>CAWUFW010000110.1:5665229-6140488 GCA_963921515.1 Calotriton arnoldi | reverse complement strand
TCATCAGGTCTGACGCATACATGCTGGCAGTTTCGGCTACCTGGGTTCATGGTGGCAACAGCAACAGGACTCATTTGCGCTTAATGGCCGCTGCCAATCTTGGTGGTGGAGTGAGCTAAAGAATGATGATGGATTAAACCCAGATCAGTTGACTGGGGGTGAGTGTTTGATTGGCTCAAACGTTCCGTCCATCATCCCCTTTTGTATCGCTTTGTTCGCCCTAAGTTGGCGGGGGTATGCCCAGACGTGGGTCCCTTGCTCACTTTGCCACTGGATTCAAGCAAGCCTGGCTGATGACGGCTGGAATGCCAGAAACCGGTCCTAGGATGCTTGTTTCCGGTCCAGGGAAGACATGGCTTGGCAGTTCGGGCTGGACTGTTCCCATGAGGCACAGGGTCAGACTGATTTGCATATGGCCATGTCTGAACTGGGGTGGTGGAGTGAGCTAAAGAATGATGATGGATTAAACCCAGATCAGTTGACTGGGGTGAGTGTTTGATTGGCTCAAACGTTCCGTCCATCATCCCCTTTTGTATCGCTTTGTTTGCCCTAAGTTGGCGGGGGTATGCCCAGACGTGGGTCCCTTGCTCACTTTGCCACTGGATTCAAGCAAGCCTGGCTGATGACGGCTGGAATGCCAGAAACCGGTCCTAGGATGCTTGTTTCCGGTCCAGGGAAGACATGGCTTGGCAGTTCGGGCTGGACTGTTCCCATGAGGCACAGGGTCAGACTGATTTGCATATGGCCATGTCTGAACTGGGGTGGTGGAGTGAGCTAAAGAATGATGATGGATTAAACCCAGATCAGTTGACTGGGGGTGAGTGTTTGATTGGCTCAAACGTTCCGTCCATCATCCCCTTTTGTATCGCTTTGTTCGCCCTAAGTTGGCGGGGGTATGCCCAGACGTGGGTCCCTTGCTCACTTTGCCACTGGATTCAAGCAAGCCTGGCTGATGACGGCTGGAATGCCAGAAACCGGTCCTAGGATGCTTGTTTCCGGTCCAGGGAAGACATGGCTTGGCAGTTCGGGCTGGACTGTTCCCATGAGGCACAGGGTCAGACTGATTTGCATATGGCCATGTCTGAACTGGGGTGGTGGAGTGAGCTAAAGAATGATGATGGATTAAACCCAGATCAGTTGACTGGGGGTGAGTGTTTGATTGGCTCAAACGTTCCGTCCATCATCCCCTTTTGTATCGCTTTGTTCGCCCTAAGTTGGCGGGGGTATGCCCAGACGTGGGTCCCTTGCTCACTTTGCCACTGGATTCAAGCAAGCCTGGCTGATGACGGCTGGAATGCCAGAAACCGGTCCTAGGATGCTTGTTTCCGGTCCAGGGAAGACATGGCTTGGCAGTTCGGGCTGGACTGTTCCCATGAGGCACAGGGTCAGACTGATTTGCATATGGCCATGTCTGAACTGGGGTGGTGGAGTGAGCTAAAGAATGATGATGGATTAAACCCAGATCAGTTGACTGGGGGTGAGTGTTTGATTGGCTCAAACGTTCCGTCCATCATCCCCTTTTGTATCGCTTTGTTCGCCCTAAGTTGGCGGGGGTATGCCCAGACGTGGGTCCCTTGCTCACTTTGCCACTGGATTCAAGCAAGCCTGGCTGATGACGGCTGGAATGCCAGAAACCGGTCCTAGGATGCTTGTTTCCGGTCCAGGGAAGACATGGCTTGGCAGTTCGGGCTGGACTGTTCCCATGAGGCACAGGGTCAGACTGATTTGCATATGGCCATGTCTGAACTGGGGTGGTGGAGTGAGCTAAAGAATGATGATGGATTAAACCCAGATCAGTTGACTGGGGGTGAGTGTTTGATTGGCTCAAACGTTCCGTCCATCATCCCCTTTTGTATCGCTTTGTTCGCCCTAAGTTGGCGGGGGTATGCCCAGACGTGGGTCCCTTGCTCACTTTGCCACTGGATTCAAGCAAGCCTGGCTGATGACGGCTGGAATGCCAGAAACCGGTCCTAGGATGCTTGTTTCCGGTCCAGGGAAGACATGGCTTGGCAGTTCGGGCTGGACTGTTCCCATGAGGCACAGGGTCAGACTGATTTGCATATGGCCATGTCTGAACTGGGGTGGTGGAGTGAGCTAAAGAATGATGATGGATTAAACCCAGATCAGTTGACTGGGGGTGAGTGTTTGATTGGCTCAAACGTTCCGTCCATCATCCCCTTTTGTATCGCTTTGTTCGCCCTAAGTTGGCGGGGGTATGCCCAGACGTGGGTCCCTTGCTCACTTTGCCACTGGATTCAAGCAAGCCTGGCTGATGACGGCTGGAATGCCAGAAACCGGTCCTAGGATGCTTGTTTCCGGTCCAGGGAAGACATGGCTTGGCAGTTCGGGCTGGACTGTTCCCATGAGGCACAGGGTCAGACTGATTTGCATATGGCCATGTCTGAACTGGGGTGGTGGAGTGAGCTAAAGAATGATGATGGATTAAACCCAGATCAGTTGACTGGGGGTGAGTGTTTGATTGGCTCAAACGTTCCGTCCATCATCCCCTTTGTATCGCTTTGTTCGCCCTAAGTTGGCGGGGGTATGCCCAGACGTGGGTCCCTTGCTCACTTTGCCACTGGATTCAAGCAAGCCTGGCTGATGACGGCTGGAATGCCAGAAACCGGTCCTAGGATGCTTGTTTCCGGTCCAGGGAAGACATGGCTTGGCAGTTCGGGCTGGACTGTTCCCATGAGGCACAGGGTCAGACTGATTTGCATATGGCCATGTCTGAACTGGGGTGGTGGAGTGAGCTAAAGAATGATGATGGATTAAACCCAGATCAGTTGACTGGGGGTGAGTGTTTGATTGGCTCAAACGTTCCGTCCATCATTCCCTTTTGTATCGCTTTGTTCGCCCCTAAGTTGGCGGGGGTATGCCCAGACGTGGGTCCCTTGCTCACTTTGCCACTGGATTCAAGCAAGCCTGGCTGATGACGGCTGGAATGCCAGAAACCGGTCCTAGGATGCTTGTTTCCGGTCCAGGGAAGACATGGCTTGGCAGTTCGGGCTGGACTGTTCCCATGAGGCACAGGGTCAGACTGATTTGCATATGGCCATGTCTGAACTGGGGTGGTGGAGTGAGCTAAAGAATGATGATGGATTAAACCCAGATCAGTTGACTGGGGGTGAGTGTTTGATTGGCTCAAACGTTCCGTCCATCATCCCCTTTTGTATCGCTTTGTTCGCCCTAAGTTGGCGGGGGTATGCCCAGACGTGGGTCCCTTGCTCACTTTGCCACTGGATTCAAGCAAGCCTGGCTGATGACGGCTGGAATGCCAGAAACCGGTCCTAGGATGCTTGTTTCCGGTCCAGGGAAGACATGGCTTGGCAGTTCGGGCTGGACTGTTCCCATGAGGCACAGGGTCAGACTGATTTGCATATGGCCATGTCTGAACTGGGGTGGTGGAGTGAGCTAAAGAATGATGATGGATTAAACCCAGATCAGTTGACTGGGGGTGAGTGTTTGATTGGCTCCAAACGTTCCGTCCATCATCCCCTTTTGTATCGCTTTGTTCGCCCTAAGTTGGCGGGGGTATGCCCAGACGTGGGTCCCTTGCTCACTTTGCCACTGGATTCAAGCAAGCCTGGCTGATGACGGCTGGAATGCCAGAAACCGGTCCTAGGATGCTTGTTTCCGGTCCAGGGAAGACATGGCTTGGCAGTTCGGGCTGGACTGTTCCCATGAGGCACAGGGTCAGACTGATTTGCATATGGCCATGTCTGAACTGGGGTGGTGGAGTGAGCTAAAGAATGATGATGGATTAAACCCAGATCAGTTGACTGGGGGTGAGTGTTTGATTGGCTCAAACGTTCCGTCCATCATCCCCTTTTGTATCGCTTTGTTCGCCCTAAGTTGGCGGGGGTATGCCCAGACGTGGGTCCCTTGCTCACTTTGCCACTGGATTCAAGCAAGCCTGGCTGATGACGGCTGGAATGCCAGAAACCGGTCCTAGGATGCTTGTTTCCGGTCCAGGGAAGACATGGCTTGGCAGTTCGGGCTGGACTGTTCCCATGAGGCACAGGGTCAGACTGATTTGCATATGGCCATGTCTGAACTGGGGTGGTGGAGTGAGCTAAAGAATGATGATGGATTAAACCCAGATCAGCTGACTGGGGGTGAGTGTTTGATTGGCTCAAACGTTCCGTCCATCATCCCCTTTTGTATCGCTTTGTTCGCCCTAAGTTGGCGGGGGTATGCCCAGACGTGGGTCCCTTGCTCACTTTGCCACTGGATTCAAGCAAGCCTGGCTGATGACGGCTGGAATGCCAGAAACCGGTCCTAGGATGCTTGTTTCCGGTCCAGGGAAGACATGGCTTGGCAGTTCGGGCTGGACTGTTCCCATGAGGCACAGGGTAAGACTGATTTGCATATGGCCATGTCTGAACTGGGGTGGTGGAGTGAGCTAAAGAATGATGATGGATTAAACCCAGATCAGTTGACTGGGGGTGAGTGTTTGATTGGCTCAAACGTTCCGTCCATCATCCCCTTTTGTATCGCTTTGTTCGCCCTAAGTTGGCGGGGGTATGCCCAGACGTGGGTCCCTTGCTCACTTTGCCACTGGATTCAAGCAAGCCTGGCTGATGACGGCTGGAATGCCAGAAACCGGTCCTAGGATGCTTGTTTCCGGTCCAGGGAAGACATGGCTTGGCAGTTCGGGCTGGACTGTTCCCATGAGGCACAGGGTCAGACTGATTTGCATATGGCCATGTCTGAACTGGGGTGGTGGAGTGAGCTAAAGAATGATGATGGATTAAACCCAGATCAGTTGACTGGGGGTGAGTGTTTGATTGGCTCAAACGTTCCGTCCATCATTCCCTTTTGTATCGCTTTGTTCGCCCTAAGTTGGCGGGGGTATGCCCAGACGTGGGTCCCTTGCTCACTTTGCCACTGGATTCAAGCAAGCCTGGCTGATGACGGCTGGAATGCCAGAAACCGGTCCTAGGATGCTTGTTTCCGGTCCAGGGAAGACATGGCTTGGCAGTTCGGGCTGGACTGTTCCCATGAGGCACAGGGTCAGACTGATTTGCATATGGCCATGTCTGAACTGGGGTGGTGGAGTGAGCTAAAGAATGATGATGGATTAAACCCAGATCAGTTGACTGGGGGTGAGTGTTTGATTGGCTCAAACGTTCCGTCCATCATCCCCTTTTGTATCGCTTTGTTCGCCCTAAGTTGGCGGGGGTATGCCCAGACGTGGGTCCCTTGCTCACTTTGCCACTGGATTCAAGCAAGCCTGGCTGATGACGGCTGGAATGCCAGAAACCGGTCCTAGGATGCTTGTTTCCAGTCCAGGGAAGACATGGCTTGGCAGTTCGGGCTGGACTGTTCCCATGAGGCACAGGGTCAGACAGATTTGCATATGGCCATGTCTGAACTGGGGTGGTGGAGTGAGCTAAAGAATGATGATGGATTAAACCCAGATCAGTTGACTGGGGGTGAGTGTTTGATTGGCTCAAACGTTCCGTCCATCATCCCCTTTTGTATCGCTTTGTTCGCCCTAAGTTGGCGGGGGTATGCCCAGACGTGGGTCCCTTGCTCACTTTGCCACTGGATTCAAGCAAGCCTGGCTGATGACGGCTGGAATGCCAGAAACCGGTCCTAGGATGCTTGTTTCCGGTCCAGGGAAGACATGGCTTGGCAGTTCGGGCTGGACTGTTCCCATGAGGCACAGGGTCAGACTGATTTGCATATGGCCATGTCTGAACTGGGGTGGTGGAGTGAGCTAAAGAATGATGATGGATTAAACCCAGATCAGTTGACTGGGGGTGAGTGTTTGATTGGCTCAAACGTTCCGTCCATCATCCCCTTTTGTAGGACCCTGGGTGAAGTGCAGTGTGAGATCCGTGTGATGGAAGGACCCTGGGTGAAGTGCAGTGTGAGATCCGAGTGATGGAAGGAACCTAGGTGAAGTGCAGTGTGAGATCCGTGTGATGGAAGGGTGAGGTGCAGTGTGAGATCCGGGTGATGGAAGGACCCTGGGTGAGGTGCAGTGTGAGATTCGTGCGATGGAAGGACCCTGGGTGAGGTGCAGTGTGAGATTCGTGCGATGGAAGGACCCTGGGTGAAGTGCAGTGTGAGATCCGAGTGATGGAAGGACCCTGGGTGAGGTGCAGTGTGAGGAAGGACCCTGGGTGAGGCGCAGTGTGAGATCCGTGTGATGAAATGACCCTGGGTGAGGTGCAGTGTGAGATTTGTGCGATGGAAGG
The DNA here is from genome assembly GCA_963921515.1 of Calotriton arnoldi. Lineage (NCBI taxonomy): Eukaryota > Metazoa > Chordata > Amphibia > Caudata > Salamandridae > Calotriton > Calotriton arnoldi. The sequence goes on along the minus strand of CAWUFW010000110.1, from coordinate 6,134,279 downwards.
ACCCTGGGTGAAGTACAGTGTGAGATCCGTGTGATGGAAGGACCCTGGGTGAGGTGCAGTGTGAGATCCGTGTGATGAAAGGACCCTGGGTGAGGCGCAGTGTGAGATCCGTGCGATGGAAGGACCCTGGGTGAGGTGCAGTGTGAGATCCGTGTGATGGAAGGACCCTGGGTGAGGCGCAGTGTGAGATTCGTGCGATGGAAGGACCCTGGGTGAAGTGCAGTGTGAGATCCGTGTGATGGAAGGACCCTGGGTGAGGTGCAGTGTGAGATTTGTGCGATGGAAGGACCCTGGGTGAAGTGCAGTGTGAGATCCGTGTGATGGAAGGACCCTGGGTGAGGCGCAGTGTGAGATTCGTGCGATGGAAGGACCCTGGGTGAGGTGCAGTGTGAGATCCGTGTGATGGAAGGAAACTGGGTGAGGCGCAGTGTGAGATTCGTGCGATGGAAGGACCCTGGGTGAAGTGCAGTGTGAGATCCGTGTGATGGAAGGACCCTGGGTGAGGCGCAGTGTGAGATTCGTGTGATGGAAGGACCCTGGGTGAGGTGCAGTGTGAGATCCGTGTGATGGAAGGACCCTGGGTGAAGTGCAGTGTGAGATCCGCATGAGGGAGGAACCCTGGGTGAGGTGCAGTGTGAGATCCGTGTGATGGAAGGACCTTGGGTGAGACACAGTGAGAGATCCGCATGAGGGAGGAACCCTGGGTGAGGTGCAGTGTTGGGGTGTGAGGTCTTTTTATTTATATGAGGTGTCTGTACAGCAATAATTTTACAGAGTATGTTGATCAGACATCATAGTGGCAGAATAATATACCCTAGTCATGAGGTCATTTGGTTCCAGCTGTAAGAGGTGCAAACCTACAACCTGCATTCTTTCTGGATTGTTAAACCAGGAAGAAAGATTCAGGCAAATCATTTCTTGGAGAGGATTTGGGTGGTCTCTGGCTGGAGATAAGAGCTTTCCACAGCTTGGTATTAATATTCCCAATGATCGGACATTGTGTTTCAGGCGCTTATATGGGCATTCTGGGATCTGGAGTTACAAGGTGGAACACTGGTTCCTGTTGGGAACGTATGGGGTCAATTTCTGTGGGCATGTCATGCCTTGCGTCTAGAAGGCCTGGGGATAAAGCAGAGTGTTTTGAGTTTGATCCTGCCCCCTTCCCTCCGAGCCAGTGGGGTGTTTCCAGTCTGGTCTGAGAAGGTCCAACCTTCACAAGTTCAGGCACATATGGGTGGCTTGGTTTGGGAATGTTTAAAGATTGGTAATTACTTGTATGGGAGGACTCTGGAGAGACATTACAGTAGTCTATGTGTCACTATGGCCAGGCATCTTGTTAGCTCAATTCAAAAGATGGTCTGAAGGAAAGGGAGAATGTTTGAGAACAAGGAGTCAACAGCATTAAATTCCTGACTTTGGTTCACGCCGCTACGTGATTTCACATATATTCTGGGTCACAAAAAAACCCTTATGCATTTCAGCGTTCACGATATATAGTAATCGTGTGTGCTCTTCTTTATCGCTCAACACTAAGCCTTGAAGAAGTCCCGTTGGGACGAAACGCGCCGCGTCGGCTATGAATTTTGTGTTATGATTTTAAAGAATTTTGAATAAAGGAACAAAATAATAAAGGAAGGATCTGTTTTTAGTAAACCAAAGTCTTACTTGATTTCGTCGGGAGACGCTGTGCTGATGCTCAATGATTGACGATTGTATACCATTGTATATATTTTTCTGAAACTGTACTTGATCATAGTTGGGTGCTGAGCCAGTTTGTTTCAAGCATTGACTTGGGGGTGGATGGGAGGTCCGAGTCAAAGAAGATGATCAGGTTTTTGGCTTTTGGAGTGTTTGATGGCGCAGCCATGAATAAGGTTAAGTTTGAGGTATGTTTGTTTGTGAGTTGGTTCATGTGCTGCACCTTGCCACTGATCCACGTACATGCGATACTTATTTTTGTTTATTTGTATAAAAGCGCTGTGCAGTAATAGGTTTGTGCATGAAATTAATGGAGCCATCAAGTAACGTCAGAAAAGAACACGTTATTTATCTTTGGTAACACATTATCTGGTAGAGACTCTATCTAGCTGCAGATTCCTTACCTTGTCCACCTGGAACTCTTTAGTGCGGTCAAGGTAGAATGACAACGCTCATTTTGGGTCCAGTCTGTGGAGACACTCCTCCTCTTTAGAGGGATGCGGGAGAGCAAAGAAGGTGGGCAATGTGATGGATTGACCCAGATGGAATGGGGTCACAACTTTCGGCAAAAAGGAAGCACGGGTGCGAAGCACCACTTTGTCTGGAAAAGACATCCGATAGGGAGGCGAGCAAGATAACGCCTGCAACTCACTCACCCTCCGGGCCGATGTAATCGCCACTAAGAAGGCTGTTTGATGGTCAACAGCCGGAGGGGACAATTGTGAAAAGGCTCAAAGGGAGCACACAACAGGTAGGTGAGGACCAAATTAAGGTCCCACTGTGGCATAACAAAGGGCGTGAGTTGAAACAAGTGACCCAGCCCCTTTAGAAATCTGCTTACAATAGGAGACTTAAAGAGAGAGGGCTGGTCTGGCAGCCGCAAAAAAACAGACAGAGCACAAAGGTAACCCTTGAGAGTTCCCAAAGCAGAGCCCTGCTGGGCAAGGGTCAGATTGAACAGTAGAAAGAGAAGCAGAAAGAGGGTCAATAGACCTTTCAGTACAGTATAATACAAATGTCTGCCAACGACAGGCATATACCATCTTAGTGGAGGGTCGTCTGATCGGAGGATCGATGCTCATTTTCAGAAGCTCTGGATAACAGGCTCTCCTCGCCCAGTCCGGAGCCACAAGAATGACTTGGGCCCGGTCGCTCCTGATCTTCTTCATAACCCTGGTCAGGAGTGGTATGGGCGGGAAGGCATACAGCAGGCCTGAGCTCCACTCGCGACGAAAAGCGCCGCCGAGCGATAGCCGCCTTGGAAACTCCAGCGCGCAGTACTGCTGACACTGCGCATTCTCTTCGGAGGCGAACAAATCTAACCAAGGTTCTCCCCACTGCTGAAAGAGACCATGCGCAACCTCCGACTGGAGACGCCATTCGTGATCCGCTAGGCATCAACTGCTGAGTTAGTCTGCCCTGGCGTTCAGAAAACCTGTCAGGTGTTGAACCACCAGGGTTATGCCCTGCTGTTCCAGCCATGTCCAGAGACGCAGGGCCTCTTGACAAAGGGTCCACGACCCCACCCCCCCTGCTTGTTGCAGTACCTCATGGCGGTGGTGTTGTCCGTGAACGCTTGCACTATCTTCCCCTTGACAGAGGGAAGAAATGCCTTCAATGCCTACCAGATTGCTCAGAGTTCCAACAAATTGATGAGGAGCCGCGACTCAGCCGGAGACCAGTGTCCCCTAATCTCCACCTCTCCCAGATGGCTGCCCCAACCCAGAAGTGACGCATCTGTCACAACTGTGAGGTCTGGTTGGGGAAGGGAGAGGGCTCTGAGATCTGAACCACATCGGTGAGATTTCCCTGATACTGTGCCCACTGGATCTTCAAGTCCCACTGCAGAGCCTGCATACGCCACGTGGCAAGCTTTACTAACAGGATGCAGGAGGCCATGAGGCCCAACAGCCTCAGAGTCAGTCTCACAGAAATCCAGGATAGAGGCTGAAACATCGGTATCATAGCCCAAATATCCTGGACTCGCTGCTCGGAAGGATAGATCCAAAACTGCACTATGTCCGGAACAGCTCCGATGAAAAGGAGCGTCTGAGAAGGAGTCAGGTGTGAGTTCGGCACGTTTATAGAGGACTCCAGAGAATGCAGGAGGTTCGCCGTAGTCTGAAGGTGGGAGACCACAACCTGCGGCGAGGACGCCTTCAACAGCCAGTCGTTGACGTAGGGGAAGACTGACACCCCTAACCTGCGGAGATGAGCTACAACCACCACCATCACCTTGGTGATCACCCGAGGGGCGCTGGTTAGGCCGAAGGGGAGCACGGTAAACGAAAAGTGCTTGCAGCCTACCATGAACCGCAGGTAACGCTTGTGGCTAGGCAGAATGGGGATGTGAAAATACGCATCTTGCAGGTCCAATGCTCTCAACCAGTCTCCTTGGTCTAGTGCAGACAAGACCTGAGCCAGAGTGAGCATCTTGAACTTTTCTTTCTTGAGGAAGATATTGACAGTCCGAAGATTGTTCTTTGGAATCAGAAAGTAGGGGGAATAACAGCACCTGCCTACTTCTGAAACCGGGGCCCTTTCTATAGCTCCCTTGGCGAAGAGAACTGTAACTTCGTCCTGGGGCAATTTGAAATGGTCCTCTGTCAGCTGTTCCTGATTTGGCAGAATGGGAGGAGGAAAGGAAAGGGAGAGAATAGCCCTCCTGAAAGATCTGCAAGACCCACTTGTCCGATGTTATGGACCTCCAGGGGGGGGATGGATTCTCTAGCCAACTGGAGTCGTGTGGTCTTGCAGAGTCAGACTAGGAGTGCTTGGAGGATGCAGGTGCCGAGAGCAGGGTGGCTGCCGACTTATGGCTTCCATCCCTAGGCCGGAATTAACCGCGTCCACATCCCCGCACAGCTTGGGAAGCCTGCGCAGGACGGTGGCTAGGATAGGGCTGACGAGGCTGGAAACCCCTTCCGTTGCCACAAAAGGAGCAAAAGGCAGACTGGCCACGAGGAGTAGTAGAGGAGCCCAAGGATCTGGCCGTAGCTCGAGAGTCCTTGAACCTCACTAGGGCCGAATCTGCCTTTTCCCCAAAAAGGCTGGTTCCATCTAAGGGCATGTCCATCAGATTCGCCTGGACATCCCCCAAGAAGCCAGTTGTCCTAAGCCAGGCGTGGCGCCTCAAGGCCACTGTCGTGGATATCGATTTGCCCAGTGAATCCGTTGTATCAAGGCCACACCTGATGGTGAATTTTGCAGCATCTCTCCCTTCCTTAACAGCTTGAGAGAGCACAGCCCGGGCCTCCTCCGGGACTTGTGGCAGCCCTTGTGCAACCATCTCCCAAAGAGAGTGGGAGAAACGGCCCAATAAGCACGCGGTATTCACCAACCGCAATGCCAGGCTGGAAGAAGAAAACATTTTCTTCCCAAATGAATCCAGCCTCTTGGATTCCCTATCCAGAGGGGCAGAAGGGAACGCGCCCTGGGACATAGAGGCCTGTACCACCAAACTTTCTGGGGTGGGGTTTTGGCTGAGGAACTTTAGGTCACCCAGAGCTGGACAATGGCGCGGGCGATTGTCCTATTCACAGGAGCCCTTATGCTAGGCTTGGACCACGTGCCTAGAAGGACATCAGTAAGTGCTTCATTAAATGATAAAAGGGGTTCTGAGGTGGAAGCCCCAGGCTGAAGCACCTCGGTCAGGGTATTAGTCCTTACCTCCACAGAGGGCTGCTCCACTCCAATGACCTCAGCTGCCCTCTTAACCACCATGGCATAAGATGCCCCCTCCTCCGTAGCCACAGCTGGCAGAGAGAGCATGCCAGTATCTAAAGAAGTGTCCAGTCCACTGGCCTCTCCAAGTTCACCATAGCAGTCCAACTGCTCTTGAGAGTCATCCTGGTGATCAAGATAGTCCACAGACCCCCCCCATTCCTCTCCCGAGCCTAGCACATCCACAAAATGCTCAGGCGACAACATAGAATCCCTGGGTTCAATCGATGTCGAGCGACGTCGTTCCGGCTCTGTGTTGTCGGGGATGAGGATGGGGCTGGCGCTGCCGATGTGCACCGGCGGCACCGCAGGCACCGACTTCAGGTCCGACACTGGGGGAGGTCGCGGTGGCACGAGGGGCGTCGACCCAGATCCATTATCGGATACCTGAGGGCCCACTGGCGCCGTGGCCGGAGCCGTTGGCGTCGAATCCGACGGGGCCCTTCCCGATCCCACGGGGCCCGAAGGCTCACCAGAGAGGTCGGCCTGCTCAAATAAGCGGCGCATGGCCTCGTAAAACTCTTTAATCAGAGCAGGGGTCGCTCTGGCTCCCAGAAAAGGAGGGAGGCACAAAGTAGACCCTGGCTCCAGCTCCGCAGAACCATGTCTAGAGCATCGGTGTTTCGTACCTTCTTCGTCGATGAACGACATCCGAGGTGAAGAAGAAGTCCGCTTGGACTTCTTCTTCTTCTTGTGCCTCTTCCCTGAGTGTCCTGATGACCTCGAGTGGGATGAAGAGGACTTTGGGCTCTGGGAACGGTCCCGCGACCTCTCTATCGGGACTGGGACCTCCGCGGAGTCTCTCTTGATGGTGTCGGCTGTCAGGCGGCAAGGAGCTTCAAAGCCCGCTCCCTCAAGGTCTTAGGAGCCATGGCCCGACAGTCCGAGCATGACTTCGGATCGTGGTCACGCTCGAGACACCATTGGCATACGAGGGGAAGATTGGTGACAGACATCGTGCAGTGGCAGGCCCCGCACAGTTTAAACCCTGTCTTCCTCGAAGACATCCCTCGCACAAGAAGTTTAAAAAAATACAGAAGTCGACAAAACGTCAAGAAAAAACCTACCAAAAATCAACAGAGGGTAGCTCTTTCCGGATCGGCGTTAAACTGGCGCGGAAAGAAAAGAACTAACGTCCGTGCGCCTGGGTGGTGCCTATATAGGCACCGCAACTTCATAACTGACACCAATGACGTCACGCGGAGCCGAATGGAGCCACTGATAGCGCGCGCAAGAGGTATTGCTCAGCAAAAATTTCTGGATCCAGCCTGACGCCTGGGAAATTTAAAGGCAAGGAATCTGCAGCTAGAAGTCTCTATTAGATGCATATGTTGGAGGGAAGTACATGTACCTCTAGCAAGGAGACTGTGAAAGCCGTATAAAGGATGTACATGAATTCATTGACTACAGTTCGAGATCCATGAGCCAGGGGGAGGCTTATCATCTGGACATGGTCATTAAACCTAATGCCAGTGTCTAGCGAGCCCAAGACTAAGCTCTGCTTTGAAATGTTCAAGGGATGGGGCTTGGAAGAGCTCTGGGGAGATTTTATTTCAAACACGAAGGGCAGACCAAGGAAGTGCCTTATTTGATGAACGCTAAGTAGTGTTTGTTCGGTCGTGTTCTATCAGTGTTTTATTTTAAAGTTATAAATGTATTCATTTTACATTTTTTACTATTTAAATATTATAAATGCAAATTGGTTTTGCTATTATATTCAATAATGGTACTATTGATTTTTAAATGGTTTATTGTTTATTTTGTTTATTTATTAAGTAATATATCAAAATAAATATTTATATAACGTGCATAATTTTTATTCTTTTGTGGGGCAGATGTATCAAAGATTGCATTTGCGATTCCTTAATAGCGAATTTTAGCAAATTGCTATTAAGGAATCGCAAAATGCTATGTATGTAGGAATCGCAATAATAATTGCGATTCCTCAATATTCCTTAATTGCGAATTGCAAATTGCGATTCGCAATTAAGGAATACCTTCCCATTCATTCCTATGGGCGTAGAGGCCCATAGGAATAAATGGGAAGACATTCTCAATTTGCGAATCGCAATTAGAGAATCGCAAATTGAGAATGCAATTTCAAGGGTGCCAGGGTGTCCTTTTGACACCCTGTTGCACCCCTGAAATATGTAAGTGTGCACATACATGCGCCACATGGCACTTTGAAAAATCAAAGAAATTGCATATTACCACCAACTTGAAGTTGGTGGTAATTTGCGATTCCTTAAGGCCAAATTGCACTTTTTTGGTGCTTCTTACATTGGATTTAAGGAATCGCAATTTGCGATTCCTTAAATGCAATCGCAAAATAGGGAATCGCAAATTTTGCGATTCCTTATTTTGAGAATTTCGGCGTTTGCGAACGCAATTTTGCTTAATACATCTGGCCCAGTATCTTTTATTTGTATGTGTTGTGTTTTGGAATTAATTTGTAATCATGTTATATATTTATTGTTGTTTAGGTGCTTAGATTGTTATAATAATATATTTGTTGTCACTATTTTAATTATCAATATTTTTCTTGTTTATCGTATTTTATTGTTGTGGCGATATTTAGTGTTTCTGATATTTTAGATATTTTTTATGGCAATATTTGTGTAGTCAATATTAATGTCTTCATTTTTAAAGTACAGGTTTGCCAAATTAAGGTCATCCATATTTTTGGCGATATTTGTGGAGTTTGATCTTGTTTTTCACGACATTGTGTCGTATAACAGGTCTTTGGCGGCTCAGCCTTTCCAGTGATCGTGCCTTCAGGAATGCTATGCGCAGTGTGAAGACTCTCACCCCACACTATGGTAGCTCTCGAGGAGTGATCAGAAAGCGAGGGCCTCACCATTAAAGACATGTGGCAACTTTTAAAGGCTCAGACATAGCATTTTCTCCACGCCAGGAAGTATCTTCCTCCTTAGCCCACTCTAAGGAGGCTGCCATTCATTATACTGAGACGTCAGCCAAATTGACTGTGCAGTCCTGTCATCTGATTGCCTGTCACTTCCTGTCTCTTAGTGGTCCTCCATATAAAGCTGAGTCTCCACTCTGTAGCTGTGTTGAGCACAATTACCAGCCCGCCCCTTACCCCGGTTCACAGCTCCAGGCCTCCATCTTACCAGTGCTTCCATGTTACTGCTGGAAATTCTCCAAGAGTTTCGGGGGTGAGAGATGTGGTTTTCTGCTTTCTTCAGCTCCCTAGGAAGGGCGCGGACTATAATAAAAGTATCAGACTGATTAAGGGTTCAGAGAAAAGGTTAAACATGTCTAACAGCCGACAACCCCTATTCACCCCTATGACCGCACATGCTCAGAAAACCGATAGCCGTGAAAGCCCAGGAGAACCCACCTTAGCTCCCATCATCATCTTTAATGGTCCCCAGCCGTCCACCAGAACCTGCCAGCACTCTTGATAGCCCCAGGCATTTTTCCAAAACACCCAGTAGCCTCTACAGACCCCAAGAGCCCATCATAACCACTCCAGGAATGGCATTAATGGCCAGGGCAATTCTGCCAGAGCCCCAGTAGCCTCCAAACCCAAGGGAATCCCTTTGATAGACCTAGAGAGTCTAATTTAGTTCCTCAATACTCTTGCTACCCTAGGCTGTCCGCCATAGCCCTAGAAAATTTTATAGACACCAAGAGCCCACCATAGCCCTCCGTATCCTTCGTAGCACTCCAGAGTGTGCCATGTCATAGCCCTTGGTAGCCATGGCTGGTTTATTTCTGCCAATAACTCATGTTGCTCCTCATATCCAGTTGCCCCAATAGTCACACATTTCCTGTTGCCTTGACAGTCAAAAGTCAATAGTTGATAGTCTCCGATACCCTCTAATAGCCAGATACTAACAGCTTATAGTTCTTTATTGCCTGCCATAGCCTACTCTCAGTGACAAGCCGCAACAAGTGTCAGGCAACAGCTGTTGGTAGCCTCCAACTGACTGACAGATGATAGTAAATAATGGATAGCACTCTATACTTCAAGCTTGCATTAGTTGGCCATGACAGGGCGCCTAACTGTGGTCCTGTTAATCGATAGCACCCAATCACCAACAGTTAGTAGCCTATAGCTTCCCAGCTCACCTGTGCGAGGATCTCTTCTCAGCACCTGCCTAAAAAGCAGCTTTGCCGCCTTTTTGAAGAACTTCCGGAGACAACCATGAGAACTGAAATCAGGCATGGAGTGGCAGCAACTGGGCGGTAGTTTTTCTGGAGTGTAACCCTAGAATCAGGAGAAGAAAGAAGAAAAGGTTATCCTAACCCTGTGCAAATAGGGGAGCCATCTTGAGACATCCTAAAAGTAAATAAAAGCCAAAGAACCATGACTGGAACTCCAAGACCTTTGCTGGAAGCTTGCAGTACTCACAGTGTGAGTGACCTGAATGCACTGCTCGAGGGTGTCTACTTATAGCATTGCATCATATTTGTTTTGCAGCATGATCAGTAAATGGTGCAGAAATGGTCACTGTGCTTAAGTGGTTACAAAGTGGGTGGGGAGTCGCAGAGTCACTATTACCTGACACATCTACAGATTTCAGGAGCCCTCGCCTTCAGGATACATACATCTCAACCCCGAATGGCGCCTCCGTCATCTGACTCACCTCAATCTTGCACTTGTGTTACCCTCATTTGACACATTTCCACACTCCTCACAGTCATCCGACAAACCTCCACATGTTAATCTGAAGCACCTCCACACTGTAGGAAGGTGGAATCTGACTGCGTGGTTACCCCCACTTTTTTCCTGGTGTTTTGCTGGTTTTTGACTAGTCTGACTGGGATCCTGCTAATCAGGACCCCAGTCTATCTGCTTTCTCCCTAAATTGGTTGTTCATGTACTTTAGCTACACTCCAGATTGGATTCTGGGGTACCCTTATAAGTCCCTAGTATATGGTATACTATGTACCCAGGGCATAGGTACCCCAGAGGCCTACCAGGGGCTGCAGCATGTATTATGCCACCCCTGAGAGACCATTTAAAATGACACAACAGGTCTGCTACAGCAGCCTGTGTAAGGTGGTACATGCACCCCTTACTTAGATATAGGTTCACTATATCTATCTAAATCACTACACACATAAACCTATCAGTCACCCCTATGGCAGGCATAACCATATATACTTAAGTGCATTATAACCTCGCTGTAAATGTTAACTTTAAAACGGCTGCATGGAAACATGTCGTGTTTGGTGTCAAACACCTTGGAGGTATGATTCCACCCTCCTAGAGGGAGAAATATGACAACACCGGTACACCCGGTACCAGCTTTCTTGACCCTGGCATCACAAAATGGATGCTGCCAGCCACAGACACAGGTCTGCCCTCCTGCTGCTGGACGAAACTCCGGCAGGGGAAGGTTTGACAATAGGTTTCCTGTCACAGGGAGGTGTGACCACCTCCCAGACAGGCTTTAGTGTATTGGGGCTGGTTGGGTGCACTCTGAGAGTGCTTTGATGTCTGCACTGGGGGCACATTTGGTGTCCCTGTGCATAGTCCAGCTCAAACCGGTTGCAGGAGCCATTTGCTCCTGCTCTGGCGCGAAACTGGACAAAGGACATGGGTGTAGCCACCCCTCTGTCCTGACCCTCCCATAGGTGGGTCCCCAGAGTTTGTCCCACTCCTTCCTTGGGTATAAAGTAGGAACCCCTGACTACAGGACTTTGGATTTTACCTGGACTAAACTCTGCTACAGAAACCAAGTACTTCGACGATCTGCACAACGCTGAACGACTGAAGAATCTCCCTTGGAGTAAAGGAGTTACTCCCCTGCTGAGAAGGCACCTAAATGCATCTGACCGGTTTGCATCTACAAAGCTCCTGAAGGACTCCGAAGATTTCTGCAACACAGGAGGTGGGTTCCTGAGGTCTCTGAGGTTGATCTGCGCTCTCAGCAATTCTGAGGCCCGTATCCCTCGTGGGGACCGTGTAACCGGTACCCCTGTGCACCGTGTACATTTGCAGCAGCATATGCTTTTTGGCGACCCCTGAGGCTGTGCTTTGGGCTACTCGTAGTCCTGACCCCGAGCAGTAATTCCACCAAAGATTTCTGGCCTACACTCCACGAGTGTTCCGTGGGCTGGTATTTAGTGATTCAGCTCGAGGTCCCTTCGCGATCCCTGGTCCGTTGGCCTGTGGGTCCCTGTGAAGGTAACTTTGACTTTCAGTGGGCTTTCCTGGTTGCTCCAGACGTGCCCTGACTCTCCATAGCTTGGAGAGTCCCCAGGACCTTGCTGGTCCTCACAGAAGCATCTTTCCTCTGACCGTGTGGGTTGCAGTTGCCAAGGCTTGTTGGTGTTCAATCCGGACACTGACCCCCAGCACTTGACATCCTTCGTGGGACAGCTCACCTCCGGACTTTGGTCATCGTCGACGTCTCCTGGTCCCCGTGGCTGCAGAGTCAAGCTTCACCTCTTCTCACCTGAAGCACCCGACATCGGTGGGCATTCGATTGCTCCGCTCCTGGTCACATGAAGTGACCCAGACTTTGTCCCCTCTGCTTTCAGGTTCTTCTCATCTCCGATCCAGGCTTGGATCACACCGGACACTTTTCTTCTCCACAGCAGCAGTACTTTTTTGCATCACGCCATTGAAAACGACGAGGGTTTCCGACACCACTTGACCCCTATGCACCCGGCTCCTCTGGGATAGGTAACACGGGTACCTCGGTACTCTCAAGGGTGCTGGCCTTAGAACCTTCTATGTTTAGCTGGGCTTGCTTAAAGTCCTCTCCGAAGTGTCCTTAATCTTTAAATTTCCAACCGCAACTTTCCCATAGAGTTGTACGGAGCTCGCGCCTGTGTTCACACACTGCACCCGTCCTCCGTGGGTCCCCTGTGTCACTACCTTGGGTGGTTCCTTGGGGTCCCAGCGATTCTACGTGCTCTAGGCACTGTGTCTAGTCAAGTCGTGGTTGTTATACCACTTTCTTAGTATGTGGTTTGGTCTCCCCCTGGAGCCCACTGTGTATTGTGCTATTTACTGTCGTTCTAGTGATTTAATATTGTGTGCTTTGTTCTCTAACCTCATAAAGAGGTAGTAGAGAGTGTTTAGTCATAAATACATATATTTTATATATTCCTTGTGTGGTTCTCCTTTCATTTGGTCATTCAGGAGGTTATAATCTGGTAAAACAAGCTGCTTTACATTCCTTCGAGACTTAGCCTGAAGGCTGCTCTCCATAGCTACCACTAGGATAGCTTTCAATAAAGGTTGTCTTTAACCTAATCATCAATAAGGGTCGTTTGGACTGGTGCAAGGTGCCCACTTTAATTAGTGGACAGCATATACCAGGCCAACTTCTCACACACACCACCACATTCAAACCATTAACACAATGCCACAACTTAACCACCATCACATGTTCCTCCACCATCTTCTCTACCCTTTGAAAATCCTCCACACTTATGTGACTTCATCATCAGCTGACATACCTTCACACCATCACCATTCTAATTTCACTCTGGTGCACCGTCACACTTTCACCTGAAAACCCCGTCACCCTCCACTGTCCCAACCGTCACCATCTGTATCTCCTCCTCCACTATTCTTATGTGGTTCATCTCCACCCTGTCACTATTACCTCTCATTACAAACACGCTTCTCCACAGCCGCCCAATCGTCGCTACCCCTCGATGCACCTCCACCATCTTCAACATCATCTGACGCACTTTCAGCTTCATCACCTGCTCCACATTAAAGGGCTCAAAGCAGCAGGGTCTCGCAGTTCAGAAATTTGAGTTTGGGCTGAATTTCACACCCTGTGCTCTTCGTGGCTGCAGGAAAGACCACAGTTATCCTCTGTCCTAGATCCTGTCCCTGGCTCCAGAGGAGATAAACAGTTAAAGGTCTACCTCCGGCCGAGGTATACCTTTGTGCTGGAGCTCACAGATTTGCTGAAGTGAAAGGTGATCTAATGATCAAGCTACTTACCTTCGGTAATGCCTTATCTGGTAGAGACAATATCTAGACGCAGATTCCTTACAGTTGAATTTTCCAGGCATCAGTACCCCGTGCGCCGGTAGGTGTCGTCAATGGGGTCATCCGTGACGAAATCCTTGAAGCGCTCGAGCGCACTGTCTGCCTTGTCGCCAAACAGGAGACGGCCATCAAAGGGCATGTTCAAAAGAGTCGATTGGACATCGCCAGAAAAGCCAGTGGATCTAAGCCGGGCGTTGCGCCTTAAGGCTACTGACGTAAAAATCGTTCTACCCAGCGAGTCGGCAGTGTCCAGCCCACAGCGGATGGCAAACTTTGCTGCGTCTCTCCCCTCTGCGACCGCACGGGAGAGTGTGACCCGTGCCTCCTCCGGACCCTGTGGCAGCACCTGCACAACCGTCTCCCACACAGAGTGGGTGTAACAGGCCAAGAGACATGCGGTGTTCACCGACCGCAGTCCTAAGCTGGCGGAAGAAAACATCTTCTTCCCGATGGTCCAGCTTCTTGGATTCCCTCTCTGGGGGAGCAGAAGGGAACGCGCCTTTAGATGTTGAGGCTTGGACCACCAAGCTCTCGGGGGTAGGGTGTTGGGAGAGAAAAACTGGGTCGTCCGGGGCCGGGCGGTGGCGTCGGGCAATTATCCTATCCACAGGAGCCCCTGTGCTGGGCTTGGATCAAGTGCCCAGGAGGATGTCCGTGAGGGCCTCATTGAACGGCAGCAGGGGCTACGAAGAGGCTGCTGCCGGCTGAAGCACCTCAGTCAGGAGATTAGTCCTGGCAGCCACCGTAGGAAGCTCAAGGCCCAAGGCCTCAGCCACCCTACGCAACACCACAGCGTAGGAGGCTCCCTCCTCCGTGGCCATGGTAGGGGGAGAAAGCATGCCAAGGTCTGGGGAGTTATCCAGACCACTGGCCTCACCCAACTCCTCTCTCCAGTCCGGCTCGTCAAGTTGGTCTGCCAGAGGGTCAACAGACCCCTCCCAGTCCTCCTCACCTTCCTCTGGCTGCCACTCAGGGCGATAGGGAACGCCAGGGTAGAACAGTGGTACAATAGTACCGGTCGGCGCCAGTACCGGCGTCGGTTGACGTCGGTCCGGCTCTGTGTCCAAGTCGAGGGGGAGGCCGGGGTCGATGCCGGCCAGGGACACAACCGGCGTCGGAAGTGGCGGAGGCGTCGTCAGAGGTATCGGTGCCGGAGGAGGTGTCGTGAGGTCGACCGGCACCGATCCGGAACCAGGTCTGGATCCCTGGGGGCTCTGCGGCGCCGGAGCGGGAGCCGCCGGAATCGAAGGCCTAGAGCCCCCATCCTAGTCCGCGGGACCGGAAGGCGAGCCGGCGGAGTCGGGCTGCACCAAAGATGGAGTAAAGAGCTTCGTAAAATGCACAAAGCTGGGCATGGGACCCTCCGGCTCCCGGGAAGGGAGGGAAGCTCGGAGCAGTCCCAGTAGGCTCCGCGGGTGGAGCCGAAAGGACGACGACCTTCCTCATCCCGCGTCGGCCGACGGACAGGGAGAAGGTGAAGAGCGACGGTGCTTCTTCGCCTTCTTCTTGTGCTTCGACTTACCTGAAGACGAAGACTTCGATGAGGAGTGATGGTGGTGACTCCGCGGCCGGTCCCGCGACCTCCCTCTCAACCAGGACCTCAAGCGGCGCGGAGCCGACTGCCGAGCCTCCAGAAGCTTTCGAGACCGCTCCCGCAAAGTCTTCGGGTTCATGGCCCGACAGTCGGAGCACGACTTCGGGTCGTGGTCGCGCTCCAGGCAAGCCACACGAGGTGCGGGTCTGTGACTGACATCAACTTGTGACAAGAGTCACAAGGCTTGAAGCCGGTCCGACGATGGGACATCCCTAAGGGCACCAGGAGTCGAACTACTCAAAAAAGATGTTGACAAAAGTCGAAAAAACACTAGTCAAAAAATAACTAAGGGTACCGCTCTCGCCAGATCTGCGCTGGCTGGCGCGGAAAAAGAAAGAACTGACGTCAGCGAGCAGGTGCGGCGTCTAAGTAGATACCGCAACGTCATCCCGGCGATCACGACGCCGAAGACGAACGCGGAGTCGACCGACGCCACCTAACGACGCGCAGGGGTACTGCTAAGAAACAATTCTCCAGATCCAGTCTGACGCCTGGGGGTATTTCTAAGGTTAAGGAATCTATAAGTAATAGTCTCTTTCAGATTGTCCAGACAGTAATGCTTGGAAAACGTGTGCAGGGAAGCCCACGTTGCTGCCTGGCAGATGTCCAGGACTGGGACTACATGTGCTAAAGCAGTGGTCTCAGCTTTAGCTCTGGTGAAATGAGCCCGTAAGGCTTCAGGAGGCTGTTTCCTTGCCAGTGCGTAGCAGATTTGATGCAGAGAACGACCCATCAAGAGATGGCCCGTTTCTGCACCGCATGACCTTTCTTCGTACCAACATACCCCACGAAGAGTTGGTCGTCCACCCGGAACCCTCTTGTGTGGTCAAGGTAGAACGACAACGCTCTTTTTGGGTCCAGACGGTGGAGTTGCTCCTCTTTCTTAGAGGGATGTGGAGGAGCGTAGAAGGTGGGCAAGGTGACAGATTGGCCCATATCAAATGGTGACACCACTTTCGGCAGGAAAGAGTCCCTAGTGAGAAGAACCAGTTTGTCCGGATAAACTGATAAGAATGGAGGCTTGGAAGATAAAGCCTGCAGCTCATTCACCCTCCGGGCAGATGTAATCGCCACAAGAAAAGCTGTTTTGATGGTGAGCAGCCTGAGGGGACAATTGTGACGAGGCTCCAAAGTGGCACACATCAAGAATGTGAGGACCAAATTAAGGTCCCACTGAAGCATATTAAAAGAAGAAGGGGGGAACATATGTACCAGGCCCTTCAAAAATGTATTTACAATAGGGGACTTAAATAAAGAGGTTTGGTCAGGCAGCCGCAAAAAGGCAGACATAGCAGAAAGATAACCCTTCAGAGAGCCCAAAGCAGAGCCCTGCTGGGCAAGAGTAAGAATAAAAAGCAAAATATCAGAAAAGGAGGCAGAAAGTGGGTCAATTGACTTTTCTGTACAATATGATACAAATCACTTCCAACGGCAGGAGTATACCATCTTGGTAGAGGGATGCCTGGATGCTAGAATAGCATTGCAGACTTCGGGAGAAAGGTTGAAAGCTATCAACTGCCGCTGCTCAATCTCCACGCAAGAAGGCAGAGAGTTGACAGGTCCGAAGGGGTGGCCTGATCGGAGGTTCGACACTGATGTTCAGAAGCTCCTAACCTGCGCAGATGAACTGTGACTGCCCCTGTAGGAAAGTAGGATCTTTCTGGCATAGATACCCCCACTTTTTGCCTGGTGTCAGTGTGTTTGACTGGAGTTTACTGGGATCCTGCTAACCGGGACCCCAGTGGCAGCGCTCTCTCCCCTAAAATTGATGGTAAGTACTTTGTACACCCCACAATTGGCATACTGGGGTACCACTGTAAGTCCAGAGTATATGGTACTGATGTATCCAGGGCATTGGTGCCCTGGGGAGATATGCATGCAATTGGAGGAGCTTGGTGCACACGGACAGTGGGATGAGCCTGGGGATCATGGGTGATAGGAGGAGCTTGGTGCACACGGACAGTGGGATGAGCCTGGGGATCATGGGTGATAGGAGGAGCTTGGTGCACATGGACAGTGGGATGAGCCTGGGGATCATGGGTGATAGGAGGAGCTTGGGATACCTGGATAGTGGGATGAGCCTGGGGATCATGGGTGATAGGAGGAGCTTGGTGCACATGGACAGTGGGATGAGCCTGGGGATCATGGGTGATAGGAGTAGCTTGGTGCACACGGACAGTGGGATGAGCCTGGGGATCATGGGTGATAGGAGGAGCTTGGGATACCTGGATAGTGGGAGGCGGTGATAATACATAGGCAGACAGGGTGAGGAGTTTGGTGCACATGAGCAATGGAAGAAGCGTGTGGCACACATGGACAGCATTGCTGGGGCACAATGGCATTGAAAAGGTGCTTCGGGCACAGGGAATGTACTGACCTGCCTGTCACACTTTTTACACAATAACGCATACTGGTGTGTGCTTTCTTATCTTACAAGTACCTGTGTGAAGAAGCTGTGTCTCAGGATCTCCGACAGTGAGGGCCGGTCCGATGGGTTCAGTGCCAGGAGGCGCCCAATGAGGCTTCGAGCATCGGGCGATAAGTGGCTTGGGATGGTGTACGCGCCAGCACGGATTGACTGGTACATCTGCCTCAAAGACTGGCATTTAAAGGGTGAGGATCCGGTCAGCAGAGTGTACCTGATACACATACAAGAGGGCACAGTCATTCCTGGGAAATTAATCTTAGAAAGGAGGGCATCTGCCCCCAGAGTAGATCCTTCCTTCTCGGGGTAGCCCTGCTATGAGTCCTGGTCACTGTTGGGTTAAAGTTTGTCCAGGGTTCAATCAGAACAAGTTGCCTTCTGTCTACAGAGACACGTCAGTGACCGGTTCTCTTGCATGGGGGGTGATCAGACATGGGTTCCCTTCTGGCTACAGAGACCCGTCAGTGACCGGTTCTCTTGCATGGGGGGTGATCAGACATGGGTTCCCTTCTGGCTACAGAGACCCGTCAGTGACCGGTTCTCTTGCATGGGGGGTGATCAGACATGGGTTCCCTTCTGGCTACAGAGACCCGTCAGTGACCGGTTCCCACATGTCGGGTTGATTGGAGATGGCTTCTGAAGGTGAGTCTTGAACACTGGTGGACTATGCTGTCTCAAATGACCCTTGCCAGGTTCCTAGTAACTGGAACCTGATCTTAACTGGTTCCCCTGTCTAAGTACGGACAAGTCACAGGTTGCCCTGTGTTCGTGTCGTGGCTGGTAAGAGGTTCCCCTGCTCTGGGGTCTTATCAGGGGTGGGTTCGCCTTTGTCTGGGTCCACGACAGTGAGAGCGTCTCCTGGCTAGATTCCTCATTGATTACAGACCCCTCCTCTAAGACCTGAGCGGTTCCCTGGTTCTGCTAAGTGTCGGGTTCCCTTTTGTGCGAGTCTTTATCATTGCAGGTGGCCTCCTCCTTTGAATCTTGGTAAGACATAGGCTCCTGGTGTCAGATTTCTGATAAGTGATGCGCTCCCCTGTATCAGGGGTCGCCCCCACCCCCGGGATCCTCATGAGTGGCAGCCCCCACCCCCGGGATCCTCATGAGTGGCAGACCCCCCCCCTCCGGATCCTGATGAGTGGCAACCCCCCGACCCCCACCCCCAGGATCCTGATGAGTGGCAGCCCCCCCACCCTCTGGGATCCTGATGAGTGGCAACCCCCGCCCCCCACCCCCGGGATCCTGATGAGTGGCAGCCCCCACCCCCGGGATCCTGATGAGTGGCAGCCCCCCACCCTCTGGGATCCTGATGAGTGGCAACCCCCCGCCCCCCACCCCCAGGATCCTGATGAGTGGCAGCCCCCCCACCCTCCGGGATCCTGATGAGTGGCAGCCCCCCACCCCCCGGATCCTGATGAGTGGCAGCCCCCCCACCCCCGGGATCCTGATGAGTGGCAGCCCCCCACCCTCCGGGATCCTGATGAGTGGCAGCCCCCCACCCTCCGGGATCCTGATAAGTGGCAGCCCCCCACCCCCCGGGATCCTGATGAGTGGCAGCCCCCACCCCCGGGATCCTGATGAGTGGCAGCCCCCCCCATGTCTGATTTCTAATATGTGTGGGCTTCCTGGTTTCTGGAAAGTACTCAGTGACTGGTTGTTCTGCCCTGAGTGTCTCTATTTTGGGGTCTGTATGACCGTTATTGAGGTTTGATGTGAATTCCTGACTGGGTGTCACTGGGAGGGGCCTTAGGGAGTGGAAGCCCCTCAAAGGATGGCTGAAGAAAGGTGCAAGTCACAAACTGCTATCAAACTATTTCATACAATCACATTGTCTTACAAGCAAGATAACTTCACAAGTGACAGTTTAATACACCTAATACACTTTAAAAATCAGCTAATTTATTGAATTCAATTAATTGGGCTTACATTTTATCAGTTGCTTTAAAAAAATTAGACGTGTTAATGTTTTCAGTACAGTTGATGACGCTTACCGTTTATCAGTTGCAAACATCTTAAGATCACACCTACTGAAGGGGACAAATGCCTCAAACTCCTCGGGATGCCCCCAGGCCCCGCCCCACAGATCCACTCACATGATGCAGCCGAGCGCCCAGATGTCCGACTGGAAGGAGTGGCCCTTCCTTGCAAGCACCTCAGGGGCCAGATAGTTAGGTGTCCCACAGACAGAGCTTAGGGAAAAAACAGGAGAGCGGTATGATAAAAAGACCCTGGGCCTAAGTCACAAAGGCAACTTACACTTTTCAGTAAGTTTACACTTTTCAGTAACTTTACTACATGTGGCTATTCAGAAATATCGAATTTAAGTTATTACAACAAAAAAAATAGTCAATTCAGCTCTACACATGGCCAACCACTAGTAACGCAACACCCTTCCGCAGAAAAGAATGAGTGCAGAGTCTTAGGATGTAACCCTGTAGGAAATTAAGTGAAACGGAATTTAATTATTTAAATATAAATATAGTACATACTTATTATTTAATTATAGAATAGTTTCGAATTTGCATGTAAAGAATGTAACAATAAATGTTAATAAACAATAATTACATTAATTGTAATTAATGGTATATATTACTTTTAATAATCATTACTGCACATTAAAACATATTTTACACACACACATATATTGGCTCATACAAAAATGTTATTCACAAATCTTTTCAGAACTACTACTGGGAACAGGTGGCCGGTGCAGTTTCCTGGGAGGGCTCCTGGGAGCAGGGGCCGGTGCAGTCTCCTGGGAGGGCTCCTGGGAGCAGGGGCCGGTGCAGTCTCCTGGGAGGGCTCCTGGGAGCAGGGGCCGGTGCAGTCTCCTGGGAGGGCTCCTGGGAGCAGGGGCCGGTGCAGTCTCCTGGGAGGGCTCCTGGGAGCAGGGGCCGGTGCAGTTTCCAGGGAGGGCTCCTGGGAGCAGGGGCCGGTGCAGTCTCCTGGGAGGGCTCCTGGGAGCAGGGGCCGGTGCAGTTTCCAGGGAGGGCTCCTGGGAGCAGGGGCCGGTGCAGTTTCCTGGGAGGGCTCCTGGGAGCAGGGGCCGGTGCAGTTTCCTGGGAGGGCTCCTGGGAGCAGGGGCCGGTGCAGTTTCCAGGGAGGGCTCCTGGGAGCAGGGGCCGGTGCAGTTTCCAGGGAGGGCTCCTGGGAGCAGGGGCCGGTGCAGTTTCCTGGGAGGGCTCCTGGGAGCAGGGGCCGGTGCAGTTTCCTGGGAGGGCTCCTGGGAGCAGGGGCCGGTGCAGTTTCCTGGGAGGGCTCCTGGGAGCAGGGGCCGGGGCCGGTGCAGTCTCCTGGGAGGGCTCCTGGGAGCAGGGGCCGGTGCAGTCTCCTGGGAGGGCTCCTGGGAGCAGGGGCCGGTGCAGTCTCCTGGGAGGGCTCCTGGGAGCAGGGGCCGGTGCAGTTTCCTGGGAGGGCTCCTGGGAGCAGGGGCCGGTGCAGTCTCCTGGGAGGGCTCCTGGGAGCAGGGGCCGGTGCAGTCTCCTGGGAGGGCTCCTGGGAGCAGGGGCCGGTGCAGTCTCCTGGGAGGGCTCCTGGGAGCAGGGGCCGGTGCAGTTTCCTGGGAGGGCTCCTGGGAGCAGGGGCCGGTGCAGTCTCCTGGGAGGGCTCCTGGGAGCAGGGGCCGGTGCAGTCTCCTGGGAGGGCTCCTGGGAGCAGGGGCCGGTGCAGTTTCCAGGGAGGGCTCCTGGGAGCAGGGGCCGGTGCAGTTTCCTGGGAGGGCTCCTGGGAGCAGGGGCCGGTGCAGTTTCCTGGGAGGGCTCCTGGGAGCAGGGGCCGGTGCAGTTTCCTGGGAGGGCTCCTGGGAGCAGGGGCCGGGGCCGGTGCAGTCTCCTGGGAGGGCTCCTGGGAGCAGGGGCCGGTGCAGTCTCCTGGGAGGGCTCCTGGGAGCAGGGGAGGGCTCCTGGGAGCAGGGGCCGGTGCAGTCTCCTGGGAGGGCTCCTGGGAGCAGGGGCCGGTGCAGTCTCCTGGGAGGGCTCCTGGGAGCAGGGGCCGGTGCAGTCTCCTGGGAGGGCTCCTGGGAGCAGGGGCCGGTGCAGTCTCCTGGGAGGGCTCCTGGGAGCAGGGGCCGGTGCAGTTTCCTGGGAGGGCTCCTGGGAGCAGGGGCCGGTGCAGTCTCCTGGGAGGGCTCCTGGGAGCAGGGGCCGGTGCAGTCTCCTGGGAGGGCTCCTGGGAGCAGGGGCCGGTGCAGTCTCCAGGGAGGGCTCCTGGGAGCAGGGGCCTGTGCAGTTTCCAGGGAGGGCTCCTGGAAGCGAGTGATTCTAAAGACAATCTGCAATCCATGCATTAGAGGAACCTGCGGCAGTGAATCACGCGCTCTCTTGATGTGCGGCCTGTAGGTGCCACTGACTGCTAAGGTCAAATTTTCATCACTAATTTTACTGGAATCAGTTTTAACTATTTTTCATATTTTGTTTTCCTAGTGGTTTTGCAGTAAATGCAAATTTTCTTTTTGAATATTTGTTTTTGATTGGGCCTCCTAAGTTGTTTTGCAACATTGTCACCAGTCATTTGAATTGGAGACGCGTTCTGACTATATTAGATATTTCTCTTGATCTCTGGTGCAAAGTTTTGAATGTTTATTTTGCAGATAAGGATTTTCATTACTTTTTGTTTTTTCAGTCGTAGTGGTATAAACGTAGGTAATCTGAATGACGTTGTGATGATGTAAGCTGATGTCATATAGTCACTTTTAACCGTCCTCGGGGACAGACAGGAATCAGAATCCCAAGAAAGTAACTGAAGGGCTGGGGTAAGCCTTGTCCTTCCAAGGAACGAGTGACTGGCTGTGTGTAGTGAACTTCTTTCAGTTTACCTGCCTTTACACTACGCTGCACTAACAGGAAGCGCTCCACACTTTTCCAGAACAGTATCCTTCTGGTTGCGGATCAAGCCTTGAGAAAGTCCACTGGATGTTTTGATAAACAGCAGATCTAAAGGTTGCTTGGGAGACAGCACTGGCTCTAACTGGTAAAATCATTTAAAGGTTAATTGGGAGGACGAGTGGTTCCTTGTCAGTGAGCGTGTTACTGGTTCTGGAAGGACAAGTTACTTACCTTCGGAAATGCCTAATCAGGGGCGGCTCCTCCGTTAAGGCGGAGGAGCGTTGCCCCCCTGCTGCAAGCACAGCAGGTACACACAGAATATTAAAATGGTCATTACCACTTTATTATTCTGTGTGCCGCCAGCCGCGCTACGTCAAGCGTGAAGGTGGGGGCGGGGCAGACAGATTCATGCCTATTGTAGGATGACTGCTCAGTGCGCATGACAGATTGGCCTGCCATTCTGTAATGCGCACTTCAAAGCCTGCAATCCCAGTGCTGAAAACAGCCAAGGGATTGCAGGCACATGCCCCCAGCCTCAAAATGAGCACTGGGTTAGCCTGATTCAACCAGTGGCGTATCGAAAGTTGAGGGGGCCCCCCTGCCAGGTGCACAGAGGGGCCCCCGCTCCGGATTTAATCCGGAGCTCGCAGGCCTGAGTTCTGTGATGAGGGGGCCCCCTGCAGCTCGGGGCCCCCCGCACCGCGGGGGCTGCGGGGGCCTGTGTTACGCCCCTGGCTTCAACCAATTGGATTGGTTGGATTCGTAAGCAGGAAGTAAACCACCTTCCTTCCTGCTCGTCGTCCTCGTCGGCGCCGGGGGAGGGGAGTGGAGAAAAGCAACATATCGGTGTGTTTACGGCGCGCTGCGCCCCCACCGATTTTTACATTTGCTAGCCACCCCTGAATGCATTATCTGGTAGAGACATGATCTAGCCACAGATTCCTTACCTTTGAATTTCCCAGGCGTCAGACTGGATCCAGAAGATTTTCTTCAATAACCTTGCACGTCGGTAGGTGGCGTCGGTTGGCTCCGCATGATGCCCTCGGCGTTGTCTGCGCCGTAGTGACATCCGCGTCACCTATATAGGTGTCAACTCAGCACGCTGATGTCAGTTACTTATCACGACTTTCCATGCCAGAAGTGCAGAGCCATGAAGTGCACTGGCACTGGTGTGTTGTGAAAGGGATCAGCCCTGACCTGTTTGCAGTGTGGGGAGGATGGGTGGGTCAGTAAGGAATCTCCAGCTAGATCATGTCTCTACTAGATAAGGCATTACCGAAGGTAAGTAACTTGTGCATCTGATGGAGAGCCGCAGATTCCTTACCTCTGAATAGATACCCAAGCAATACCATCCCCGGAGGAGACACTGCGGACAGGTTTAAACCAGGAAGTCCTGCAGAACAGAGCAGACAAAAAGGCTGTACCTGGAGACTTTACTGTCCAGACAGTAGTGCTTGGAAAACGTGTGCAGGGATGCCCACGTTATTCCCTGACAAATGTTGGGGACTGGAACTCCATGTTTGTAGGAAAGTGCCCCTTTTTACATGGTTACCCCAACCTTTTTGCCAGATACCTAATGCCAACTTGACTGTCTGCTGGGGTCCTGCTAACCAGGCCCCAGCACCTGTGTTCTATCCCAAAACTGTACCTTTGTACCCACAATTAGCACCTCTCTGGCCACATGTCAGCCCCTTATAAAAGGTACCATGGGTACTGTTAGAACTGGGGGTCTCTAGTTGGCAATGGTATACACCTTTGACCAAATAGGGACCCTTGCTTCTAGTCAGGGTAAGGGGGATACACTCCTAAAATAACCCCTGCTCACCCCCTTGGCAGCTTGGCACGAGCAGACAGGCTTATCTCAGAGGCAGTGTGCTAAGCATTTGTGAACACATACAGTAATACAGTGAAATCACTACAGATGGACACTACACAGGTTTTATAAAAATAAGTATTCTTTATATAGACTTAACACAAGAACACAAACGACAAAAATCCACAATACTGTACTCAAAAATAGACTTAAAGATGGTAGAAGTAACTTAGTTCAAGTTGATGGTAAATGCGACACGTTTCTCTCAAAAGTACCTGGGATGCGTAACGCAAAACAAACAAAGGGTCCGCAGGGAGGACGATGCGGTGAGCAGGCGCCTCGATGCGGTGCGACGATCCGGTGCGATGCGATGAAAGTGCGCCCTTGATGCGATGCGACACTGTGAAGACGATGCGTGCACGCCCGACGGCCGTGCGGCGAACTCTGTATCTTTGGAGCCGCGACAGGCCCTGCGACACGCTTCTCCGGTGATGCGACGGCAGGCAGCTGCGATGGCGACATGCTTCTCGGGGGATGCGACGGCGACCCTTGCGGTGGCGACACGCTTCCCTGTTGATGCGACGGCAGGCAGTTGCGACGGCGACACGCTTCTCTGGGGATGCGACGGCAGGCAGCTGCGACGAAGGCACGCTTCTCCGGTGATGCGGCAGGGAACACGCTTCTCCTGCGATGCGACGGCAGCAGCTTCGTCAGCGACACGCTTCTTCTCGTTGCGTCGCGCTTCCAGCTCCCAGCGACACGCAGGCTTCTGCAGACAGAATCCCCAGCAAGGGAATTCAGGAGGGAGCTGGTGGTGAAGTCTTGTAGCCCTGAGACTTCAGCAGGAGGCAAGCTCTAGTTCAAGCCCTTGGAGAATATTCTGCATGATGATGAAAGTTCTTAAAAAGTTCCTTCTCCTTTCCTTGGCAATGAAGACCACTGCAGGCCAACCCAGCAAACAGCACACTGGCAGAGGGGCAGTCCAAACTCCTGCAGCTTCCTTGGTTCTTCTCCTTGGCAAAGGTTTGTCTTGTTGTTTCCAGAAGTGATCTAAAGTCTTGGGGTCTGGGCCCTAGTATTTATACCCATAAATCCTTTGTCCTCTGAAGGCAGAGGGTCCTGTACCTAGTCCAAACCAGTTCTGGGTGCATCCTGCCAGTGCACACCCTCGTCCTTTGCCAGTGTGGGCCAGGGACATCAGACACACCACAGGAGGTGGAGCCAGCATTGTGGAAGGCAGGCACAGCCCTATTCAGGCCCAGGTGCTACTCCTCCCACCACTCTACATGCAGATAGGTCTATTCAGCCCTGTGCTGGCTCACCCTGTCTCCTGGAGCCCCCCAGCCCCTGTCACTCACAAAACCAGCCATACAATACACAAGCTAGCAGAGGCAGGCTGGATGGTTAGGTAAGAAAATACCTACTTTCTAAAAGTTGTATTTTCAAACACAGAATGTTAAAACCAACTTCACCAAAAGATGTATTTTATCATTCTGAGTTCAGGCATACTAAATTCGTTTTTCTACCATGTTCCCTGGGTCAGTTAGGATTATAAGATGTTATAATCAAACTGCCCATTCTGGGCAATGGGGACAGGTAGCCTTGCAATAGTGAAAAACGAAATTGGCTGTAATTCACTATCAGGACATGCTACACACATCAGGGCATGTCCTACCTTTTACATACAATGCACCCTGCCCTTGGGCCTACCTTAGGGGTGACTGATATGCAGAAAAGGGAAGGTTTAGGGACTGGCAAGTGGGTGCACTGGCCAAGTCGACATGGCAGTCACAGACTGCACACAGGCTCTGCAATGGCAGGCCTGAGACACACTTTACAAGCTGCTTCTGTGGGTGGCACAACCAGTGCTGCAAGCCCACCAGCAGTATTTGATTTACAGGCCCTGGGCACACATGGTGCACTATACTAGGGTCTGACAAGTAAATCAAATGAACCAATCATGGAGTCACTAATCAATACATCAATTTACCATAAGGAGCACTTGCACTGTGGCACTGAATAGCAGTGGCACAGTGCCCAAAGCATCTAAACCACCAAAACATCAAGAAACAGAGGAGGCAATCAGTGAAAAAATGGAAGGGAGACTCACGCCAATGGTACCAGGTCTAACACGTGTCCCCTCCAGCTGAAATGGGGGGAGAACTACCCAACCCCTTGGGAGTTCTCATCACTAAGGCGGAAAAATCTGGACAGACCATCAGCATTGGCGTGTTCTGTACCAGGGCGGTGTTCCACCGTGAAGTCCATCCCCTGTAGGGAAATGGACCACCTCAACAACTTTGGATTCTCACCCCTCATCTGCATCAACCATCTGAGGGGCCTGTGGTCTGTCTGAACCCGGAAGTGAGTCCCAAACAGGTATCGTCTCAACTTCTTCAGTGCCCAGACCACAGCAAATGCCTCACGCTCAATTGCACTCCACCTCTGTTCCCGTGGAAGTAACCTCC
This sequence comes from Calotriton arnoldi, assembly GCA_963921515.1. NCBI lineage: Eukaryota > Metazoa > Chordata > Amphibia > Caudata > Salamandridae > Calotriton > Calotriton arnoldi. Next base: position 6,107,745 of record CAWUFW010000110.1, on the reverse strand, counting down.
TACTGATGAAGGCTACAGGTTGGTCTAGGCCCTCCTCATTAATCTGTGATAGAACAGCCCCCACACCATGCTCTGAAACGTCTGTTTGGACAATGAATTCCTTTGAGAAGTTGGGCGCCTGAAGCACGGGTGCTGTACACATGGCAGTCTTCAGGGCGTCAAAAGCTTTCTGACAGGTGTCAGTCCAGTTCACTTTCTTGGGCTGCTTCCTGGAAGTCAGCTCAATCAAGGGTGCAACAATGTTGCCATACCCCTTGACAAACCTCCTGTAGTACCCTGTGAGTCCTAAAGTATGAGTTACTTACCTTCGGTAACGGTGTATCTGGTAGAGACGTTGTCTAGCCGCAGATTCCTTAACTTAGAATATCCCCAGGTGTCAGACTGGATCCGGAAAATTTTGCGCAGCAGTACCTCTGCGCGCCAGTGGGCGGCGCCGCCTGGCTCCACCCTGACGTCGTCCCCGGACATGACGTCAGTGAAGCCATATAGGACCCCCCCGGCGCGCTGACGTCAGTTTTCTTCTAAGGAACTTTTCCGCGCCACAACGCGGAGCCCCCAGCAAAACTGTGAGAATATGGGAACAGTGTGCGAATAAAATAGAAAATTGGTGAGAGAGAAAGAACCAAGGGTGAAAAAGTACCATGAACGACAGTGAGAAGCACTGTCGATGTAAAGGTGTTGAAAAGGAAAGAGCAGAGCCATACTCTGAGAGGCCATTTCGCAACAGCGAAGTGAATGTCACCCTTGAGGGAAATCGACCCATAAAAGTAAGACAGAGGCAGACGACAGAAAGTCTGCACCAGATGAAGGGAATGAAGAGAGCATAACAGTATACTGAGAAGCAACCCTCCAAAAGCGAGAGAATGCCCTCTCCTGAGGTAAGACGGCAATGAAAAGAGCCGAGAGCGACAGGCAAAAAGCTCCAAACCATAGGATTAAGAAAAGAAAGAAAGAAATAGGGAGACTGTGTCCCCTGTGATAGAACTATCGGACTGAGGAACAGGCCAGAAAGACGTCAAAACTAATTGACTATAGGAGTGTCAACGGAGAAGGCGGGTGGGAGGGTAGAGAACATCAGTAGGCACCATACTGGAGGAAACCGATGTGGAAAAACGCAGAAGGACACCTGAACCCACCGCCCCAGCATGAGAATGGGGGGAGCAGAACAAGTAAATCAAAGGAATAAGCCTGATGGGGAGTGAGGCGAAAGACACCGCCACGTAGAAGGACAAGCCACCCCAAAGGAGGCGAAAGCCGAAAACCCTACCTGAAAAGGTCCTCGCAGATCGGGGAGGATGGGTGGGCGTTAAGGAATCTGCGGCTAGACAACGTCTCTACCAGATACACCGTTACCGAAGGTAAGTAACTCGTACATCTGATAGAGACATCTAGCCGCAGATTCCTTAACTTAGAATAGATACCAAAGCCATACCCCACAGGAGGCGGGTCTGCGACAGAACCCCACTAAGTTCCCAAGGGAACAGAAGTGTCAACCAGCTGACTAAACACAGTGGGGGCAGCACCGCCAGAGTGGCCAACACCGGACCAGGATACTCCGGAGGGAGTGGCCAACAATGAGAGGCAAAGGCATCAAAAGCTGCTGAGGGTGGCAGGAAATCCCTGTTGGTTAAACAGTGGAGAAAATGAGCACAGAACCAGAAGGGTAGTGCGGAATAAGAGTGGACACCTGCTGTAAACGGAGAGGAACCAAATGCAGGATGTGAGGGACCCACAGGATCCGATGGACCGTCAAAAGAGAAAGGTCTAACTAGGGTACAAGAACATACCGAGTCCGAGGAGGCAGGACGGACATGCATGACAGGGAAAGAAGCACTGTGGAAGTGGGAACAGCAGCGGAAGGATGCTGACGATGCCCAAGATGAGTCAGTGTTACTTGAAACACAAGACCTGCCAATGCACCGTCGCCCATGCACCGGTCACGCGAAAGGGCGGGCAGCAAAAGGCAGAAAAGAACGGCAACAACCAGTGCCACGCACGTGGGGAACAGAAGTACACAAGAGAAACTGTATGTACCGCCAGAACCACACCATGGAAAGGAGAAGGCCCCATCAAGCGCCACGAGCAAAAGCTGAGACACAAGAGACGCATCACCAGGGCGTATCGCGTGAAAGAGAGCCGGCAAAACTAACACACGTAGCAGACCTGCGCTCACGAAAAGTGAGGGACAAGGCCACCGCAAGGAGGAGTATGCCTGCGGGAGGCCTGTGTGTGTGTAGTACACTGGTGAGAAAGAAAAAACACCATAGCCCCAACAGCCATACAGCAGCGGCACCGGACAGAGCAATGCCCAGAGCCAGACGCAACAGCTACAGGCGGTAGGGCAGATCCACCGCGAGACAGACAGGGAGGCCGAGCAGTACTGGAAGGAGACAGTACAAAACGTAGCGGAGGAACAAGAGTGGATACACACAGAATAGCCCACCAGACAAACAATGGTCTGAGGAGAACACTCCCGCTGAGAGCAGCAACCGCAGCCCGAAGGAAAGCACGACAACACCTGCGCGGAATGCAACAGGGGCATGGGAAGCTCTGGCAGGGGAAGTGGCCAAAAAAGCAAGGCACAAGACAATGAAGAGCATCATCGTCTGGGGCCAGAATGCCACCATGGAGAGCGAAGTCCAACCATGAAAGGACTACGCAGCATGGATATAGCAGAGTAGAACTAGGCAACGTAAAGTTGCCGGAAAAACGCACCAGCCGGTGACAGCGAGCATACTAGGGAGCAGGCATCGTACGCTTATAGAACACAGAAGGATAGTGCCGAGCTAGCTGTGCGTGCTCGGGGACAGCGACAGGGCCTTCTGGTAGGCCGGCCACAGATGGAACGGCCGCAGCGAAAGAACCACGAGGAGACGGGAGGGACCTGAAAGCCCTCCCGGCCTGAAGAAATGGATCAGGAAGATGCAGGGGAGTACCACAGACCAGCAGCCGACACCATGAGAGAGCCCAACAAATGGACCGCAAGAAGGTCCCGGAAGGGCCCGCAGCAGCAGTGTTCAAAACGTACAGGCACAGCCGCAGGAGGACCTAGTGAAAAGGACCCCACAGAAGCGTACAAAGACTACTGTGGGAAGAAGGCAGCTGTACAATAGCTAACAAATACCCCACATAGGGTAAGTATCAACCCCAACAAGGGGCACCTCTGGAGCGTGAGCTCATAGACAGAGGACGTAAAATTGTAACTGAGAAACCACAGGTTCTGAACACAACCCTTGGAGTAAGGGTGTGCAACCTTAACCACTAGGCTATAGTGACTCAGAAAGATAAGCAGCTGACCTGCTGCATGAAAGAAAGAAAATACGGCGAGAAGCCGCCCAGGCCGTTCAGGTATTACAGCATGAACCCAGGGCCAACATGAAGCAAAGAAGACAGAGCAGGGTGAGGACAAGGACCGCAACCAGAACAAAAACTATGGAAGGGTAGACAGAAGGCGGTGAACCGCAGAGTCCGCATGTGCGTCAAACAGGGACACACCATCAAATGGCAAATCCCGGAGACTGTCACGGACATTGTCGGGGAAACCCCCGTCGCGCAGCCAAGCATGGCGGCGCAAAGCAACGGACCTCGCCATTGCCCGAGCCACCGAATCGGTAGAGTCAACGGCGGACCGAATGGTAAAGCGCGCCATCTCTCGGCCTTCGTGAAGGAGACGAGCCATGTCAGCCCGAGTACACTCAGGGAGGGTAGGCAAAAGACACTCCACAGAGTCCCAAGGGGCACAAGAAGTCCGGGCAAAGACGCAAGCCGTGTTCAGAGCACGTAAGGCTGAACTAGCGGATGCAAAAATGCAGCGTCCACATGTCTCCAACCAACGAGACTCCCTAGTAGGAGGCTGCAACAGAGGTGGAGAGGAAGGCTGCGTGGCGAAAGACACCTGCACTATGAGGCCATGAGCCCCAGGCTGAAGGGACAAACAGGCTGGGCCTCCAGGGGCCGGATGATGCCTATGCGCAATGGCCCTGTCGACAGCATCTCCTGAAGAGGGCCGTGCCCATGTCCCGAGAAGGGCGTCGAACAACAAGCCGCTAAAAGGCAGCAAGGGCTCAATATCCACCGCACCCTGGTGGAGGAGATCCAATAACGGATCGGAGGACAAGGAGACAGAAGGAGGGTGCAAGTGTAAAACAGCTGCAGCCCTGCGAACACCCCTTAAAAACAAAGCACCAGCTTCAGTGGGCGTCCTGGGGGGCGACAATAGCCCATCTGTAGGGGACGGCTGCAAGCTGACACGTCCCACAGCAGGAGGAATAAGGGGCCACTGCCCCCATGGCATTGGAGCCAACCGGCGTGGAGACAAGTCCGGGCACACCGGGTCTGTGTCCTCTGGAAGCGGATAACCAACAGGTGCCGGCGACCGTTCCGGCGTCGAACGACGCCGCTCCGACGTCGAAGGATGCCGAAATGGCGTCGAACCGACGTCGACCTCCAGGAGGGGCGACCCGGCTGGACGAGCCGGTGGCGACGTCCCCACCACCGAGAGGTGCGGAGAAAGAGCCTGAGGACCAGGAGGCGACAGGCATGGTGCGGCCGGCGCCGCTGATGCCGATGTCGACGCAGGGAGCCGCCAGGGGCTATGCGGAGACAAGGCAGAATGGCACGGCGTGGGGCTGGAACGCCCATCGGGGTTGGGACCCGACGCCGGCACGACTCCGGAGCCGGAGTCGAGGCACTCGGCCGGCACAGAGGGCGAACTCGCCGGCGGAGATCCGACCTGAATGCCTACCTCCACTGTGGGACCCGAAGGCGCGCCAGGGAGAGGAGGTGACTCGAAGATGGAGTGCAGAGCCTGGTAGTAGGCTTCCATCTGGGGCCGAGTCGCACCAGTACCCGGAAAGGGCGGGTAAATGGAGGCCGACTTCGGGGGGCACGGCTCCGTGAGGGAACGGGAACCATGGCCCCCATCGTCACGTGGAAGCGAGGACTTCGACTTCCGTGACTTGTGCTTTGACTTACCTGTAGACAAGCGACGTTCGCGGGAGCGACTCTGGGAGTGGACGCGGAGAGAAGAACCAACCGGAGAACGTCGGGGAGACGCCGTGCGGGATATCCAGGCGGCCAAGAGCTTCATCCGGCGCTCCCGTAGGGACTTTGGGCGCATCTGCCGGCAGGCGGCACACTCCACAGAGTCGTGGTGCGACCCAAGACACCACATGCAAATGGCATGCGGGTCTGACGCCGACATCTGGCGCGAACAAGTCTCGCACAATATAAAGCCCGAAGGCATCGCACACTGTTCCCCGACGTCAAAGGACGTCGAAAAAGGGCCTGAAGAAAAACAGGCCAGAGGAACAGCTGAATCCCGGATCCGCGTTGGAACGCGGAAAAGAAGGAAACTGACGTCAGCGCGCCGGGGCGGGGGTCCTATATGGCTCCACTGACGTCATGTCCGGGGACGACGTCAGGGTGGAGCCAGGCGGCGCCGCCCCCTGGCGCGCAGAGGTACTGCTGTGCAAAATTTTCCGGATCCAGTCTGACGCCTGGGGATATTCTAAGTTAAGGAATCTGCAGCTAGATGTCTCTATCAGATAAGGCTCTCACCTCTGTCTGGGTTTTGGGGGGTTCCCAAGCCAGGATGGTCTCAATCTTGGGCTGTAGGGGCGCCACCTGGCCGCTCCCAACCTGGTATCCCAAGTACACCACGGAACCCTGCCCGATCTGGCACTTACTCGCCTTGATCGGGAGGCCTGCCTTGCGCAGTGCCATCAACACTTCCCAGAGGTGGCGTAGATGTTCTTCCCAACTGGCGCTGAACACTGCAATGTCATCCAGGTAGGCGGCACTGAAATCCTCCAGTCCAGCCAACACCTGGTTGACCAACCTCTGAAAGGTGGCAGGGGCATTCTTCATCCCAAAGGGCATAACCCGGAATTGGTAGTGCCCATCTGGTGTGGAGAATGCTGACCTCTCTTTGGCCCCATCAGCTAAGGCGATCTGCCAGTACCCAGACGTTAAATCAAACTTGCTGAGGTACCGGGCAGCCCCCAACCGATCAATGAGCTCATCAGCTCTGGGGATGGGGTGCGCGTCAGTCCTGGTGACTGAATTGAGTCCTCGGTAGTCCACACAGAACCGGAGTTCGGGTGTGGCACCAGGCGCGGCAGCTTTTGGGACCAAGACCACTGGGCTGGCCCAAGGGCTGTGAGAGGACTCAATCACCCCTAAGGCAAACATCTTGGAGACCTCCTCCTTGATGTGAGCTCTGACCCTGTCAGTCACTCTGTAAGCCTTGTGCTTCACAGGAGGACTGTCCCCAGTATCCACGTCATGGACGCACCACTCAGTGACACCAGGAACCAGGGAGAACAGATCAGAGAATTTTCCCAACAGTTGGCGACAATCTTGCTGCTGTTCAGGGGTCAGTGTGGCAGAGAGGCTGACACCATCCACTGACCCATCTTGCTCTGTTGCAGACAGGAGGTCAGGAAGAGGCTCGGTCTCCTCCTCCATTCCATCATCCGTTGCTAGGAGCATGCCCACTTCGGACCTTTCTAAGTGGGACTTCAGGCGGTTAACATGCAGGACCCGCAAAGGGTTCCTAGGAGACCGCAAGTTCACCAGGTAGGTGACATCACTCTTGCGCTCCACCACCTCAAATGGTCCGGTCCACCTGTCCTGGAGTGCACAGGGCTCTACAGGGGCCATGACCCCAACTTTCTGACCAGGCTGAAGCTCAATCAGAGTGGCATTCTGATCGTACCACCGCTTCATCTCTTCCTTGCTGGCTTCCAGATTCGCCTCAGCGAGTTGCCTGAATCGTCTGGTCTGGTTCCTGAAGGCCAGCATGTAACTGTATACATCCTGGGGAGGTTTCCTGGGAGATTGCTCCCAGCCTTCCTTGGCCAGACTCAAAGGTCCTCTTACCGGGTGACCATAGAGCAGTTCAAAGGGACTGAACCCTAAGGACTTCTGTGGCACCTCACGGTAAGCCAACAGAAGGCATGGCAAGAGGACGTCCCACTTACGCCTCATAGGTTCCTCAAGACCCATTATCATGCCTTTGAGGGTCCGGTTGAATCTCTCAACCAGCCCATTACCTTGGGGGTGGTAAGGAGTGGTGAACTTATAGGTAACACCGCACTCCTGCCACAGGGACTTCATATAGTTGGATATGAAGTTTGAACCACGGTCTGACACCACCTCTCTGGGGAACCCCACACGGGAGCAAATCCCCATCAGTGCACGTCCCACCACGGGGGCCGTCACTGTCCTGAGCGGCTTGGCTTCCGGGTACCGGGTAGCATGGTCCACCAAGACCAGGATAAACCTGTTGCCCATGGCTGTCTTGGGGTCCAGTGGCCCCACAATGTCAATGCCCACCCGTTCAAAGGGGGTACTGACTACAGGGAAAGGTTGGAGAGGAGCCTTGTGCTTCCTTCCACTTTTCCCACTTGCCTGGCAAGTTTGACAAGTCCTACAATGAGTGTCTGAACTCTTCTGCATCTGGGGCCAATGAAAGTGGGCGACAAGCCTTTCAAAGGTCTTGTTCTGCCCCAGATGTCCAGCTAAAGGTACGTCATGAGCCAAACCCAGTAGGAAGGCTCTGAAGCGCTGGGGTACCACCAGCACACAGGCTAACCCAGGCTCAGCAACCTTAGGCTCGCTATACAGGAGGTCATTCTCCCAGTAGATCCAATGTGATCCAGACTGATCACCTGCTGCCTGGGCTGTGGCCTGTTGCCGCAAACCCTCAAGAGAAGGGCACTTCCTCTGCTCCTCACAAAATTCCTCCCTGGAGGGGCCTCCTTCTTGCTGCCAATGGGTCAGCTCAGGCAGGTCCCCCAGTTCGACCACTTGTTCCCCTGTAGGTTCCAGGGCATCCCCCTCAAGGTCTGCCTCCTCCTGGACCGTGGGAACTAGGGGGCCCGGTTTCCCGCACCCCCCCCCTCTTCTCTTTAAGGCAGGGGTCTGGGCCATATTTTCAGGCTCCAGAACCGCTTCAACACCCTTACAGGCTGCCATAGACCGAGTGGTCACACACGCCCACTCAGGCAGACCCAACATCTCCAAATGAGACCTTCTCTCCACCTTTGCCCAAGGGGAGCTCTCCAAATCATTTCCCAACAGACAATCAACAGGCATGGCTGGCCTCACAGCTACTTGAAGAGTACCTGAGACCTCCCCCACTCAAAGGGAACTTGAGCCACCTCACACTGGCTCTGCGAGTTGTCCGCGGCAACTACAGGGAAGAATGCATGGGGGATAACCTGCTCTCTGGACACCAGCCGGCAATTGACAGCTGTCACACTAGCCCCAGTGTCTCTGAGAGCTTTCACCCTATGGCCATTGATGGTCACCCACTGCCTGTACTTTTTAGTGTTATCAGGCAGCTGGGTCTCAGGGACCATCTCAAAGTCTCCTAAAGAGACAAGGGACATCTCTGCGGGACCCCACCCACCTTGGGCACCCATCTCCTCCCCCCCCCCAGGGCTACACTCGCCATCTGACGGGGTGGTGCACGTGGTGGTGCTTTGGAATCCCTCATGGGACATTGTGCATCATACCAACGGTGCCCCATTTGACCACATGTGAAGCACTTAGAGGGGCCCCTGTGAACAGGTTTACCTGTCGGGGCCTCTTGCTTTTTCTCAGGGGGAGGCTGGGAACCCTTCCCTTGGTTCCCTCGGGAATTACTTTGGGGCCCTTTCTGGAACTCCCTCTGTTTACCCTTGTCCCCCCCACTCTTCTGCTGGGGACCCTGCCCACCTCTGGCAAAGTCTCCCACGTGACCCTTGTGGACCCGGGTGCTTACCCAGCGGTCCGCCTCCTCAGCAAGCTTCCTAGGGTTAGTTAACTTGCTATCAATAAGGTGCTGGCGTAGCTCTGGAAAACAATTACCAGACAAGTGCTCCCATGCAAACAAATCATAGAGCTCCTCAAAAGTACTCACTTTGCTACCCTTCACCCAACCATCCATAGCTCTGCAAAAGAAAGATACATATTCTACCCAAGTGGTTGCCTACAGCTTCTTACAATTCCTGAACCTCTGTCTATAGAGTTCTGGGGTCAAACCATACCTTGTCATCAGGGCTTCTTTCATATGGGCATAAGACATCCTCTTCTCACTGGGTAGGTCTAACAATGTATCCCTCCACTCACTCACAAAGCGGCCCCACAACCCCGCTCCCCAATCCTTCTCAGGGACCCGGTGGGCCAAAATTGCTATCTCATAGGCTGAAAACCACTGCCCAATATCTTCATGCTTATGGAAATCTTTGATGACATCCTTGGGGATATATACCCTGCCTTCTGCAGGCACAGATGGTGTGCTGACACCAGAGGGATTAATATCTAAGCTTTTGGCTTTGATCTCCAACTCCCTCAACATTCTCTCATGCTCTCTCATTCTCTCTCTCTCCAAGGCTAACTTGTTAATTTCAAACTCCAGCTTCTTATTCTCTAGGTCCTTTTGACCCTCCATTTTGAGCCTGGCCAGCTCCATTTTATGCCTTCTATCTCTCTCCCTATCCTCCAGCTCTCCTGGGGACAGGTCTTTGGAAGAAACACTGCTGCCTGGAAGGGGTAGGTACTTTCTCCCCCCCTGGACCCACTGGCCCATGTAGCTGTTCTTCTGCCTCCTCCACAGGGTGCTCCACATTTTCAGATGCATTTCTTGCTTCAACCCAGGCCCTCAGCGCCTTGTGGAACTCATCCTTTTTAGTGAGGCCTGTAATAGCAACTTTAAATTTTCTACAGAAGGCTTTCAGCTGTTTGGCATTATAGGTATCCAACCTCTCTTCCTCAAACTCTGGATCCATAGATGCAATAGATGCTGGTGGACTCATGGCAATAAGAATTGGCAGTTCTCAGAAAAATAACAGTCCAAGGAGAAAATAAATTCTACCAAAAAGGTATGTGGTTGCGTTTGGTCTGCACTCACTAGTAGTGTACACCAATCACTGTATATGAGTCACAAATGCAAGTCCAGAATCCTCACCGCTGACCACCAATGTTAGAACTGGGGGTCTCTAGTTGGCAATGGTATACACCTTTGACCAAATAGGGACCCTTGCTTCTAGTCAGGGTAAGGGGGATACACTCCTAAAATAACCCCTGCTTACCCCCTTGGTAGCTTGGCACGAGCAGACAGGCTTATCTCAGAGGCAGTGTGTTAAGCATTTGTGAACACATACAGTAATACGGTGAAAACACTACAGATGGGCACTACACAGGTTTTATAAAAATAAGTATTCTTTATATAGACTTAACACAAGACCACAAACGACAAAAATCCACAATACTGTACTCAAAAATAGACTTAAAGATGGTAGAAGTAACTTAGTTCAAGTTGATGGTAAATGCGACATGTTTCTCTCAAAAGTACCTGGGATGCGTAACGCAAAACAAACAAAGGGTCCGCAGGGAGGACGATGCGGTGAGCAGGCGCCTCGATGCGGTGCGACGATCCGGTGCGATGTGATGAAAGTGCGCCCTTGATGCAATGCGACGCTGTGAAGACGATGCGTGCACGCCCGACGGCCGTGCGGCGAACTCTGTATCTTTGGAGCCGCGACAGGCCCTGCGACACGCTTCTCCGGTGATGCGACGGCAGGCAGGTGCGACGGCGACATGCTTCTCGGGGGATGCGACGGCGACCCTTGCGGTGGCGACACACTTCCCTGTTGATGCGACGGCAGGCAGTTGCGACGGCGACACGCTTCTCCGGGGATGCGACGGCAGGCAGCTGCGACGAAGGCACGCTTCTCTGGTGATGCAGCGGCGGCCTCTGCGGCGGCGACACGCTTCTCCTGCGATGCGATGGCAGCAGCTTCGTCAGCGACACGCTTCTTCTCGTTGCATCGCGCTTCCAGCTCCCAGCGACACGCAGGCTTCTGCAGACAGAATCCCCAGCAAGGGAATTCAGGAGGGAGCTGGTGGTGAAGTCTTGTAGCCCTGAGACTTCAGCAGTTGGCAAGCTCTAGTTCAAGCCCTTGGAGAATATTCTGCAAGAGGATGAAAGTTCTTAAAAAGTTCCTTCTCCTTTCCTTGGCAATGAAGACCACTGCAGGCCAACCCAGCAAACAGCACACTGACAGAGGGGCAGTCCAAACTCCTGCAGCTTTCTTGGTTCTTCTCCTTGGCAAACGTTTGTCTTGTTGTTTCCAGAAGTGATCTAAAGTCTTGGGGTCTGGGCCCCAGTATTTATACCCATAAATCGTTTGTCCTCTGAAGGCAGAGGGTCCTGTATCTAGTCCAAACCAGTTCTGGGTGCATCCTGCTAGTGCACACCCTCTTCCTTTGTCAGTGTGGGCCAGGAACATCAGACACACCACAGGAGGTGGAGTCAGCATTGTGGAAGGCAGGCACAGCCCTATTCAGGCCCAGGTGCTACTCCTCCCACCACTCTACATGCAGATAGGTCTATTCAGCCCTGTGCTGACTTACCCTGTCTGCTGGAGCCCCCCAGCCCCTGTCACTCACAAAACCAGACATACAATACACAAGCTAGCAGAGGCAGGCTGGATGGTTAGGTAAGAAAATACCTACTTTCTAAAAGTGGTATTTTCAAACACAGAATGTTAAAACCAACTTCACCAAAAGATGTATTTTATCATTCTGAGTTCAGGCATACTAAATTCGTTTTTCTACCATGTTCCCTGGGTCAGTTAGGATTATAAGATGTTATAATCAAACTGCCCATTCTGGGCAATGGGGACAGGTAGCCTTGCAATAGTGAAAAACGAAATTGGCTGTAATTCACTATCAGGACATGCTACACACATCAAGGCATGTCCTACCTTTTACATACAATGCACCCTGCCCTTGGGCCTACCTTAGGGGTGACTGATATGCAGAAAAGGGAAGGATTAGGGACTGGCAAGTGGGTGCACTGGCCAAGTCGACATGGCAGTCACAGACTGCACACAGGCTCTGCAATGGCAGGCCTGAGACACACTTTACAAGCTGCTTCTGTGGGTGGCACAACCAGTGCTGCAAGCCCACCAGCAGTATTTGATTTACAGGCCCTGGGCACACATGGTGCACTATACTAGGGTCTGACAAGTAAATCAAATGAACCAATCATGGAGTCACTAATCAATACATCAATTTACCATAGGGAGCACTTGCACTGTGGCACTGAATAGCAGTGGCACAGTGCCCAAAGCATCTAAACCACCAAAACATCAAGAAACAGAGGAGGCAATGAGTGAAAAAATGGAAGGGAGACTCACGCCAATGGTACCAGGTCTAACAGGTACCAAGGGCACTGTGACCAGGGAAGACCTCCAAGGGCTGCAGCACATACTGTGCCACCCTTAGAGGCCCTGTACCTTCACACTCACACACTGCCATTGCAGGCTGCGTGTTTTAGTGCAGAGAAAAGTGAAGAGTCGACATGGCACACATACATGTGTGCCATGCCTGCACCCCACTGCCAGTGGCCTAGGTCAGTAACCCCTCTAGTAGGGTGCACTAGACCACAGGTGAGGGTACAGTTGCATGAGCACTGTACCCCTACATTCTTAGACATTGTAAGTGCAGTAAAGCCATAAAGGGTATATGGTCTGGGAGTTGGTCATTATGAACTCTACAGTCCATAATGACTTTACCAAAACCTGGGACGTTTGGTATCAAACTTCTCAACACATTAAACCCACACTGATGCCAATGTGGGATTTAATGTAAAATGCACACAGAGGGCATCTTAGAGATGCCCCCTGAAAAACGGCCAGCCTGGTGTGGTTCCTGAACGGCTGCCCGCCATTTGCCAGCGCCAGTCAGGTTTCTTGACCTCTGTGTAGAGAGCCTTCGCTCTCTGGGTCCAGAAGCAAAGCCCATCCTGGGCAGAGGTGTCACACCTCCTCCCCCAGGATGGGCTGGGTCCATGAAAGGGAAGCTTCAAAGGCATGCCGCCTTTGGAAGCTGACCCTGCCTTTTTCTGCTCCCAGCAACTGGCTCCCACCGGTTCTGACCCCCACTTTGGGCGGGAGAATCGGCGGGAAAACCAAGTTAGGAAGAGAGGTGTGCCCACCTTTGCCAACCCCACCCATAAGGTGGGGGAGGTAAGGTGAAGCACACATCTCAGTCCCCTCCATCTTGAAGATGAGGGGACCCAACCAATCAGGAAGAGGCTCATGCCCCCCTCCCACTGGAGGGTGGCATATTAGGGGGTGTACTCACCCCAAGGAAGGGACCTACTGGTCCCAACCTGCACATGCTTGTAACGCCCCTAAATTTAGTATTTAGTGGTGACCCTGAACTTTGCCTACTCAGATTCGAGAAGAAGAACTGATGAGCTGTGCTGAATGAGGAAGAAGAGGACAACAAATGTTTTGGCCCCAGACCTACCGGCCTGTCCCGACTTCGACCTGCACCCATCGAAACCCCGGCGTGTCCAGCAGCCATGCAGAACCCGGAGGACCTGCCCTGCCTTCATCAAAAAGTCTCTTTCTCCCGTGAGCACCGGATTTGCTCAACCAAAGATTCCAACACAGACCCTTGATCTAGCCGGCTCTGCGGTTCTGCACCACTCTGCACCCGACACTCACGGCCTAAGTTCGAGTGGCCCAACACCACGAGGAGGTCTCCCCAGCGATACTGACTTGTGATCCCGACCTGCCTCGATCTTCTACCCGACTCCTGCAGCGTCAACTTGAGGGGTCCCCCGTATGCAACGCCTAAAGACATCCCTGCACCTGATGCCCCACGGCCTTGGGTGGCCCAACCGAAGGTTTCCAGGCATCCCTCAGCAATCCAACTTACCTCTCTTTAGCGCTGTAAACGTGAAATTTCACAGAGTTACCCATAATTGTCAGACCAGCAGAGGTCTTTCTTCCCTTTTCCAACGCGGTGCACCGGCGCCTTGTAGTTAAGCTGTGACTACGTGGTGGCAGCAGTCAGCGACTGCAAGCACGACGCAGCGCGTGCACGCCACCTCTCCCGGGCGGTCCAAACCGGCATTTAAGGGAATTCCCATTCAGTGCGCCGTTTACAAGGAAGTGAACGGATGCGCGGAACACTCGAGGGTGAGTTTGTGCTACCACCTCCCGGTTCCTTTTCCATTTTTGGCAGTATAACAGTACGCTTGGTGGGATGGTGGTGAACCCCTCTCTTCATTTATTCTTTTAGAATCACGGAATCTATTGATTATTCTGGGCCAGATTTTGAGAAACGAACATATTGAAAAGACATAACTGAAGTAAGTTTTTCTATGTAACGCAGTGATGCGTACACGTAATTGATAAAACGTTTCTAAAGACGAAACCGGCTTAGTCGAATTTACTGATGGCACGCAAACCTTCGTTTCATATTACCATCCAGTTCCCCTCTCTGCCACAGGAGCCTATGGGCCCACAGTGAACATTTGACCACCACAGACACGGGTGGACAACGGTAATTTCTTTATCCGTTTGATGCCTTTTGCATCTTTATTCTTTCACTTTAAGTTTTTAAGGGTCATTTTCCATTATTTCGTAGGTGCCCCCCAGTCCTGAGGAAGACCCCTTTGTAAGGATCACGTGTACCCTACATTTCCCTGGGGTTGAAACTTTGACAATCGTCTATTTTGATGCCAATGTGGACAACAGAGCTTTTTCACTGTGTCGCAATGAACATAATGGTTGTGAATATGTGTTTTTAGCCAATTGTCAGGCTGGACAGGATTTGTATATAACACTGTGGATGTATATATTGTCACTACCCTTCCCTTTTTCCACTGAAACCCTCACTTTCGCACACAACAAACCCCTCTTTTTCCAGCTTTTGGGGCACTTATCGTACAAATTACGGATATGTGCCGTGTTTTGAACATATCAGTGTGTTCAATATGATTAAATAATATTGAACAAGAACCTTTTTGTGACTAACTCAATGAATGTTATTGTATAAATAATTGTTTTTTCACTGGGTCCGTCTTCTTTTGTACCGATATTTACCCAGGTCCCAGTGGTTTCTGGGTTATACTCATTATTTGTAACTACTTTAGAGCAGGTACCTTCCTACAAGGTATTGTGTTGATTGGATTTATTTCCCAATATGTCAGAGAGTGGCACTTTGTCGTACACCGAAGAATATATTAATCGTCTTATTCAGGGCCCATCCAGTAGTAACTTTCTTTCCACCACCACCCCCAGCATTGATTTTACTCTCAATGATAAAATTGCTTGTCTTGAACGATTGGAGAAGAAACTAGTATGCACACGTTTACATGGAAACTTACTTACAAAGTACCAACAGGCAAATATAAGACCCATCGGCCTCCAAGTCAAGAATGAACCAGCCATCTTCGTGGATCTCCCTAAATTCAAAGAGCACTTCAGTTTTGTAGCCAACAATTGTTCACGCCACTGGATGGTGTTGGGAGTTGAGACTGCATTAGAACAAGTTGAGATACTTATGAAGGAGATCGCTGACCTCAAACAGGAAATTACAGGTGATTCTACACTCACTAATGCCAAAGAGGCTCTCAAGCATCTGGACAAGACCTTGAAAGAATTTGATATCAACACACAGACGAAGAAATTGGATAAGTTAGCGATGGACATCCGCTATTACGACAAAAAGGCGAAGAATCCTTATCTTCAAGAAGACTACTATAAGCAGGACAATCAAGGTCGTTTTTCAAACAGGGGAAGGGGAGGTTACAGAGGTCGCAGGAAGTTTACCACCTTCTCGGAGTCATCAGGATCTAACGGTACCGGAAGCGACAACAAGCAACCAGGGACTAGCTCGGACTACCGTTACCAAGACGGTTAGTACCAACCACAAGGACCGTCTTTTTTAGGAGAGGCCCAATGGAGACCACCCAGGGGCAGGAGCTGCCTTTGGCGTCAAGGACCGCAGCGAGGTCAGGAACAAGGCAGCCAGAATTGGGACGGAGGACGAACGAGGGCCCAGGAGCAAGACCACTGACTCATTGTCAGTGAAATTGCTCTCCCTCCCTCGCTGCTCCACCATTAAGTGAGGCCCTCCTGAGCCCCTGCACTCTGTGTTGGTGTTCGAGGCCCTCCTCCACCCGCAGGTTATACCTGCGCCTCATCCCTGGTGGTCCAGTGGACCTCTGACTCCTTCTCTCGCTCCGCTCTATCCTCTCCTTTCTGCTCCGTTTTTCCTCGTTTTTTCCTCTTCATTTTTATTTTCACCCTTTCACTCTCTTTTATTTTCACCCTTTCACTCTTTCTTCCACTTTCCTTCAGTTTTCCTTTTTCCCACTTTTGCGCCCGTTTTCTTCCCGCCGCTGCTGCCCCCGCGGCCCCCCCCCCCAGCGCGACCAGCCCAAGCCAGTTTTCCCTCCCCGCTCCCGCCTCCCAGCTGTCCAGCCCTCCCCGACCCCTACTTAAAGGCAAGCTCGTCTGCGCCCGTCCGCGACCCGACCGCGACCAGCGCCAGAAACCTTGGACCTCCGCATCGCCAACGCTACAACCCAGCGGCACTCCACGCACTCAACCCAGGCCGCAACAACAACTGCAAGCTAGCATCACCAGCCGACACCCACGGACCCTTCAGCTGTCACCGCTGCCGGCACACCTACAGCATCGCCAGGAACACGGACCCAGCACAACCCACCCGCAAGAACACAACCGAACCGAAGACCCTGCAATGCATCCTCCTCAACGTCCGATCACTCCACAAACACGCCACCGAAATCTGGGACCTCCTCGACAGCACCACCCCAGACGTAGCATTCTTCACCGAAACCTGGACCAACACCACCTCGGGACCGGACATCGCCATCGCCATTCCCCAAGGATACAAGATCTCCCGGAAGGACCGCTCCAACCGCCCGGGAGGAGGAACCGCCATCGTCCACAAATCCACCCTCCGGCTGAGCACACTCCCCGATGAGCCCACAAACCTGATGGAACACCTACACCTCAAGATACAGGCCAGCCCTACCACCACCCTCCAAGGAACTCTCATCTACCGACCCCCTGGACCCCGCGCACCTTTCACCAACTCCATCACGGACATCATCTCCCCGCAAGCCATCGCATCCACCAACTACACCCTGCTGGGAGACCTCAACTTCCACCTCGACAACCAACTAGACCCCAACACCACATCCCTTCTAGACAACATTCACAACATTGGACTCCGCCAGATCGTGACCGAACCCACGCACTCAGCAGGACACACCCTCAACCCACTCTTCACAACAGGAAACTCCATCACTTTCAGCCACACCACCGAACTCCCGTGGACAGACCATTGATGCATCCACTTCACCTTCAGAACACCCACCATCCACAGACACCAGCACCTGCTCCCACGAAGAAACTGGACCAAAATCACCGACAACCAGCTCACCTCCTCACTCGGCAACTCCACCCCAACCACCGTGGACGACGACGACCCCAACACCGCAGCCTGAACTCTGCACAGATGGATCTCCGACAGCGCCAACACCATAGCCCCCTTCAAGAAGAACAACAACACACACGCCAAGAAAGCCAGATGGTTTACCACCGAACTTCGAGAGTCCAGGCGCACATGCTGCCGCCTCAAAAAGGCCTGGAGGAACTCCAAATCCACAGAAGCCCACAACAACTTCAGATCCGCCACCAACACCCACCACCAACTCATCAGAAAAACGAGAAAAACAGCGATCGAAGACAGAATCTCCACACACGCGCACAGTGGAGAGGTGTGGTGCAGCGGCCAGGGCAGCTGACTTCGGAGCACAGGGTTCATGGTTCGATCCCCGGCTCCGGCGGCAGCTCAGCTCAGCACCATGTGACTCTGGGCAATAGCTCACTTAATTTCCACTCCGGCCCCCAGCGCCTTGAGACCCGTAAGGGTGAGTAGCTGCGCTATATAAAAACGGACTTACTTACTTACAACAGCAAAGAACTCTTCAGCATCATCAAGGAGTTCGCCCAACCCACCAGCGAGGCTACTGACATTCCTCCCTCACAAGACCTCTGCAACAAACTCAGCACCTTCTTCCACCACAAAATCAAGAACATCTACGACAACTTCGACGAAGACAACCAACACACTGAACCCTCACCAGCCACCCCGACACCCTGAAGCCAACGATTGACAGCTGGACAGCCCTCACCATCGAAGACACACTGAAGACAATGAAGACAATCCACTCCGGGGCCCCCACGGACCCCTGCCCCCACCACATCTTCAACAGAGCCGCCGACACCATCGCACCCATACTTCGCCACACCATCAACCGCTCCCTGGCGAACGCCTCCTTCCCCGACGACTGGAAACACGTCGAGATCAACCCCCTCCTGAAGAAGCCCTTGGCGGACCGCACCGACCTCAAAAACTACAGACCCATCTCCCTGCTCCCGTTCCCAGCGAAAGTCATCGAGAAAGCCATCAACAGCCAACTCGCCACCTTCATCGAAGAGCACAACATCCTCGACTCCTCCCAATCCGGCTTCAGAAAAACCACAGCACAGAAATCGCCCTCCTCGCTGCAACAGACGACATCCGCTCCCTCCTGGACAGAGGAGAAACAGTAGCCCTCATCCTCCTCGACCTCTCAGCGGCCTTCGACACAGTCTCCCACCGCACCCTAACACGCAGACTCCACGACGCAGGGATCCGGGACAAGGCCCTCGACTGGATCCACTCTTTCCTCTCCGGCGGACGCAGTGGGTCAGACTCCCCCCTTTCCTCTCGGACCCTACACCAACCACCTGCGGAGTCCCCCAGGGGTCCTCCCTCAGCCCCACGCTCTTCAACGTCTACATGGCTCTGCTCACCCCCATCGTCAGAACCCACGGACTCAACATTGTTTCATATGCAGACGACACCCAACTCATCCTCTCCCTATTCAACGAACCCAACGCAGCAAAACACAACTTTCAAGAAGGCATGGAAGCTGTCGCCAAATGGATGAAAAGCAGCTGCCTACTTCTGAACACTGACAAAACAAAAGTACTCATCATGGGCCCACACCCCGATGCCTGGAACGACACCTGGTGGCCCCCCGCCCTCGGAAGCCCACCCACCCCCACGGACCACGCACGCAACTTTGGAATCATCCTGGACTCCGAGCTCAAAATGGACCGCCAGATCAACGCCGTCGCATCCTTCTGCTTTCACACCCTCCGCCTCCTACGTAAGACCTTCAAATGGATCCCACTCGAGCACAGAAAGACCGTCACTCACGCCCTGGTCACCAGCAGACTCGACTACGGCAACGCACTCTACGCCGGAATAAACAAAAACCTCACCCGCAAGCTACAAAACATCCAGAACGCCGCCGCAAGACTGGTCCTCAACCTGCCAAGACACTGCCATATCTCCCAGCACCTGCGCACACTCCACTGGCTCCCCTTCGAGGCTAGAATCACCTTCAAGATTCTCACCCACGCACACAAAGCCCTCCACAACACCGGGCCAGCATACCTAAACAGCCGACTCAAATTCAACGCACCCCAAAGGACCCTACGATCAGCCCAGCTCTCCTACGCCGTGGTCCCCCGCACCAGAAAGACCAGATCGGGAGGTCGCTCCTTCTCCTTCCTCGTGGCCAGAGCCTGGAATGCCCTTCCGCCCCACCTCAGACAGACAACATCGCTCCCCATCTTCACGAGAAACCTCAAAACTTGGCTCTTCGACAGACCGATTCCAACACAGACCCTTGATCTAGCCGGCTCTGCGGTTCTGCACCACTCTGCACCCGACACTCACGGCCTACGTTCGAGTGGCCCAACACCACGAGGAGGTCTCCCCAGCGATACTGACCTGGGATCCGGTGATCCCCACCTGCCTCGATCTTCTACCCGACTCCTGCAGCCTCAACTTGAGGGGTTCCCCGTATGCGATGCCTAAAGACATCCCTGCACCTGATGCCACACGGCCTTGGGTGGCCCAACCGAAGGTTTCCAGGCATCCCTCAGCAATCCAACTTACCTCTCTTGCCAGTGGTCGCCCTCAGGAAACCTCCTTGACCGAGCCTGATGCATCTCTTCCGAACCGGAGATCTCCATTGGGAACAACAGGGCTCCCAACGTCTCCTTGGCATCCTGCATCTGGCCGCCTCTGTGCCGCTGGTGGTGCAGCTCCTGTGCTGATTGTTGGCCCCTGCAGTGCTGATCTCAACCCCAGGAGCTTTGCTCCTATGGCCCAGTGGCCTGCTCGTGAGCAGCCCCTGACCCAAGGCCCCCTAGCCTCATTGGCTAACATTGGGCCTCTGCACTTTGCACCCGGCCACCCTAGTGCCGCTGGTGGTGCAACTCGAGTGCCTCCTTGAACCTTGGGGAACCTTGGTTCTAACGCTAGACACCCGGCATTGTAAGTCGTTTACTTGCCTGCAAACCAATAACATTTTTTTTCTCCATAGGAACCCATGTTGTGGATGCCTCTGAAATGTTCTAAGTTCGACCTGGTTTTGTATGAAACAAAAGTAACGGTGTTTGAAACATAAATTGTCATACTTACCTTGGCATTGTAGGACCCACGGTGTGATATCTAGGCATATCACCCCAAGTAGTCAATGTAATTAAAAAGTAACGCTAAAGTCATCCAACCATTTCAATGTATTCTGAACTGTTTTGAAAGCAAACACAAACCTGGAATAATTCTAATTTCATCTACAGTTGCATTTCTGTGTACAGCCTTGCATTTGAAAGTATAGTTTACCTACCTGCGCCAAGTACTGCTTGGTTCTAGAAATAAAACATAAGTAAATCTTTTTTATACTTACCTAATTAGTCTGGATTTTGTCTCTGAGTGTGTGCCATCATTTCTTGCCTGAGTGACTAAAATAAATGCTTAACACTCCCTCTGATAAGCCTGACTGCTCGACCACACTACCACAAAGAGAGCTGTTAGTGATTATCTAATTTAGCCTCTGCTATACCTCTAGGGATCCACTGAACTCTGTGCATACTATATCTTACTTTGGTATAGTATAGTATCTCAGAAGAGACAGGTGCCATCAAAGGGCATGTCTATGAGAGAGGCCTGGACATCCCCCGAAAAGCCAGAAGTTCTCAAGCAGACGTGGCGTTGAACAGCTGTTGATGAAATTGCTCTGCCTAGTGAGCTGGTCGTGTCGAGACCACAACAGATGTCAAACTTTGCTGTGTCTCTCCCGTCTGATACTGCTTGGAAGAGGATGGCTCGGGCCTCCTCCGGGACCTGTGGCAGCACCTGCACACACAGCTGTTTCCCACAGGGTGTGGGAAAAACGGCCCAATAAGCACGCAGTGTTCACTGACCGCAATGCAAGGCTGGCGGAAGAAAATATTTTCTTGCTCCAACTCTCCAGCCTCGTGGATTCCCTGTCCAGGGGAGCAGAAGGGAATGTGCCATGGGAGGTACAGGCTTGGACCACCAAGCTCTCCGGGGTAGGGTGGGTAGTGAGGAAGTTTGGGTCACCCGGAGCAGTGCGATGGCGGCTGGCAATTGTGCTATCCACAGGAGCCCCTGTGCTGGGCTTGGACCAGGTTCTCAGTAGGGCCACTGTAAGGGCCTCGTTAAAGGGCAGCAAGGGTTCCAAAGAGGAGACACCGGGCTGCAGGACCGCCGTCAAGATGTTAGTCTTGACCGCCACTGAAGGGAGCTGGGGGCCCAGGACCTCAGCCGCCCTTGGCACCACCATAGCATATGAAGCTCCCTTCTCTGTAGCCACAGTAGGGGGAGAAAGCAGGCCAGAATCTGGAGAGGTGTCCAGTCCGCTGGCCTCACCCAATTCCTCATACCAGTCCGTGTCTTGATAAAGCTGGTCTTCTAAAGGGTCCAGGGGCCCTCCCAATCTTCTTCCACTCCTAGCTCTTCAGAATAAGACTGAGGAAACGACCCAGTACCTGTAGGTACTGTTGGTGCCGGCATTGGCGTTGGTAGGCGCTGATCTGGCTTCGGGTCATTGGGAATTAGAATAGGGCTGGTGCTGAGGGGGGCGGGGGGCCGGCAGCGCCAGGAGCCTTGTGTCAGGGCCAGCGCCGGGGAAGGCACGCCGGTAGGGTCAGGCCGCCGAAATAAGGGGCACATGGTGTCATAAAATTCTTTAAGTAAAGGCAGGGGTCACTTCGGCTCCCCGAAAGGCTTGGAAGCGCGGAGACACCCCAGGTGCAGGTTCAGATGAACGAGGTCTAGAACACCGATGCTCCTCCGTCGCGTCGGACGGGGAGAAGTCGAAGCACGCTTCGACTGCTTTTGTTTCTTACCTGACCGACCCAATGACTTTGAGTGGGAGGAAGAGGACTTGGGACTCAAGGAGCAGTGCCCGGACCTTCCTCTCGACAGGGACTGTGAACGAGCCCTCCTAGGAGTCGTGCGATGCGGTGCCGAGTGCCGGGCCACAAGTAGCTTTAGGGACCACTCCCTCAAAGTTTTTTGAGCCATGGCCCAACAGTCGGAGCATTACTTTGAGTCGTGGTCTCACACCAGGCACCAGAGGCAAACCTGGTGTGGATTTGTCACCGACATGGCGCGTTGACAGGCGCTGCACAGTTTGTATCCAGAAATCTTCCTAGACATGATGGAAAAAAGTCTACACATCAAAAAAGGGGTTGACAAAACGTCGAAAAAAGCCTGTCAAAAAGTGTCAGAGGGTAGCTCTCTTCACGGATAAGCACTTGTCTGGCGCGGAAAGAATAGAACTGATGTTAGCGCGCCAAGGTGGCGCCTATATACGTGATGGGGACGTCACTACGGTGCAGACGACGCTGAGAAAGTATTTCTATGTCGTGTGTGATGACGCAGGTGCAGTTATAGTGTTATGGAATTTAGGGCTTAGCAGTGTGATAGATGAAGAAATTTGAGAGATAATGTAGGCTCCTCCTTTTCCCTTCCCGAAACCCTCTGACTCCTCCTCTTACTCTCTTGTACACTCAGTGCTCCTCCTCTTACCCTCCTGCAACCATATGCCACTTTACTTACCCTCCTGTAACCTTCTCGTGGTCCTTGGTTGTTGCTAGGCCCAGGTCACCAATTTTAACTTCCATTTGTTTTGTGATGAAGCAGTTGCCTGTGAAGTGAAACAGAAAGACATGGCGTGCACTCATATCAACACGGGTTTCTGGGCGCTTAGCCGCTTTACACTACGTGAATGCGCAGAAGGAACAGGTGCGGCTGTGCTATGGTATAGCACCGGTGCATGGTGCCAGGATGTGCTTCAGTGCCTCACGGGGGAAGTAAGCGCTATATAAACACAATTACAATCTGCGAGGCGATGTCAGGAGCAAGTCGAGGCTCTGAGCGTATGTGCTCCCCGAGGAAGCATATGTGGTGCTGTAAATGCCATGCTGGGCACCTGTGCACAGGCCATGCACTGCAATTGTGTGTCAGTCGTGGTGCTCAGAGCTGCATGTGCAATGCTGTGGAGCGATGCATAGGGGCACAGGGCATGCTGTGCAAAGAAGTGCATGTCATGTTGTGCAGGTGCACAGACCAGGCACTGCAGAGAGGTGTATGCAGTGCAAAGGCGCACAGGCCATGCTGTGCAGAGAGAGGCATAGATCACGCTGTGCAGAGGTATGCACGCCATCCTGTGCAGAGATGTGCAGGCCATGCTGTGCAGAGAGAGGCAGTGATCACACTGTGCAGAGGTGTGCAGGCCATGCTGTGCAGAGGTGTGCAGGCCATGCTGTGCAGAAAAGCATAGATCACTCTGTGCAGAGGTGCGCAGGCCATGCTGTGCAGAGAGGCATAGATCACACTGTGCAGACGTGCACAGGCCATGATGTGCAGAGAGAGGCATAGATCACGCTGTGCAGACGTGAACAGGCGATGCTGTGCAGAGAGAGGCATAGATCACGCTGTGAAGAGGTGCGCAGGCCATGCTGTGCAGAGAGGCATAGATCATGCTGTGAAGAGGTGTGCAGGCCATGCTGTGCAGAGAGGCATAGATCATGCTGTGCAGAGGGGCACAGGCCATGCTGTGCACAGAAGTGCAGGTCATGCTGTGCAGGAGCGCATAACCAGTGGTGTACTGAGATGCACAGACCAGGCAGTGTAGAGAGATGTATGCTGTGCAGAGGTGCGCAGGCCATGATGTGCAGAGAGGGGCATAGATCACGCTGTGCAGATGTGCACAGGCCATGCTGTGCAGAGAGAGGCATAGATCACGCTGTGCAGAGATGCGCAGGCCATGCTGTGCAGAGAGAGGTGTAGACCACGCTGTGCAGAGGTGCGCGGACCATGCTGTGCAGAGAGAGGCATAGCTCACGCTGTGCAGACGTGCACAGGCCATGCTGTGCAGAGAGAGGCATAGATCACGCTGTGCAGAGATGCGCAGGCCATGCTGTGCAGAGAGAGGTGTAGACCACGCTGTGCAGACGTGCGTGGACCATGCTGTGCAGAGAGAGGCATAGATCACGCAGTGCAGATGGGCACAGGCCATGCTGTGCAGAGATAGTCAGAGCTCACGCTGTGCAGAGGTGCGCAGGCCGTGCTGTGTAGAGAGGCATAGATCACGCTGTGCAGAGGTGCGCAGACCATGCTGTGCAGAGGCATAGATCACGCTGTGCAGAGGTGCGCACGCCATGCTATGCAGAGAGGTATAGATCATGCAGTGCAGAGGTGTGCAGGCCATGCTGTTCAGAGAGGCATAGATCACGCAGTGCAGATGTGCCTAGGCCATGCTGTGCAGGGAGAGGCATAGATAACTCTGTGCAGAGCTGCGCAGGCCATGCTGTGCAGAGAGAGGCATAGATCACGCTGTACAGAGGTGTGCAGGCCATGCTGTGCAGAGAGGCATAGATCACGCTGTGCAGAGGTGTGCAGGCCATGCTGTGCAGAGAGGCATAGATCACGCTGTGAGAGGTGTGCAGGCCATGCTGTGCAGAGAGGCATACATCACGCTGTGCAGAGGTGCGCAGGCCATGCTGTGCAGAGAGGCATAGATCACGCTGTGCAGAGGTGTGCAGGCCATGCTGTGCAGATAGCATAGATCACGCTGTGCAGAGGTGCATAGGCCATGCTGTGCAGAGGTGCACAGGCCATGCTGTGCACGGAGCCATAGATCATGCAGTGCAGAGGTGTGCAGGCCATGCTGTGCAGAGAGGCATAGACCACGCTGTGCAGAGGTGTGCAGGCCATGCTGTGCAGAGAGGCATAGATCACGCTGTGCAGAGGTGTGCAGGCCATGCTGTGCAGAGAGGCATAGATCACGCTATGCAGAGGTGCACAGGCCATGCTGTGCAGAGGTGCACAGGCCATGCTGTGCAGGGAGGCATAGATCATGCAGTGCAGAGGTGTGCAGGCCATGCTGTGCAGAGGTGTGCAGGCCATGCTGTGCAGAGAGGCATAGATCACGCTATGCAGAGGTGCACAGGCCATGCTGTGCAGAGAGGCATAGATCACGCTGTGCAGAGGTGCGCAGGCCATGCTAGGGTGGTGCTGTTTTTCACTGTGTCCTTGTATGTGGCTGTGGGCACATCGGTGGGGTGGCAGGGGGAGGGTGGTGCACCTGACACTAGTGAAGTAAACATGTTGTCCTTGCAGTACTCGTGATCCTGGCGGGGTGTAAGGGGTGCCCCCCCCCTCCCTCCCGACATAGCTCTGATGTAATCATGTCGGAATCACAGGCCTTGGCTCATAAACCCCCTGCTCCCAGCAGCACCTGCGCGCACAGCAGGGGTCCGCAGAGGGGTGGGGGCGGGGGCGCGGGGGGGGGGGGGACTAACCACTATAAGCTGCCACCAGGGTAGCAGTGAGTGTGGACGGTTGGGTGGGTGGGGGCTGTCTCCCCGGGGCACAGGGGGGGTTCAGAGTGAGAAGTGACACTACAGGGATGCACGGGTGGGAGGGGGGTGAACGACCATCCCCACACTCTACCACCCCCACTCAGTGCCCCAGCAGGGACATCCCTCTGCACCGGGGGGCTGCAAGGCCAGATGCCGCGTGTGCCCCGGCCCCCAGCACCCCCTCTCTCTACCCAGGTAAGACGGAAACCGTTTGGGGGTCCCTGCCCATGAGACCCTGCACTCAGCAGCCCTCTTCCTTCACCTCCGGCTAAGGGTCCAGCAGCGCAGGCCTCGCCGCTGCTCCTGGAGGACCCTAAACCCGGCTGCAGCCCCCCCGAACCCCCATCCACCCTCTGAAGTCGGGGTGCGGCCCGACTGTGAGGCCCCGGCTTCGGGGGGATCCATGTTTACCTCACCTGGTAAAACCTGCAACGAGGCCGCCTCACAATAGCAAGAAACCTCTCCAGGGGGGTGTGAACAAGAGGCGAGCCCGGCACCCCCCCCCCCTTTTATATTCACTGGGCAGTCCACCCCCCTGATGCCCACCAGACGCGAGTCCCCATGTCACAGGGTCAGGTAACTGGGCAGTCCACCCCCCTGATGTCCTAGCACGAGGCCTGTGTCACAGGGTGAGGTTATTGGGCAGTCCACCCCCCTGATGCCCACCACACGTGAGTCCCCATGTCACAGGGTCAGGTAACTGGGCAGTCCACCCCCCTGATGTCCTAGCACGAGGCCTGTGTCACAGGGTGAGGTTATTGGGCAGTCCACCCCCCTGATGCCCACCACACGTGAGTCCCCATGTCACAGAGTCAGGTAACTGGGCAGTCCACCCCTCGCATGTCCTAGCATGAGGCCTGTGTCAGAAGGTGAGGTGTCAGTCTGTGCTGTGCCACGGGTTTCTGTGACACGGGGTAAGATGGCAGTGGGTATTGTGGCATACAGTGATGTGTTCTGTGGGTAATGCCATTGGGTCCTATGACAAAGGATAGCACATACCAGGGTCCTGCGCCATAGCATTCTTTGCCATGTGGGTCTGTGCCAAGGGATGCTCTGCCATGGACCCAGGTATCACGAGATGCTGTGCCGGAGGTCATAGTTCAGCGTTCCTGTACCATACATCGTGGACCACACTGGGTACTGTGCCAAGGGATCCCGGTGCCATGGTGCCCTGTGTGACGGTGCTCTGTGCCATGTTGCCCTGGTGCCCCGTGTGCCGGTGATCTGTGCCATGGTGCCCGGTGCCACGTGGCCCTGTGCCCTGGTGCCCCGTGTGATGGTGCTCTGTGCCATGGTGCCCTGTACCACGTGGCCCTGTGCCCTGGTGCCCCGTGTGATGGTGCCCTGGTGCCCCGTGTGATGGTGCTCTGTGCCTTGGTGCCCCGTGTGACGGGGCTCTGTGCCATGGTGCCCTGGTGCCCTGTGCCATGGTGCTCTGTGCCACGTGGCCCTGTGTGATGGTGCTCTGTGCCATGGTGCCCTGGTGCCCCGTGAGATGGTGCTCTGTGCCATGGTACCCTGGTGCCCCGTTTGGTGGTGCTCTGTGGCATGGTGCTCTGTGCCACGTAGCCCTGTGCCCTGTGTGATGGTGCTCTGTGCCCTGGTGCCCCGTGAGATGGTGCTCTGTTGCCTGGTGCCCCGTTTGGTGGTGCTCTGGGGCATGGTGCTCTGTGCCACGTAGCCCTGTGCCCTGGTGCCCCGTGTGACGGTGCTCTGTGCCATGTGCCCTGTGCCACGTGTCCCTGTGCCCTTGTTCCCAGTGTGATGGTGCTCTGTGCCCCGTGTGACGGTGCCCTGTACCCTGGTGCCCTGTGTCACGGTGCTCTGTGCCATGGTGCCCTGTCCCACATGGCCCTGTGCCCTGGTGCCCCGTGTGACGGTGCCCAGTACCCCAGAGGCCACATGCAACGCAGGCGCTGTCACATACTCAGCTTGAGGTCCCGGTGAATGATGCGCAGCCGGTGCAAGTACCCCACGCCGGAGATGACCTCTCGCATGTAGTACCGGACCTCTGGTTCCGTCAGCACCTTCCGGGCCCTGAGGATGTGTGCCAGGGACTGCGAGAAAGAGGAAACAAGGGAGTCACCAGTGCGCCAATGTCAAGAGGACAATCTTAAGTGTCAGACCCCCACTCTAAGTACACTGGAGCCAGGGGGTCTGCAGCTCTCCCCGCCCTGCCCCAGGGCAACCCTCCTAGAAGCCCAGCCTGGGGCATGGGTGCTTTAAGAGCCGGAGCACCAGTCGAGCCTTAAAAAGAGGTCCCCAGGAAATGAAACAACAGACTCCAGTAACAAGCACTGGCAACGGCCAATAGGTGTCGGCTTAATGTGCTACCGCATGCAGTGGGTGGAAGCCAGAAGACGTGGACAAAGAGGGCTAGAGTTGGGAAATAGTCCCTCATGCGGTTCAGTCCAAGAACTTGAGCAGACGTGGAGGGATACAACCATACAGCCAGTAGAATTAGGCGACAGATGCCTCCACCACTGGGCTATGCGAAGACATGATTGACAAAGCCTAAAGCAAATAGCTGAAAGAGGCTGGGGAAGAAACCGGTGATTTAAAGGGCTGGACCTACAGTTTTGGTTTGGTAACAACTTTGGGCCCGTCTCGCGAATTATCACAAAACTTTCCAAAACAAAAGTTCATCCACCTCAGCTCCTTCCTGTAAAGTTACCGGGTGATCTGTCCACCGGGGTGGTGGGTGGGGGGAGGGCAAAAACCCCACGCATTTCCCATAGACTTCATTAATACAGGTTACAAAAAAAAAACTGCTGAACATATTTACACAAAATTCGTCAGGGAGCAAGAGCTTGGTCCGCAGATTGTGCTTGTTTATGATTTGGTCAAAACCCTGCAGTAGTTTTTGAGATATTAAGGGTAAAAAAAATATATAGCTATTTGGACGGTCGGGCCTGCGAGTCTAGCGAGCATCCTGCAAGAGCGCAAATTCAAAAAACGAGCCCTGTGTTTGGGCAAGAGGTCCATTTTTCCCATGATCTTTCTCACTCTCATTGGAGCGTGAAAGCTCCCGCGAGTCTAGAAAGAGCGAGCACTCTGATTGGCTGGCTGTTAGAGTTTTTAGAAATATAGCAACACAAAAAGATGATGGACGTGATGCTGAACATTGTCAAACAATCATCCCCAGGCAAAAATCTGGGTTAACCCATCGTTTTTTTGCTCACCATGCCACCCATATTTGGACCCAGCCATATGCAAATCAGTCTTGACCCTACTCTTCATGGGAACTGTCCAGCCTGGTTCTCCCTGGACTGGAAAACAAGCATCCTGGGAACGGTTTTGGGGTATTACCCCTCATCAACCAGTTTAACTTGAATCCAGTGGCACAGCGAGCACGGGACCCACGTCTGGGCATTCCTTCCCACTTAGGGCGACTATAACAACACAAAAAGATGATGGACGTGATGCTGAACAATGCCAAAGATTCACCCCAGTCACAGATCTGGGTTAAATCCATTGTTTGTTTGCTCACCGTGCCTCCCCAGTCTTGACCCTGCTCCCCATGGGAACAGTTCAGCCCGAACTATCAGGCCAGGCCCTCCCTGGACCGGAAAACAAGTCTCCTTGTACCGGTATCGGGGTGTCATCCCTCACCAGCTAAGGTAGCTTGAATCCAGTGGCATAGCAAGCACGGGACCCATGTCTGGGCATTCCTTCCCACTTAGGGCGACTATAGAAACACAAAAAGATGATGGGTGGAATGCTAAACATTGTCAAACATTCACCCCAGTCACAGATCTGGGCTAAAGCCATCAGTTTTTTTTGCTAACCATGCCATCCCAGTTTGGACCCAGCCATATGCAAATCAGCCTTGACCCTGCAATTCATTCGAACAATCCAGCCCGAACTGCCAGGCTAGGTCCTCCCTGGACCAAAAAAGGAAGCAGCCTGGAACAGGTTTCAGAGTATCATCCTTCATCAGCCAGGCTAGCTTGAATCCAGTGGTGTAGAGAGCACAGGGCCCACGTCTGGGCATACCCTTCCCACTTAGAGCAACTTTAGCAATACAAAAAGATGGTGGACGGAATGCTGAACATTGTCAAACATTCACCGATCTGAGTTAAACCCATCGTTTTTTTGCTCACTGTGCCACCTCAGCTTGGACCCAGCCATATGCAAATTAGTCTTGACCCTGCTCCTGCTGGGAACAGGCCAGCCTGAATTGCCAGGCCAGGTCCTTCATGAACCGGAAAACAAGTATCTAGTGACCGGTTTCCGGGTATTACCCTTCATCAGCCAGGCTAGCTTGAATCCAGTGGCATAGCGAGCACGAGACCCACGTCTGGGCATACCCTTCCAATTTAGGGCAACTATTGCAACACAAAAAGATGACGGGTGGAATGCTGAACACTGTTAAACATTCACCCCAGTCAGAGATATGGGCTAAATCCATTGTTTTTCTGCTCTCAATGCTTTCCCAGTTGGACCCAGTCATATGCAAATCAGTCTTGATCCTGCTCCCCATGGGAACAGTCCAGCCCGAACTGCCAGGCCAGGTTTTCCATGGACCAGAAAACAAGCATATGGGGACTAGTTTCAGAGTATCACCCCTAATCAACCAGGCTAGTTTGAATCCAGTGGCATAGCGAGCATGGGACCCACGTCTGGGTATACCCTTCCCACTTAGGATGACTATAGCAACACAAAAAGATGATGAATGGAATGTTCAACATTGCCAAACATTCTTCCCCACTCACAGATCTGGGTTGAATCCATCGTCTTTTTGCTCACCATGCCACCCTTGTTTAGACCCAGCCATATGCAAATCAGTCCTGAGCCTGGTCCCCATGGGAACAGTGTCTCCTTGCACATCTCTGGTTATGACACCCTTAGTAAGGGAACCTCATCAGACCTGTGGTGCATGTGACACCCTGAAGGAGGGGCGAACTCTCCTCGACTTTTGCCCCCCTGGTTATGACACCCCTAGAAATGACATTCCATCAGAGCTGTGTGGTGCATGTGTCCAGCGGATGGGGGCACTGCGCTCTGTGTGGTGCATGTGTCCGACGGAGGGGGGCGCTGCGCTCTGTGTGGTGCATGTGTCCAGCGGATGGGGGGCGCTGCGCATTGTGTGGTGCATGTGTCCGACGGAGGGGGGCACTGCGCTCTGTGTGGTGCATGTGTCCAGCAGATGGGGGGTGCTGCGCTCTGTGTGGTGCATGTGTCCGATGGGGGGGGGCGCTGCGCTCTGTGTGGTGCATGTGTCCGACGGAGGGGGGCGCTGCTCTCCTCACCTTGCGCCTGCAGTATTCTAGTATCATGTAGATGTTGTCCTCGTCTTCGAAGTGGCTGTGAAAATCCACAATGTTCTTGTGCATGAGGCGGCTGTGGACCTCGATCTCTCTTTCAACCTAAAAAGGAATGACATGAATTGTGAAAGAGCTGCACATCTGATGCAGTGGTTCCACGTTGGCTCTCTCTGGCACCATCGCATTCCCTGACGGGTCTGACGCCGCCATAAGGCTAAGTAAGGGGGCTGCCTTAGGACACTACCACTAGAGGGCACCAAATTACAAGATTAGACCAAAGAAATTGCCCTTGGGGGCAGGGGCTGGTCCAACAGCAAAAAGCTGTTTTGCTTGGCTCACTAACAATTCTTGCACTGTTCCTGTAGTGTTAGTGTGCTCTGATCTATAAGGAGTTCAAAGACCCATTGGTTCTTCTCACGCTCCATTTTTCACAATCCCTGGACCAGCAGAAGGCACACATCTCTCATCAGTGAGTGAGGGATTAGTGGTTTTATCCCCCTCGCTCAGTTCCCCTCACTCAGTCCTAGTCTCACCCGTGGTCTGAATGAGCAGAGAACAGAGGGTGTGTGAGCGGGAGGTGTTCCTTCAGTGAACTCGAAGAATGCCTGAGGTTTAGCAAGGGCCTGTCTCCACCACAATGGGCGGAGTGACTAATTCATGCAAAGGGAATAATGGATCCAAACAGTTGTACCAAGGAGTCGTAGCAGCTGTGGCCCCAAGCAGTTTAATCCAGTGGCCCCAGGCGGTGGCCCCAGCAGTGCAGCCCAAAGTGGCTTAAGCAGTGGCCTCAGCAACAGCCCCACAGAGTGCAGCCCACAGTGATCCCAAGGAGTGGCACCAGCAAAGACCCCCAAAAATGTCTCCAAGCAGTGGCTTCAATCATTTGCCCCACTGTGGCCCAAAAGCTAGCTCCTAGCTCCAAGCAGTGCAGCCCTTAGCGGCTCCAGCCCTGTACCAAAATACTGGCTCAGCTCAGATAGCGAAGTCAAGTTTAATAATGATGGACCCAAGCAGGAGGGCCAGTGAGCCCCAGTACAAACACTAAACATCTGAAGGTCTGTTTAAGTCAGCAAGACACAGGAACATCAATGGGTACAAACCAGCCAGGCCAAACTTGCACCAAGAAAGTGAGAGGTCAGAGGACAAGCGATGTCCGGAAGTAATGGAATGGACCACTACCACCTGTGATGATCAGGTTAGCTGGTGAGACTCTTGGGAGTGGAATGGGAGGAGTGAGACCCCAATGAAGACTCTACACCAAGATGGACAACTTACGTTCGGTAACGCCTTATCTGATGGAGAAATGATCTAGTCACAGATTCCTTACCTTCGAATTTCCCAGGCATCAGACTGGATTCGGAATATTTTTCTACGAGCAATACCCCTGCACGCCGGTAGGTGGAGTCAGTCGGTCCTCGTGACTTTGTCACTGGCGTCCAAGCCAGAAGTGACATCTGCATCACCTATATGGGCACCACCTCGGCATGCTGAGGTCAGTTACTTTTCATGACTTTCCACGCCAGAAATACAGAGCCATGAAGAGTACTGACATTGGTGGGTTTGAAAAAACTAAGACACCGAAGGGAACAGCCCTGACCCTATGAACCTGCCTGCAGTACGGGATGGATGGGTGGGTCGGTAAGGAATCTGCGGCTAGATCATGTCTCTACCAGATAAGGCGTTACCGAAGGTAAGTTAGTTGTCCATCTGCTAGAGATATAAAGCTGCAGATTCCTTACCTTTGAATAGATACTCAAGCAATACCATCCCCAGCGAAGGGCTGCGGACAAATTCTAAACTGGTAAGTCCTTCAGGGCCAAACGGGTGAAGTGTCTGTCCTTGCGGAGCTGACTGTCCAGGCAGTAGTGTTTGGTGAACATGTGCATGGATGCCCACGTTGCTGCCTGACAGATGTCCAGGACTGGGGCTCCATGTGCTAGGGCAGTGGTTGCAGCTTCAGTTCTGGTGGAATGAGCTCTTAAGCCTTCAGGAGGCTGCTTCTTCGCCAAAGCATAGCAGATCTTGATGCAGAGAACGAGAGTTTCTGCACTGTCTGACCTTTCTTCGCACCAACATACCCCACAAAGAGTTGGTCGTCCACCTGGAAATCTTTAGTGCGGTCAAGGTACAATGACAACGTTCATTTTGGATCCCGATGGTGGAGTCGCTCCTCTTCCTTACAGCGATGTGAGCATAGAAAATGGGCAAGGTGACTGACTGTCCCACAAAAAAGGGTGTTATCACTTTCAGAAAGAACAGGGCTCTAGTGCAAAGCACCAATTTGTCAGGGAATATTGTCAAGAAGGGGGGCTTGGATGATATAGCCTGCAGTTCGCTCACCCTCCTGGCAAATGTGATTGCCACTAAAAAGGTTGCTTTGATGGTGGGAGCCGGAGGGGTCAATTGTGCTGGGGCTTGAAAGGAGCACACATGAGGAAAGACAGAACACAATTAAGGTCCCACTGAGGCATAATGAAGGGGGAAGGTGTAGACATATGTACAAGATCTTTTAAGAATCTATTTACGATGGGTGACTTAAATAAGGAGGGCTGGTCTGGCAGCCTCAGGAAAGCAGACAGAGCAGACAAATACCCTTTCAGGGTGCCCTCAGTAGGGCACTGCTGGGCGAGGGTCAACATAAAAAGTAAAACATCAGAAAGGGAAGCTGAAAGAGGGTCGATAGATTTCTCTGTCCAATATATTACACATTTCTTCCACTGGCAGGCGTATACTGTCTTAGTGGAGGGACGCCTGCCTGCCAGAATAAAATTGCAAACTACGGGAGGAAGGTAAAAAGCTGTCGAATGTCGCCGCTCCATCTTTGCACAAGAAGGTGTAGAGTTGACAGGTGCTGGTGGAGAACCCTCCCCTGCTACTGCAACAGAAAATGCTTCCGAAGGGCAGCCTGATCAGAGTATCAATGCTCATTTGCAGGAGCTCAGGATACCAAACTCTCCGTGCCCAATCCGGAGCAACAAGGATGACTTGGGGACGGTCGTTCCTGATCTTCTTGAGAACATCTTGGCAGGAGTGGTATGTGCGGAAAGGCGTACAGGAGGCCTGAGCAACACTGAGGACAAAAAGCATCTTCGAGTGAGAGCCGCCTTGGAAACTCGAGCGTGTAAAACTGCTGACATTGCACATTCTCAGCAGAGGTGAAGAGATCTAACCAATGCTCTCCGCACTGCTGAAAGAGACATTGCATCACCTCTGGATGGAGACACCATTTGTGATCCACTAGGCATCGACGGCTGCGTTCGCCCACCCTGGTGTTCATCGAACCTGCCAGGTTTTGAACCACCAGGGATATGCCCTGCTGTTCCAGCCATGTCCAGAGATGCAGGGCCTCTTGACAAAGGATCCACGACCCCACCCCGGGCTGTTTGTTGCAGTACCACATGGCAGTGATGTTGTTCGTGAACACCTGCACTAGCCTTACTTTGATGGAGGGTAGAAAGGCTTTCAATGACGGTCGTATTGCTCGATGCTCCAGCATGTTGATGTGGATTCCGCCAGAGACCAGAGTCCTCTGAACTCCACCGCTCCCAGATGGCCGCCCCATTCCAGGAGTGATGCATCTGTCACTTCTGTGAGACACGGTTGGGGAAGGAGAGGGGTCTGCCTCTGACCCAGTCGCGGTTTGTCAGTGACCACTGCAGGGCTCGTCCAATTCCCTTTGAGATCTGGACCACGTCGGAGAGATCCCCCGATGCTGCACCCACTGGAACTTCCGGTCCCACTGCAGAGTCCGCATATGCCACCTGGCATGTGTCACTAGCAGGATGCAGGAGGCCATGAGGCCAAGCAGCCTCAGGGTCAGTCTCACCGAGATCCGGGATAGAGGCTGAAACATTGGTATCATAGCCTGAATATCCTGGACTTGACGCTCGGGAGGATAGGCCCGAAACTGCACTGTGTCCAGACCTACTCCGATGAAAAGGGAGCGTCTGAGAGGGAGCCAGGTGTGACTACGGCACGTTGATAGTGAACCCCAGCGAATGCAGCAGGTTCGCCGTAGTCTGAAGGTGGGAAATGACAGCCTGGGGTGAGCCCCCTTCAACAGCCAGTCATCGAGATAGGGGAAGACTGACACTCCTGATCTGCGTAGATGAGCTACGACCACTGCCATCACCTTGGTAAACACTCAAGGGGTGATGGTAAGGCCAAAAGGGAGCACGGTGGACTGGAAATGCTTGTGACCTATGCAAACCGCAGGTAGCGCCGATAGGCAGGCAGGACAGGAATGTAGCAATAGGCGTCCTGCAAGTCCAACGCTACCAACCAGTCTCCCGGGTCCAGGGCTGACAGGACCTGAGCAAGTGTGAGCATCTTGAATTTTTCCTTTTTTAGGAAGTAGTTGAGGGCTTGATAGGACGAAGTCCCTTGTCGGGACCAGAAAGTAGCGGGAATAGCAACCACAGCCTACTTCTGCCGACGGAACCCTCTCTATGTCTCCCTTAGCCAAGAGAGACATGACTTTCACCAGGAGTAAACTTAAATGATCCTCCGTCAGCCGGTCGTAGAATGGAGGGAGGGGTGGTCTTGAAGGGGAGGGAGTAGTTCCTAGGGACTATCTGGAGGACCCACCTCTCCAATGTGATGGTTTGACAGTGGTGGAGGTGATGGCTGATCCTGCCACCAACTGGTCACCCATGGTCTGGAAGGGAGAGACCAGGAGGGTTTGGAGGCTGAAGCTGCTGGGGGTAGTGGTCATCTGACGCGACCTCTGGCAGCCCGACCCACATGGTCAGAATGAACCACGCCTGAGCAGGGGTTGCTGAATTTGCGTGGCTCGGTGGCTGGTGCGACTGAAACCCCCTTCCGTAACTACGAAAAGGGCGAAAGGCAGACTGGGGACGTGAGGTCACTGAGAGACCGCAAGGACTTGGCCGTAGCCCGTGAGCCCTTAAAGTGCTCCAGCGCCCTGTCTTCCTTGTCTTCGAAGAGACTGGTGCCATCAAAGGGCATGTCCATGAGCGAGGCCTGGACATCCCCCGAAAAGCCAGATGTTCTCAGCCAGGCGTGCCGTCTTGACAGCCACAGTCAATGAACTATCTCTGCCCAGTGAGTCAGTGGTGTCTAGACCTCATCGAATGGCGAACTTTGCTGCATCTCTCCCATCTCACACTGCTTGGGAAAGGACAGCCCAGGCCTCCTCCGGGACCTGTGGCAGCACTTGTACAACCGTTTCCCACAGAGTGTGGTAATAACGGCCCAATAAGCATGCAGTGTTCACTGATGCAAGGCTGGCGGAAGAAAAAAAAAATCTTGCCCCAACTATCCAGCCTCTTGGATTCCCTATTCGGGAGAGAAGAAGGGAACGCGCCCTGGGAGGTAGAGGCCTGGACTACCAAACTCTCTGGGGTAAGGTGGGTGGTGAGGAAATTGGGGTCGCCCTGAGCAGGGTGGTGGTGGAAGTCAATTTTCTATTCACAGGAGCCCCTATGTTTGGCTTGGACCAGGTTCCCAGTAGGACGTCCGTGAGGGCTTCATTAAACAGGAATAGGTGTTCCGAGGAGGAAACTCCTGGCTGTAGCACCTCTGTCAAGATGTTAATCTTGACCGCCACTGAAGGAAGCAGAAGGCCAAGGACCTCAGACGTCATCCTCAGCTTTGCACCACTATAGCATAAGACGCTCCCTCCTCTGTAGCCACGGTAGGGGGAGAAAGCATGCCAGTATCTGGAGAAGTATCAAGATCCAGGCGCCGGTCTGGATCCATTTCCGGATCCATAGGGGGACATAAGCATGGGAGCCGAAAGCGCGAAACCCGATGGAGCCCCATTTGACCCAACGGCACCCGAAGGCAGGCCGGTGAGGTCAGCCATCCAAAATGAGGATCATGGCCTCATAAAATTCTTTAAGTTGGGCAGGGGTCGCTGTGGCTGCCAGAAAATCAGGGAGGGGGGCGCTAGAGGGCGCACGGCAAGATGGCCGCACTCTAGTGCTGCTCTGCCCGGCCGGGCCAATATCCGTCCATTATCTGCAAAATACTGGCGCATCTACATACCCAACTGGACCGGGTGATGCTGTGATGGGTTTCTGAGGTGGCTGGAGCTGACAGGAACCACGTCTGCTCGCTGTACCCGCTGGAAACGCGGGCGTTTCGGCTGACTGGTGAGCGCTCGCAAAATGGCGCCTGCCGTGCATCTCTGAGCGGCGATTCGGCGGACCGCCGGCTGGTGGGGCAGCCGGTCCTCATCCCTCATCAAGCTCGTGAGTGTGCCTGCCTGGAAGGCTCGGAGAGCCCACGCCTGGTAGTATCGTGGTGTGGACCCGGACGCAAGCAGTGGCAGAGACCGAGAGCGGGAGCTTCCGCTGGTCTTCCTGATCGCCTGGGCTCCAGAAGACGTCGGACTTCGGATCGCGTGCTCCCTGCAGTCGGCGGTGGTGAGTGGTGTGCGGCGCTGGCTGGGCCTGCAGCTGTGTAGGCGGGCGGGGGCCCAGGCTAGGTGCGGCGCGCTGCGAGCTGCTGTTGGGCTGGGGGGGGTCTGTGTATCGGCGAGGCGGAGGAGCGGCGGAGCGCAAGGGCTGTCGTATGCTGAGCGGTCAAGCTGCATGTGTCTGCTGCGAATGTGCTCCCTGCTAGGGCGAGAAGGCTGAGCCCATTCTATACTGGTCTCCCTCGGGGACCTCGCCTGACTCTGCTGTCTGGTGGCTGCAATTGCTGCTGAACTGGCAGGCTGCACAGAGGTGTGCTACGAGTGGTGCCGCTGTCTTGTCAGGCCCTGAGGGCTTGGGTCCCTTGAAGCGCTTCCCCCCCTGGTGGATTTCCTGCGGCCCATCCCCCCATGTTGGTGTCCTACTGCTGTGTGCACTGATCTGTGCTCTGGAGAAGCCCTGATTGCGCAGTTGCAGCGACTGGTGGCAGTTGGAGAGCCTAATATCCCTGGTGCTGGGCTTACTGAGGGGGCTCCCTTGTTTTGGTGCCTTTCTACATTAGGGTGTGTGGGATTGAGTGCACTGGCCACCCGCCTGAGATCTGTTTGTAGGCTGAGGAACGAATTGTCCGCTCACAGCATGGGGCGCACAGACAAGACGCAGTCTCGCCTCACATTTGATGCCCGCAAGACTCCTAAATCCACGCAGCGAGCTGCCTCGGACTCTGAGGCGGATGCACACACTGATGTCCCCCCTCGCTGGAGACCACGTTGTTGGCTATGCAGCGCAGTCTTCAGTCCATAGAGGGCACAATGGCAGCGGTAAACCATCGCCTTGATCACATGTCTGGGCAACTGGAGAAGCAGAACGCCCGTTTGGGGGAGGTTGAACAGCGCGTGTCGGCAGCGGAAGATGGTCTCAGTGCTGTGTCCGGGAAAACACTGAACATGGAAAAGGTGCTATCCCTCATTCAGGCTAAGAATGAGGATTTGGAGGCGCGGTTCCGGCGCAATAACATCAGACTGACGGGGCTGCCGGAGTCCACCGATGTGGGGAAAATGGAGACGTATATAGAAACCCTCATTAAGGATCTCTTTGGCACTGAGCACCTGTCCCACATGTTTATTGTTGAACGCGCCCATCGGTCGCTTGCAGCGCGGCCGCCTCCTGGTGCAGCCCCTCGTCCCATTATAGCGAGACTTTTGAATTATAGGGACCGCGACACTGTTTTGCGCCTGGCCAGAGACAAAGGGATTATCGAACATCAGGGCAATACATTGGCGTTTTTTCCCGACTTCACTGTGGCAGTGCAGTCTGCTAGAAGGGAGTTCAGCGCGGTGAAGAAGTTCTTGCAATCCGAGGG
Organism: Calotriton arnoldi; assembly: GCA_963921515.1. Taxonomy (NCBI): domain Eukaryota; kingdom Metazoa; phylum Chordata; class Amphibia; order Caudata; family Salamandridae; genus Calotriton; species Calotriton arnoldi. The sequence goes on along the minus strand of CAWUFW010000110.1, from coordinate 6,069,116 downwards.
AGTGCCTTATGCCATGCTGTATCCAGCACGCCTGCGTATAGGGCACGAGGGGGACTTCAGGATTTTTGCGAATCCTAAGGCGGCCATGGATCACGCTAAACAACTCAAACGCAAGCTGGGTGAGACTAGCACGCTTCAGGATGACAATGACTGAAGTGCAGAGCTGCATTGGACACTTGGTCAGCTTCAGGTCTGCCGTTGATTCTCAGGGATTCTTGCGATTTTCTTTCCTCTGTACTCTCTACTTATTCCTGTAGCATTGGTTGGCCTCATCATGTAGCTGTCTGTATCTCCCAAGTGCTTCCACAATAGGGTGCCTCCGCTGCAGTCTGACTGGGAGATCCAGGGGGGAGGGTAAGTCCGTTTTAAGTCCGTTTTTATATAGCGCAGCTACTCACCCTTACGGGTCTCAAGGCGCTGGTGGCTGTAGTGGAAATTAAGTGAGCTATTGCCCAGAGTCACATGGTGCTGAGCTGAGCTGCCGCCGGAGCCGGGGATCGAACCGTGAACCCTCTCCAATAGGGTGAGAAGGGGGGTGGGGGTGGGATGGTCCACTGGCGATCCATCCTGTCTATTCAGTTTCTCTCCTGACATGTTTTCTATTGATGTGATTATCTGTGGGTGGGTCTCGGACAGCTGTGATAGTTCCTGCCCTGGTGGTGCACATTGGGAATCATTGCAATGAGGGGGATACAGATCCTATCGTTGGTTATTGGATGATGCATTTATCTCTCCCTGCTGGCAGATCTCATTTCTCTCTATAATGTTGATTGTATGTTTCCACTTATAATGTTCTCAGGCTTTGTACGTGCCTTGGTAGGCTGGGCTTATATGATGGTCTTTGGCCCAGATGGGGGATGAGACATATGGTGTGCTGAGCGCCGCATACCAGAAGGTTCTTTATCCTGGCATAAACCTAGATCTGCCTGGCCACCTCCTACTTGTTGGGAGGATAGTTGCACTCAGTGCCCCCGACTGGGTGTACCCCAAAATGCTATTTTTGCCCTTAGGGGAATGTTGGGGGGAGGAGGGTGTTCGACGGGGATGGCTTTGGCAGGTTGGGGTTGCTGAAGTGGGTGGGGGGTGCAGGGGGTTGTTTCGGGGTTTGTCAGACAGACATTGTGATTGAGATGGGTGCCACTAGTTTTGGAGCACTCTGGAATGGTCGGCATGCTGTGTATACTGTATGGTAAGAGTGGCTCGCTCTGAATGGCTGTACACTATGAATAGGACAATTAGGGCTCTCACCTGGAATGTCCGTGGGCTTAACAGTCCCAAGAAGATACGTTCAGTTTTTGCATATTTGGAACGCATGCGGGTGCAGGTGGCTTTCCTACAGGAGACGCAGTTGACCAAGGACTCAGAAAAAACAGTGGGTGCACGCTGGGCGGATGTAAGTGTGGCATCCTCATATTCTACTTACTCTAGGGGAGTGCTGATTTTGGTGAAGAAGGGTATTCCGTTCACTGTGACTCGAACAGACACGGATGAGAATGGACGAGTGGCGATTGTACAGGGTCAGCTGGGTGACAGGGGGGTGCTCTTGGTGAATGTGTATGGCCCCAATATGGACGATCCGTCCTTCTACTCAGACGTATGGCGTAGAATTTCAGCTTTTCCTCCGGCTGCGATTATCTGGGGGGGGGGATTTTAATGTCTGCCTGGATGCTACTATGGATAGAGCTGGAAGTGGGGAGGTAAGGTCTAGACAAGCTGCGGAATTGATTAAAGGTTTATTGGATGCAGAACAGTTACACGACATTTGGAGGCTGCGTAACCCTGCGGGCCGGGAAAGCACTTTTGTGTCTTCTGTCTACGGATTCTGGTCCCGTATAGATTACTGGCTTATATCGGGTGAGGTGTGTCCCTGGGTAGTGGGAGTGACTCATGAGGCTCGTACGTTGTCGGACCACTCTCCGGTCACCCTGGAATTGCAGGTTCCCACTTGCGAGAGACCGCCCTTCACGTGGCGGCTACAGCCGTCTGAATTAAAGGATGCAGTGTTTCGACAGACCGTTGCGGACGCAATTACAAACTTTTTTAGGGAAAATGAGGGGTCGGTGGACAGTGCGGGGGTACTTTGGGAAGCGTTCAAAGTGACCATCCGGGGGGTCTGTATAGGGGCGCAGTCTGGGGTGCTACACGATCTCCGGCGCCGGATAGAGAAACTGGCGTCTGATATATCGTCACTGGAACGCGCCTATGAGTCTGATTCCTCTCCAGCGATCCTGGCAGGTATTCGGGGTCTCGTCTCGGAACATAATGACACGGTTGACCAGGAGCTACTGCATTGCTCTCGACGGAAGACTGCTCGGTATTACGGCGAGGGGGGCAGGCCTGGTCGATCCTTGGCGCAGAAGTTGGCGGAGCCACGAAGCCAGGAGCGCATCACGGCACTGCAGGATATGGATGGTGTTACCCGTTACTCAACGGCTGAGCTCTGCAATATTGTATTGCAGTTCTATACCCGGCTATATGCCGCCCGGAATTCTCCGTCGCCGGAGGAGATTGCTACATATCTGGATGATAAAGCGCTGGGGTGGCTATCTAACTCGCATCGGGAATACCTTGTGCAACCGTTCGATGTCGAAGACGTTAAACTGGCTATAATGGCCTTGCCTACGTGTAAGGCTGCGGGGATGGATGGGCTGCCCAGTGAATTTTATAAAGCCTACGCGTCGGATCTAGCGCCTCGCCTACTGGCGGTATATGCGGAAGCATATGAGACGGGAACATTACCGCCCACCCTTAGGGAAGCCTTGCTTGTGACGTTGTTGAAGCCCGACAAGCCTCCGGCCCAGTGTGAGTCGTACAGGCCCCTATCGATCATTAATATTGACGCAAAAATTTTAGCAAAAATGATCGCCACCAGGATACAGCCGCTGGTTCCACTCCTGGTTTTGCCTGACCAATCGGGGTTTGTCGCAGCGCGCTCCACGGCTCACAATTTAGGCACGGTCTTTTCCACTCTGCACTATTTCGAGTCCGACTTTCAGGCCGTTGCTGTGTTGCCTGACGCAGCAAAGGCCTTTGACTCCTTGCAATGGCCATACATGTTCACAGTCCTGACCAGGATGGGCTTTCCACCGTTCTTCTTGCAGTGGCTCAGGGTCCTTTATGATAACCCGGTTGCCCGGGTGAGAGTAAATGGGTGGGTGTCCTCGACGTTCCCCATTGAGCGGGGCACGCGACAGGGCTGCCCCCTGTCGCCAATGCTCTTCTCTCTTGCTTTGGAGCCACTTGCTTGTCGGCTCCGCCAGAAGCACGCGGAGGCGGCCTTGCGATTTCAGCAGCGACCGCTGATCGTCTCCCTATATGCGGACGACATGTTACTCTATGTCCGTGAACCAGCAGTACACCTATCTGCACTGCTTCGGGAATATGTGAGGTTCGAGGGTTTCTCTGGTCTCGGGATCAATTGGTCGAAGTCAGTGGAGTTCCCTCTGACAGAGCACACGAAGGAAGTGTCAATGGACTACCCCCTAGCCTGGACATCAGACCCAGTGAAGTATTTGGGAGTGTGGTTACACAGAGACCCAGAAAAGGTAGTTTCTGAAAATTACGGCCGTACGATAGCGCGTATTACTGACCTGGCTGAACGATGGGCGCATCTGCCCCTCTCATTGGCCGATAGGATTGCGGTTGTTAAAATGGCCTTTCTCCCTAAGCTGCTGTATTTCTTTATTAATATTCCCATTAAACTGAATCTGACACTGTTTACATCGCTTCAATCGTCCCTTCTAACGTTTGTGTGGGGAGGCAAGAAACCCCGCTGTCGGTGGGATATTTTAGTTCAGCCTTTTGAAAGGGGAGGCTTTGAAGCCCCCGATATTAGACTCTATTATCTGTGCGCTCAGGCGCAATTCGCCCACTATTGGCATTTCCCCCCCAGCGCTTTCAACCTCACGTAGCTATTGAATCTGATGCTGTCTCACCAATGCCGCTACAAGCGGCGGTCTTGATGGGGGGTTCAGGTGGCCCGCGGACTGAGATCAACCCAGTACAGTGTACGGCGTGGGCTTGGCGAATGCTGGCAAAACGGGCTCGGGTGCCTTACCTATACGCTCCATCGCTACCCCTGACTTCGCACCCTGATATCTCTGCGGCGCGTGAGAAACCGGCCCTGCGCGAATTGGCTAAGGTAGGCATTTCCCGGCTGGGAGATTTGTATACAAATGGCCGCTTCAAGACCTTGCTGGAGGTGCAGAATGGTACGGAGCGCGGATTTATGTTTGGCTTTACCTATGTACGGGTCAGGCAGGCGATCCGAGCGGCCTATCCGGATTACCCGGCGGAACCCACTGCTCTACGAGCATTGCAGGCGATGCTGTCGGGAGCGGGGCGCAAGGGCCTAATCACTAAACTATACAACTCTTCCCTGCGAGAGCGGGAATGGGAGAACCATCCCTCCTTTTTGCGTTGGAGAGCAGTGCTGGGAGATACTTTCGAGTCGGATGATTTGACCGCGTGTTGTAAGCTCATGGGTCGCCTCACGACGAAATGTAACCTACGAATAATTCATTTCAAATTCCTTCATCAACTATACTACACTCCGTCACAACTGTGTAGATATGGGTTGCGAGAGACGGCTGCTTGCGTACGGTGTGGAATGAATGAGGCAGATTTTCTGCATGTGGCATGGACGTGTGCAGGGGTGCTTACCTTCTGGACTGCTGTGGTGAAGATGCTTACTGATATAGTACTGGAACCTGTGCCGTGCACTCTGGAGCTGTGCCTTCTTGGGATGGTACAATGCCTTAAACCCTGTAATAGGCGGATTGTGGCTGTGGCTACACTATTTGCAAAGAGGGCAGTCGCACAGTGTTGGGGGGCTAAGACAACCCCTACGGTGAAGAAATGGCTTCGTGACCTGCTGTATTGCAGGGACCAGTTGCTAATTTATGAGGAGGAATTGCCGGAGGCCTCACGCCCCAGAGACTAATGGGCCCCAATTACTACATATCTCCTGTCCCGCACAGACATGGCGTGATGTTCTATGCTTGTCCGAGACTCTTGTGGGACGGCCTACTACCCACCCTGGTTTATGCTGGTCCCTGCGGGCTCAAGCCTTATGCTCCTGTTACTAGATGTGCACTATGAATGCCCCGTAAAATCTGCCTACTGTTCGCATTGATATGATCTGTATATGCCTTTCTGTTAGTGTTCAGGCCACATAAAGATGCCTAGATGATGTTGATTCTGTCTGCCTGGGATGGGGTGGGGGGTACGGTACGTTGTTTTTTATATGATACACTGTACGAGAATTATCTGCTGTTGTCATTTGATTGTTAAAAATCAATAAACATATATAAAAAAAAAGAAAATCAGGGAGGCGCAGGGTCGACCCAGGCAGAGGTTCTGCAGAATGAGGCCTTTGAACGCCGAGGCTCCTCTGTCATGTCGGCCTATAGGGAGCGGGGGTGGGAGGGAGAGTGTCAAAGCACGCTTTAACTTCTTTTCTTTTTGTGCCTCTTACCTGACTGTTTCGACGATTTCAAGTGGGATGAAGAGGACTTGGGACTCAAGAGGCGGTACCAGGACCTTACTCTTCGAGCAGGACCATGACCTCCGAGGAGTCGAGCGACACGGTGTCGCCTGCCCGGCCGCAAGCAGCTTTAGGGACCGCTCCCTCAAAACCTTCGGAGCCATGGCCCAGCAGTTGGAGCACGACTTTGAGTCGTGGTCGCATTCCATGCCAGAGACAAACCAAATGCGGGGCCGTTACCCTCAAGGCACGGTGATAGGCACTACACGGCTTGAACCCTGAAGTCTTTCTAGACACAGTAAACCTACACACCAAAAAGGGTTCGACAAAAAGTCAAAAGAATCCTGTCAAAAAGTGACAGAGGGTAGCTCTCTTCACGGATCAGTGCTGGCATGGAAAGAAAAGAACTGACGTCAGCACGTCGAGGTGGCGCCTATGTTGGTGACGCGGACATCACTTCCGACGCGGACGACACCATGCGAAGCTGACAGAAGCCACCTACCCACACGCAGCAGCATTGCTCTAAGAAAAATCTTCCAGTTCCAGTCTGACGCCTGGGAAATTCAAAGGTAAGGAATCTGCGGCTAGATGTCTTTATCAGATTTATTGTGTAAAACACCAGATCTCAGGAGTCTGAGGCCTCTGTGTCCTTGGATCCAAGCACCAATAGTCTCACGCTACCTTTGGACACCCAAGAATGGAAGCCTCCTCAGTTCACCGATGATCTCAACCTACCCGTCGACACCCAAGGACTGAAGCCTCCCCAGTGTACCAATGGACTCAAGCCACAGGTGAAGACCCAAGCAATGAAGCAACTTAGCAAAGCCTTCCGTTGGAACTCAAGGAATTAATCTCCCACAAGCACCCAAGACCTGAAGTCCCTTCTGGACACTCCAGCATACCGATGGACACAAGCTACCTGTCGACACCCAAGAAACAAAGCCACCCCTGGGCACTGATGGTCTCAAGCCACCCATGAACACCAAAGAAATGAAGCTCCTGTGGACAGCAATCAAACCAAAGACTCCTTTTGGCACCCAAAGACTGAATCTCCCATGAGTACCCATCGACTGAAGCCACTTATGGGCACCATGATTTGCACCTCCTTTTGGCACTTATCGACTGAAGCTATCTGTGGGCATTCAAGAACTGGAGCCTCTCCTCCCATGGACACTCGTGGATAGAAGCCATCCATGGACACCCAAAGAATGAAGCTCCCGTGGGCATCTGTCGACTGAAGCCTCCAATGAGCATGCAAGGACTGCAGCCCCCTTATGGGCACCCATGGACCTAAGTCACCCAAGCACTGAAGACACCACAGGGCACCGGTGGTCTCAGGCCTCCCGCAGACACCCAAGAAATTAAGCTACCATGAATGTGATTGACCGAAGCTTCCCATTATCGACCATGGACTAAATCTCCCATAGGCACCCATCACTGAAGACCCCTGAAAGCCGCCATGGACTGAGGCCCATGTGGGCACCCATGAACTAGAGGAGCACTGGGTCTGAAACAGACAAAGGTGATCCTGCCCACAGGCCTTGCAGTGTGTAGCGTGTAGTAGTAGGGTGAGGTGAGGTGAATAAGTCACACTTACTTGTCTTTGCCTAGACCTATTAGTCCCTCCTAATTATAATATCTCAAGGCTGGACAGGCACTCAAAAAAAGGGGGAGGCATTGCTTGCATCTACCGCTCTAACCTCCTCGTAACTGAACTTCATGCAGATCCCACAGACTCCTGCGAATACCTTGCACTCTCCATATGCAACAACGCCACTCAATTGTGCAGACTGTACATCTTCTACCACCCCCCAGGTATGAATGATACCTTCACTGACCACCTCATGGAAATCATTGCAGCCAAGGTTTCCCCCAATTCTAATGACATTTTCCTCGGTGACTTCAATCTGCACTGGAATGACCTCAAGGACCCCCAGGTCAACGCCATCAAAGACTTCCTGGCCGACCAAGCCCTTACCCAAACCTGCACACTCCCAACACACACGAAAGGCGCCACTCTAGATTGGATCATTGCTATGGAATCAGCGGTCAAGCTGATTTCTATAGACCCATCCGACTGGTCTGATCACCACGCTATTACCTTCCTACTACCTGGCACCGACAAGACAAGGCCACCACAGTCTGTGAATCCAAAACGTTGGGTTAGAGACACAAAGAGCCTAGATCTCGTGAAATTGGCTGCATGCTGCGAGATTGACCTCCTCCCCCCCCCAAAATATCTCAACGTTTAACAACCTCACAGAACACTACACCTCGACTATGTCTAACATACTTGATGATCTTGCCCCGCTAAAGCTAAAAAGAACCCAAATCAAAGACAGAAACCCCTGGTTCAACGGATCCCTCAACAATGAAAGGAGAACCCTCCGGCAGACAGAAAGAAACTGGAGATAGCACCCCTCAGCCTCCCACTTAAAACTTCTCCGTCAGACCAGAAATGCCTATAATAGGAACATCCTCAATTCTAAAAAAGAATTCTTCAGATCAGAACTGGAGAACGCCAAGAACAGACCCCGCAAGCTCTTTGAAATGGTCAAACACCAATCTAATAAACTGGCTAAAACCTCCAAAGAAACCCCTAAATCTCTAATATCATGCGAGGAATTCTCCTCCTTCTTCTCTGACAAAATTACTGCCCTAGGAAACGAACTTAGATCCGCTACCTACTCTCAACCCCCTCCGGACCTGCCTCATCTCTCCGCGCTGCCCCCCCAGACATCACCCAAAAACCAAGCGCACTGGTCCAACTTCAAAGTATATGACGACCATTCCGTCTCGGAAATTCTATCCTCCTTAAACCCAAACAACCACTTTAATGACCCACTCCCCACCAACTGTTTGGCCGCTGCCTCCCAATCTATCATTCCTATTTGGACTGCAATAATCAACGCCTCCCTTCTACAGGGGTCGATACCTGACTCTCTAAAAGCCGGTCAAGTCATCCCCATCTTAAAAAAACCTACGCTGAATCCTGCCTCTCCAGACAACTTTAGACCTATATCCAATATCCCACTCCTAGCGAAAGTTCTGGAGAAATGTGTACAACTTCAACTGAGCCAACACATCACCAACTTCAACCTACTAGACGATTTCCAATCCGGGTTCAGGCCAGGGCCGGACTGGGTACCGAAACCGGCCCTGGTAAACTGCTCGGCCAGCCCCCCCCCTCCAGGGGGGGTGGGGTGCGGCCGAGTAGTTTGCTAGTGCCGGTTTCGGCCGATTTTGTTACAGGGGGCCGATATTACTGGCCCCCGGTAAAAAAAACGGCCCCCAGGGGCCCAAAACCAGCCCCCAACCTGGCGGCACACCGGGGAAACACCCGGTGCCCGCCACGGCCAGTCCGGCCCTGATTCAGGCCTGGGCACCGCACTGAAACCACCATTCTCCATATTGTGGATGATGCTCTCCAAGCCCTTGACCAAGGCAAAACCTGTCTCCTAATCCTTTTAGATCTGTCCTCGGCTTTCGATACGGTCAACCACGAGAAACTTCTCGAACGCCTCAAACTCTCAGGATGGGAATGGATGGCTCCGTGCTCGAATGGTTTAGATCCTTCCTCCAGAACCGCTCCCAGAGATTCTTAATCAACGGTAACCTATCCGCTCCCTCTCCGATTACGGTCGGAGTCCCCCAAGGATCAACCCTTTCCCCATCCCTCTTCAATCTTTACCTCGAACCGCTAGCAAAAATACTATGCACCGCCAATATCTCCTACCACATGTATGCCGATGACACCCAGATCTACATCAAAATCTCTTCTCCGGAGGAGATTTTTTCCCTGAATGAGGCCTTGAAGATTGACTGTCCAATGGCTCACCTACAACCAGCTCAAACTAAATGCACAAAAAACAGAATTCCTTCTAATCTACCCACCCAAAACCAACCCTGACATTCGGGAATGGACTAAGTCGATCACAGCCCTAAACTGCCCACCGACCATAGTGGACTCTGCCAAATCCCTTGGAATAACCCTGGACAGCAGTTTGAATATGCGTGACCACATCAACTCGATGGCCAAAACCGCCAGGTTTCACCTGAGCTATCTAAGGAAACTAAAACCTTTCCTTGACACTCCCGACCTAAAAATGGCAGTCCAGGCACTAGTTATCTCCAGACTCGAATATGGATACTCTACCCTTTCTGGCCTACCCAAGATCTCCCTGGCCCCCCTAAAAGCCTGCCTCAATGCCGCCGCCAGACTCCTAACAGGGTCTAAAAAATTCGACCACATCTCACCACATCTGAAAGCTCTGAACTGGCTTCCTCTTGAAGCCAGAATCCAACTTAAACTGGCTTGTATCACTCACAGGGCTCTTTACACTAAATCCCCTGCATTTCTCGTCCAGAAACTCGTGGTGTCCGGAGGAGCCAGAAACTCCTGGTCCTCCAGAGACCTTTTGCTCCAGCCTCCGCGCTTTCGAAAGGAAAAAGCCTATAATCGTGCGTTCTCTGGGGCCGCACCAAAAATATGGAACTTATTCCCGCCCGCCATTAGAAGAATTCCGTCTCTGGCACATTTTAAAAAGGAAGCCAAAACCTTCCTAATGGGCAAATTCCTCTCCTAATTCTTGCATTGCACTCACCTTCAGCGACCTTGTTTTTACCCTATTACTACTACACCTTGGACTGACCAGATGCTATCCACCCGGCACCTCCTGGCACTCCACCCTTATATTCTTGGACCTTCGTTCTTGTAAAATGTTTGTACTTCGTTCTTGTAAAATGTTTGTACTTGTTTTTATCCCAAATGTTCCACCCCCCTACCTAAGTCTTATTTGTATACAACCAGTTAACCCTGTAAAGCGCTCTGATACCCTAACGGGTCAAGTCCGCGCTCTATAAAACACAAATAAATAAATAAACTTGTAGAAAAATCTTTATGAATCAGGCCCTAAGTGTACATCTTTAATGTATTTACAGGAGATGCCTTTAAATCTTGGGAGGTTTTAATTCATTTTATGTTTTACTGTTATTAAACTTTACTTCTGAAAAGGACTGCCTGATCTTTCCTAATGTGTTCTTCATTTTGTGAGCTGTAGAGAACAAACCATAGCACTCTACTGGTACATCGCTTACCCACCTCTTCAACGGCACTAAATGGCACTTACACTGTCCTTCTGCCGCGGCTGAGAGATCCGTGACCGGGTGATGACTTTCACAGCATAGACGTGGCTGTTGCTGATGTTTGTGAATTTGTAGCACCTTCCAAAAGCACCCTAAAAGGAGCAGAAACACTCATTGATAGTGTGCACTGATGGCGTGACCAGTGCTTGAAGTGGAATGAATAAGGTGGGGAGTCTTGGAAAAGAGCATACCCAAAGAACCGTACCTAGGAATCCTTTCCAAGAGGCATGGCCGATGTAATTAATGGTGTACATTAAAGCATGTAAATTAAAATCCTGTGCTTCACACAGTGCACCACTTGGCCTGTAGTTGGGTGCTCCTATGTGAGTTTTCTGTTATTGCATACCAACTATGATCAAACAAGTAAAACAAGCCAGACCTATTTGTCTTCGCCAATGCTTGCTAACCTTAATAGCTGCATGAGTAACAAGAATGATTTTGTTATGAGTAACTAGAATTGAAATTCTGAAAATATGAGACTGTGAGTTAAACATCAGAAACGTCAGTGAAAGGGGCAGTGGTCTTCAGAGGGTCTCAATTGCTCCCTTTCTCCCCGTCACGCCACTGTACACTGCTGTCTCTCACTCCACATTAGTCACTTACACCTTTTCCTCCCCCTTCTTTCTGCACCTTTCACATGCCATCTCCTTCCTCTTCATCACTCTTTTCACTCTATTCATCTACATGGAATTTGTTGTGTCACCCCTTGCACAAATACACGCACACTCTCCCTCGATGTCCACCTCCTAGTTTCTTTATCTCCCTCTCCTCATCTGTAAACATTTTATTTTCCTTCCGTGCTGTCAATATACCTCCTTCACTCACTTTCATGTGAAATGGTATTTACACAGAATATTAATTTTGCACTGAGATATAATGACTGGAATGAGCCCCCTCGAGCATTAATGGGTTGAAGAATCTTCAAAAACATTTCCACACATGTAAATGTATAAATAATTGCAACTCTACAAATGTACATTTTTCTGTGACACCTTTATTATTGTTTTTAGAATGGCTAAAATTATCATTGATTATTTTAAGCTTTTTTGTGAGTGTGTCTGTGTCCAGTGCCAGGAATCCAGCCTCTGGAGGCAGAAGAGAGCCTGAGTCTGAGGTCCCATGGGACACAGAGCAGCTCATGGAGGTCAGCTGGACGGCAAGGGAGAACTCAGCACAACAGTGTAGGTCACCAAGGCCCATACTACCAGGGTTAGTGCAAATGGGGCAGAGAAGCAAGAGAGGAGGAGCTCACAGGGCAGAATGAAATGGCAAAAAGAGCCCACGCTGGAAGAAAGCACACTAGAGACGTGAGACATCAATTTCAGAGAGACAGCAATGGGAACAAGTTTCGCCTCACCAACCGAGTGCAAGTCTCATGCATTACAGCACTGTCTCATTCATTGTGTGTTGTTTCTCTTCTTGGAGCACATCCTCACGTTTGCAGCGAGTGTCACACCTTGGTGCCCAATCTCTCTCTTTCGGTGTGACTTGTTACTTACTGCACAATCTCTGACATTGTGTGCTAGTCTCACACCTCAGAGAACAGTCTCACTATCTAGGTGTGAGCCCACATCCTTGGAGCACAGAGGCTTTCATTGTTTGTGTCACTTCCTAGAGTACAGACTCTCTGATTGGATGCAAGTCGACCAACTTAGTGCAGCGTCTCATTCGCTGTGGGAGGCCCTGTTGGTGCACAGCTGTCCTCATCGGGTGCAAGCTTCATGCTTTGGTGCACAGTTCTTTTTGTAGATGTGAATCTCATGGCTGAGAGCACAGACTCACTCACCAGGTGTGAGTTTCACCTATCGGAGCACGATGCCACTCACTGGATGTAAGTTTTACTTTTCAAGGTACACTTCCACGCATTATCAGCCCCAAGTCGTGTTCTTACTCATTGGATGCGAGTCCAGCATCTTGGAGCACAGTATCTCAGTTTGGGTGTGAATCCCACATCTTGGAGCACAATATCTCAGTTTGGGTGTGAACCCACATCTTGGAGTACAGTATCTCAGTTTGGGTGTGAACCCACATCTTGGAGTACAGTTTCATGCATGGGGAGCACCTTTCACTTCTTGGAACACAGTCTCACTCTTGGATATGCTCAATGATCACATATACAACACTGTGTGGTTCAATACCCTGCAAGTATCACTTCTGGTGACTCTTTGTTTTGAGACCTTTGTTAGGGCCCGATCTGAGGTACGGGCAGCCCTGGCTTTGCCTGTGGAGCAGGAAAGAGTAAGGCAAAGAGGGGTTTCCAAAATGCTTTTGCTTGGAGGAATCAATGCAAAAAATGTGGGCCTTTGCTGACAAACTATGTGTACGCAAACACTTTACCAGCTTCAGGGTATGAATGTATACCTACGAATAATCAGAGTGAATGAGTGCACTTTGAATCCTTCAACGAGGATCCATTGGAGGGCAAGTCTGGTGCCAGTTGACATGGTACTTCCAGCACTGTTGCAGGGATTCTGCACATACACAGAACTATGCGCAGGAATATGGGACCTCGGTGTATAGGGGCTAAGCCTTCCCACCACCTTAGTGCCCACGAGCCCAGGACCGACTAGCTACAGTGTCTCACTCGCTCTCCTACACACTCATGAAGAAGCAAATGATTAGACACCTCAGAACACAACACTCCCGGATCTCTCAGGAATCGCGGTAACAAGACACACCTTTTCGCTCACTCTCGTACCTGTCCACAATAAGAACTGACCAAAACACGATTATGGTTAAAAATGTTTATTTTAACTATTGTGCTCTAAAATGCAGTATTCGAGCCACAACCAGCCATATATCATAAAGGGAGATGTCATCTTATAAAGACTGTGGAAAAAGGACTATAAAGCCTAACCACCCTCCCCTTGGTAAGAACAGGTATTATTATATAATAGAAGATCTCTGGGCTTTGTCAGCAGACCCCATACCTTAGTGCCTAGATGATAGCTCTACATCATAGGAACGGCATTGCTCTTCTCCCTGTAAAGCTCCCTCTCCAAGTGTGTTCCACTCAAACATGCATCCCCATAATATCAAAGTGCGAGTTTCCAGCTGCAGCTGCATTAACATGTTTTGTGTAGGTGCTAGGGACTGACCAGAACGGAATAACAAGGGGCATTGTTTATCGACCTTGCACGTCGTGTTCAGACTAAACTCCAGGGGGCAGATCTACAAGAAAGTGCCGCAGCGTGGCGCTGCAAGCCCTTTGGCTGCGCCACGCTGCGGCACTTTCAGAGCACAGGAATGCGACATATTTACAAGAATATGTCGCATTCCTGTGCTCTCCCTGCGCTGGCGCACAAACAGCTGCTAGCGCCGGCGCAGGCACCCTTGCACCATGGTGCAAGGATGCCTGCGCCATGGGGAGATTGTTTCTGTGCAGGAAGGGGCACCTTTCTGCACAAAAACAATCAGTACAGGCTTTTCCTCTTTCAATGCGTGCTGCAGAATGCAGCACGCATTGAAAGAGGAAAACGAGGAGAAATGAAAACATTTCTCCTCGGTGCGCCTCGCTACGCCACCTCTAGGGTGGCGTAGCTTCAGACGCATCTCCAGAGTTACGATTTCTCGTAATTCTGGAGATGTGTCTTGTTCCATGGGTGTTGCGTGGGAACACCCACAGCAACACCCATGGAACGCCCCTTCACCGCAAAGTGCTGCGTGTGAAGGGACGGTATTTACAAGGAGAGGAAAAGTCACGCATGGTGGCTTTTCCTCTCCTTGTAAATATCGAGGAGCCCCTTGCGCCACCAGTACGTCACGAAAAGTGACGTACTGGTGGCGCAGGGGGCTTGTAAATCTGCCCCCTGGAACTAGCAGAGAACGAACAAAACAGACGGTTCTCATGTGAAAGGCATAAACAGAGTCTTGCAAAAATAAAACCATGTAGCAACGTGTGCAAAAGCGGCATCATGGCTGCCGGGCTCATGCTAACTTAGCGATGTCGACAATGTCCCTATCGGCCACGTGACAGCACCAATAGCGTATATTAAAGTTCCTGCAGTTAAAAAGTTCGTAGTGTGATCTTGGGATCGAGCTGGTGGTCCATGTTGAGGTGAGCTACCACCTGTACCAGACCCCACATCGCGGCGCCTCCTTGAGGCACTTGACTGAGTGTTTCTGCGTTCCAAAAGGATTACTTATGCAAGCATTTGCAATGCAATAGGTCTCGCATTTGCGAGAGTTTAAGCTATTGGCATTGTAAATGACAAAGCCTTTATTTATGTTTTAAAAACCAACACGTAAATAAAAGGCATTGTCATTTACAATGCCAATAGCTCAAACTCGCAAATGCAAGACCTATTGCATTGCAAATGCTTGTTCTTTATGTTTGGAAGACCAAGCATATTACAAAACAGTTACCCCTGGTACAACTCTAATAAAACAAGAATGCTGCCGAAGCTTCTCCTGCTGCCGCCCGGAGACAGATAGCCCAAAAAAACCGGGACCCTTCAGCCCTCTGTTCTTTGAAAGTGCGACGGGTGAGGGGCTGCAGCTGCCTCTTCGTAACACCAAGAGGAAAGGATGGCGGAGGTGGGGCTGTGGGAGCCCGATCTGACACTGGACTCGAGCTGGGCTGCTGCTGGAGAGTCAAGCAAGGAGGCCCCACACCCGCCGCAGCTACGGCGGAATGAGAAACAAGTTACTTACCTTCGGTAACGATATATCTGTAAGAGACATAGATTAGTTATGGATTCCTTACCTTGTGAATTACCCCCAGGCGTCAGACTGGATCCGGAGAATTTTTTCGTCAGCAGTACCCCTGTGCGTAGAAAGGTGGCGTCGGTCTGCTCCGCGTTCGTCGTTGGCGTCGTGGTCGCCGGGATGACGTCGCGGTAGCTACTTAGACACCGCCCTCGCGCGCTGACGTCAGTTCTTTACACAACATTCCACGCCAGAAGCGCAGAGCCATGCAAGACACTGACCACTGGTGCACAAAACTAGGGCCCTGAAAGGGATTACCTGACCCTAGAAGTCAGTTCGCAAAACCGGGAGGATGGGAGGGGCGGTAAGGAATCTATTACTAATCTATGTCTCTTACAGATATATCGTTACTGAAGGTAAGTAACTTGTTCATCTGAAAGAGACTATTAGTTATAGATTCCTTACCTTAGAAAAGATACCCCAGCAATACCAACCCCGGAGGTGGGTCTGCGAACCAAGTTCACACCAGAAAGTCCTGGAGAACAGAACGGCCAAAGAAGCCGTCTTTCCGGACTTGGCTGTCCAGGCAGTAGTGTTTCGTGAGCATGTGCAGAAATGCCCACGCACCTGCCTGACAGATGTCATTGAGGGGGACTCCCCATCCCAAAGCAGTGGTAGCTGCCGTCGCCCTGGTGGAATGGGCGCGCAGCCCCACTCGAGGCTCCTTCTTTGCCAAAGAGTAGCAAGCTTTGATGCACAAAACGACCCATCTAGAGATGATCCGTTTGTGCACGGCCCGACCTTTTTCGGCGCCCACGTAGCCAAGAAAGAGCTGGTCTTCCACCCGGAATTGCTTGGTGCGATCCAAATAAAATGGATGCGCACGTTTTGGATCCAGACAGTGGAGCCTCTCTTCCTCCTTAGAAGGATGCGGAGGCGGAAAGAAGGTGGGCAAAGTGATGCTTCGACCAATGTGGAAATAAGTAACCACCTTGGGAAGAAAGGAAGGTCTGGTTCTGAGGACGACCTTGTCCGGATGAACAGCCAGAAAGGGAGGTTTTGAAGAAAGAGCTTGGGGCTCACTCACCCTGCGAGCAGAGGTGATGGCCACCAGAAAGGCAGTCTTTAAAGTAAGAAGTCTGAGAGGACAGTTATGAAGCGGCTCAAAGGGAGCGCACATAAGATAAGTAAGAACCAAGTTCAAGTCCCACTGGGGCATTACGAAGGGAACAGGAGGAAAAAGATGACTAATGCCCTTAAGGAAGTGATTTACAACAGGGGACTTGAAAAGAGAAGGCTGATTAGGAAGCCTAAGAAAGGCTGAAATGGCCGAGAGGTAGCCCTTGATAGTGCCCAGAGCAGAGCTCTGCTGGGCCAAAGAAAGCAGGAACAAGAGAACCTCAGAAAGGGGGATCCACAGCCTTTGCTGTGCACCATGCCACAAATTTGTTCCATCTGCAGGCATATATCGTCTTAGTGGAGGGACGCCTGGCTGCCAAGATAACATCACAGACTTCGGGAGGAAGGTCGAAGGCTGTCAACTGTCGCCGCTCAATCTCCACGCAAGGAGGTGGAGACTGGACAGCTTCAGGTGGAGGACCGTCCCCTGCTGCTGCGACAGAAGATCCTCCTGAAGAGGCATTTGGATCGGAGGATCGATGGCCATGTGTAACAGCTCGGCATACCAGCCTCTTTGTGCCCAATCCGGAGCCACAAGAATGACTTGGGCCCAGTCGCGCTTGATCTTCTTCAACACTCTGGGCAGAAGTGGTATAGGCGGAAAGACGTATAGAAGACCGCAACTCCACTCGCGACGAAAAGCATCGCCTAGCGAGTGCCGCCTTGGAAATTCCAACGTGCAGAATTGCTGACATTGCGCGTTCCCTTCGGTGGAGAATAGATCTAACCAAGGCTCTCCCCACTGCTGAAAGAGACCTTGCACCACCTCAGAGTGAAAACCCCATTTGTGATCCATCATGCACCTGCGGCTGAGTTCGTCCGCACTGGCGTTCAGTGAACCTGCCAGGTGTTGAACCACCAGGGATATGCCCTGATGTTCCAGCCATGTCCAGAGACAGAGAGTCTCCTGACATAGGGTCCACGACACCACCCCGCCTTGTTTGTTGCAGTACCACATGGCGGTGTATTTGTCCGTGAACACCTGCACCACTCTTCCCCGGACAGAGGGAAGGAATGCCTTTAGTGCAAGACGGATCGCCCGAGGCTCCAGAAGGTTGATGTGGAGCCCGGCCTCCGCCGGAGACCAGAGGCCTCTGATCTCCGCCTCTCCCATGTGGCCGCCCCACCCTAGAAGTGATGCATCCATCACCACTGCGTACTCTGGTTGGGGAAGGGAGAGGGATCTGCCGTTGACCCAATCCTGGTTCGTTAGCCATCACTGCAATTGACGTGCAGTGCCCTCCGAGATCTGAACGCAATCGGACAGATTCCCCTGATGCTGTGCACACTGGAACTTCAGGTCCCACTGCAGAGCCCGCATATGCCACCTGGCATGATCTACCAGCAGGATGCAGGAGGCCATGAGGCCCAGCAGCCTCAGGGTCATTCTGACCGAAACCCGGGATAGAGGCTGAAAGATCGGAATCATAGCCCGAATATCCCAGGCTCGCTGCTCGGGAGGATAAGCCCGAAACTGCGTCGTGTTCAGAACCGCTCCGATGAAAAGGAGCTTCTGAGAGGGAATCAGGTGTGACTTCGGCATGTTTATGGTGAACCCCAGCAAGTGCAGGAGGTCTGTCTGTCACTTAGCTATAACTTCCCTTTTAAAAAATTTTTTTAGAGTGACCACAGCACCTTTAGCTCACGTATATATAACGCGACCGTTAGCAGTAATGATCACGCTACAAACTACAAGCACCTGGCCCTCCAATGGAGAATCCAGACCTTAGCAAAACTTCCTTTGGTATAGATACCCTAATGGCAAACTGTATCTTTGTTTCTTGACTCTTGTCGTTTCAGAAGTTCTACTCCCTCCGTTTATCCGGGGGCACCGAAAACTTCGGGCCATTGTAGATACAACTTTCTTACTCGGTCCTGAAGAAGCGCCCTGGATCTCCCCCTGAGACCACTAAAGCGCAAAACATGTTGACCAGAACATATGCCCACTAGGGACATATAGTTACTCAGCTACCAAGGGACATAATACCCCTTAAAGCAGCACCATACACTTTGTTTTAATAATGACAGAGGGATCTCCTTAATAAAAATTAATCACTCTCCCTCCAGCCATTTTTTAATACACCTTCTAGGACTTCACTGCCACTTACACCCACGCACCCATACGGCTTCATCAAAAGATCTCCGAAAAAGAGACCCTTCGGGGGACCCGTAGGGCATTGCAGCGCTGGCCCGACGAGGAGCAAAAGCCCAATGATGAAGCATGACATCCTTCGGGGTGTGTGAGGGCATCAAGATGAGGACACACTGCCCCCCACAATTAGAGTAGCACACGACGAGAGTACCTATTACTTCCCTTCTCTCTCTCTCTACTTAGGAACGGTGACTCCCTTTTGGTATAAGTTTAACTTCGGGAGCACGGGTCACCGGACCTTTTGAATAGCTCCTAGAGTCCCCCTCTTTTGATAAACAGGACTGACCACTGGTGCACAAAACTAGGGCCCTGAAAGGATGTCCTTAACCCTAGAAGTCAGTTCGCAGAACGGGGAGGATGGGTGGGTGGTAAGGAATCTATAACTAACCTATGTTTCTTACAGATATATCGTAACCGAAGGTAAGTAACTTGTTCATCTGACAGAAACAGTTAGTTATAGATTTCTTACCTTAGAATAGATACCCCAGCAATACCAACCCCGGAGGTGGGTCTGCAAACCAAGTTCACACCAGAAAGTCCTGGAGAACAGAACGGCCAAAGAAGCCGTCTCTCCGGACTTGGCTGTCCAGGTAGTAGTGTCTCGTAAATGTGTGCAGCGATGCCCACGTAGCTGCCTGACAGATGTCATGCAAGGGGACTCCTCGTCCCAAAGCAGTAGTAGCTGCCGTCGCCCTGGTGGAATGGGCTCGCAGCCCCACTGGAGGCTCCTTCTTAGCCAATGAATAGCAAGCCTTAATGCACAAAACAACCCACCTGGGGATGGTCCGTTTGTGCACGGCCCGACCTTTCTTAGCGCCCACGTAACCGACAAAGAGCTGGTCGTCCACCCGGAATTGTTTTGTGCGGTCCAAGTAGAAAGAAAGCGCACTTTTTGGATCCAGACGGTGGAGCCTCTCTTCCTCTTTCGAAGGATGCAGAGGCGGAAAGAAGGTGGGCAAAGTGATGGTTTGGCCAATGTGGAAAGAAGTAACTACCTTGGGAAGAAAGGAAGGTCGAGTTCTAAGGACGACCTTGTCCGGATGAACAGACAGAAAGGGAGGCTTGGAAGACAGAGCATGTAGCTCACTCACCCTGTGTGCAGAGGTGATGGCCACCAGAAAAGCAGTTTTCAAAGTGAGAAGTCCTAGAGGACAGTTATGCAGTGGCTCAAAGGGAGCGCACATAAGGTAAGTAAGCACCAAGTTCAAGTCCCACTGGGGCATTACGAAGGGAACAGGAGGAAAAAGATGAGTAATGCCCTTAAGAAAACGATTTACAACAGGGAACTTGAAAAGAGAAGGCTGATCAGGAAGCCTAAGAAAGGCAGAAATGGCTGAGAGGTAGCCCGTTAGAGTGCCCAGCAGAGCCCTGCTGGGCCAAAGACAGGAGGAACAGAAGAACCTCAGAAAGAGGGGCAGAAAGGGGATCCATGGCCTTTGCTGTGCACCATGCCACAAATTTGTTCCATCTGCAGGCGTATACCGTCTTAGTGGAGGGACGCCTTGCTGCCAAGATTACATCACCGACTTCGGGAGGCAGGTCAAACGACGTCAACTGCCGCCGCTCAATCTCCACGGAAGGAGGTGGAGGCTGGACAGGTTTGGGTGGAGGACCGTCCCCTGCTGCTGTGACAGAAGATCGGATCGGAGGATCGATGGCCATGTTGAGCAGCTCGGGATACCAGACTCTTCGTGCCCAATCCAGAGCCACAAGAATGACTTATGCCCGGTCGCGCTTGATCTTCTTCAGCACTCTGGGCAGAAGTGGTATAGGCGGAAAGGCGTATAGAAGACCGCAACTCCACTCGCGACGAAAAGCGTTGCCTAGCGAGTGCCGCCTTGGAAATTCCAACGCGCAGAATTCCTGACATTGCACGTTCTCTTCGGTGGCGAATAGATCTAACCAAGGCTCTCCCCACTGCTGAAAGAGACCTTGCACCATCTCCGAGTGAAGACGCCATTCGTGATCCATCATGCACCTGCGGCTGAGTTCGTCCGCCCTGGCGTTCAGTGAACCTGCCAGGTGTTGAACCACCAGGGATATGCCCTGATGTTCCAGCTATGTCCAGAGGCGGAGGGCCTCCTGACATAGGGTCCACGACCCCACCCCGTCCTGTTTGTTGCAGTACCACATGGCGGTGGTGTTGTCCGTGAACACCTGCACTACTCTTCCCCAGACAGAGGGAAGGAATGCTTTGAGTGCATGACGGATCACCCTAAGCTCCATAAGGTTGATGTGGAGCCCGGACTCCGCCGGAGACCAGAGGCCTCTGATCTCCGCCTCTCCCATGTGGCCGCCCCATCCCAGAAGGGATGCGTCCGTCACCACTGTGTGTTCTGGTTCGGGAAGGGAGAGGGATCCGCCATTGACCCAATCCTGGTTTGTGAGCCACCACTGCAATTGTCGTGCAGTGCCCTCTGAGATCTGGACGCAATCTGACAGATTCCCCTGATGCTGCGCCCACGGGAACTTCAGGTCCCACTGCAGAGCCCGCATATGCCACCTGGCATGATCGACCAGCAGGATGCAGGAGGCCATGAGGCCCAGCAGCCTCAGGGTCATCCTGACCGAAACCCGGGATAGAGGCTGAAAGATCGGAATCATAGCCCGA
This sequence comes from Calotriton arnoldi, assembly GCA_963921515.1. Classification (NCBI taxonomy): domain Eukaryota; kingdom Metazoa; phylum Chordata; class Amphibia; order Caudata; family Salamandridae; genus Calotriton; species Calotriton arnoldi. The sequence goes on along the minus strand of CAWUFW010000110.1, from coordinate 6,047,897 downwards.
ATATCCCAGACTCGCTGTTCGGGAGGATAAACCCGAAACTGCGTAGTGTCCAGAACTGCTCCGATGAAGAGGAGCTTCTGAGAGGGGGTCCGGTGTGACTTCGGCACATTGATGGAGAACCCCAGCGAATGCAGGAGGTCGGCCGTAGTCTGGAGGTGGGAGACGACTGCCTGGGGCGAGCCCGCCTTCAACAGCCAGTCGTCGAGATAGGGGAAGACTGAAACCCCTGATCTGCGCAGATGAGCTGCGACCACCGCAATCACTTTGGTGAACACCCGAGCGGCACTGGTAAGGCCAAAGGGGAGCACGGTAAACTGAAAGTGCTCGTGGCCTACCGTGAACCGCAGGTAACGCCGGTGGGCCGGCAGGACGGGGATGTGAAAGTAAGCGTCCTGCAAGTCCAACGCTACCATCCAGTCTCCAGGGTCGAGGGCAGACAAGACCTGAGCGAACGTCAACATCTTGAACTTCTCCTTCCGGAGGAAGCGGTTGACGTTCCTGAGATCCAAGATAGGACGGAGGCCCTTGTCCTTTTTGGGTACCAGAAAGTAGTGGGAATAACAACCACGACCTACTTCTGGGACAGGAACGTGCTCAATGGCTTCCTTGGCCAAGAGTGCCGAAACTTCCTGTTGGAGAAGCGCCAGGTGATCCTCCGACATGCGATGGTACTGAGGTGGCATGGAGGGAGGGGTAGTGTCGAAGGGGAGAGAGTAGCCCCTTCGGACTATTTGCAAAACCCACCTGTCCGACGTGATGGTGCGCCAGTGGGGGAGGTGATGGCGGATCCTGCCGCCCACTGGCGTTTGGTGGCCCTGAAAGGTTGGACTAGGAAGGTTTGGAGGCTGCTGCAGAGGGGGCTGTGGTGGACTGGCCCGCTCGCTGGCCCCCAGAACCACGCCGGTGGTTCCCACGTCCCCGGCCGCGCTGTGGCTGAACAGCTTGCACTGGCCTGTGTCCCTGGGCGGGACGTAGCGGGGCACCCCTTCCGTAGCCACGAAAGGGGCGAAAGGCAGACTGCGCAGGGCGGGTAGTGGAGAGGCCCAAGGACCTGGCCGTAGCCCGTGAGTCCTTAAAGCGCTCTAGCGGGTTGTCCGCCTTGTCGCCGAAAAGGCGACGGCCATCAAAGGGCATGTCCATAAGGGTGGATTGGACATCCCCGGAAAAACCAGTCGAACGCAACCAGGCGTAGCATCAAAGGGCTACTGACGTTGAAATTGTCCTGCCAAGTGCGTCGGCGGTATCCAGCCCACAGCGGATGGTAAACTTCGCTGCGTTTCTCACCTCGGCAACTGCACGGGAGAGTATGGCCCGGGCCTCCTCTGGGCACTGAGGCAGCACCTGCGCCACCGTATCCCACACAGAGTGGGTGTAACGGCCCAACAGACATGCAGTGTTTACCGACCGCAGTCCCAAGCTGGCGGAAGAAAACATTTACTTCCCAAGGTGGTCCAGCTTTTTGGATTCCGTTTCCGGTGGTGCGGTAGGGAGGGCGCCCTTGGAAGTGGAGGCTTGAATCACCAAGCTCTCCGGGGTGGGGTGTCGGGAGAGGAAAGTGGGGTCGCCCGGGGCTGGGCGGTGGCGTCGGGCAATCATCCTATTCACAGAAGCCCCTGTGTTGGGCCTGGACCAGGTGCCCAAAAGGATGTTCACGAGGGCCTCACTAAACTGAAGCAGGGGCTCCGAAGAGCTTGCTGCCGGCTGAAGCACCTCTGTCAGGAGGTTAGTCCTGACTGCCACCGTAGGAAGCTCGAGGTTGAGAGCCTCGGCTGCCCTACGCAACACCAATGCGTATGACGCTCCCTCCTCCGTAGCCACGGTAGGAGGAGACAACATACCTAGGTCTGGGGAGGTATCCAGACCACTGGCATCCCCCAGTTCCTCTCTCCAGTCCGGATCATACTCCAACTGGTCTGACAAAGGGTCCCCAGACCCCTCCCAGTCTTCCTCACCCTCCTCTGGCTGCCAGGTTGGCTGAAAATGGCCAGGGTGGAACACAGGGGCAAAAGTACCCATCGACGCCGGTCCGGCTCCGTGTCCACGTCGGGTTGGAAGCCGGGGTGGAAGCCGGCTGGGGGACCAGCCAGCGTCGGCTGCGGACATGGTGCCGGTGGAGTCGGCGCCGGTGGAGGTGTCACAAGGTCGACCGGCGCCGATCCAGATCCAGATCCAGTCCTGGATCCAAGGGGGCCCTGCGGTGCCGAGGCCGGAGCCGCCGGCGTCGAAGGGCTAGGGCCCCCAGCCGAGTCCGCGGGGCCCGAAGGCGCGCTGGCAGAGTCGGGCTGCCCAAAGATGGCGTGCATGGCTTCGTGAAATTGACAAAGCTGGGCAGGGGTCGCTCCAGGTCCCGGGAAGGGAGGGAAGCCCGGAGTCGACCCTGAAGGCTCCGCACGCAGAGCCGCGGGAGTGGCTCCACCCGCACCCTGCGTCGCATAGGCCGACGGACGAGGGGAAGTCGAAGAGCGACGATGCTTCTTCGACTTCTTCTTATGCTTTGACTTACCTGACCCCGAGTGCGAAGACTTAGATGAGGAGTAAGGAAGGCTCCGCGATCGGTCCCTCGACCTCCCACGCGACCTGGACCTTGCGCAACGCGGAGCCGACTGCCGGGCCTCGAGGAGCTTTCGGGACCGCTCCCACAAAGACTTCGGGGTCATGGTTCGACAGTCGGAGCACGACTTGGGGTCGTGGTCGCGCTCCAGGCAGAAGAGGCACACACGGTGCAGATCCGTCACCGACATCAGTCGGGTACAGGAACCGCAGGCCTTGAAACCGGGCATCCCTCGTGCACCAGGAGTCGGAAGAAGACTTGAAAACAAAGTCGACAAAAGTCGCAAAAACTCAGTCAAAAAATGACTGGGGGTACCGCTCTCTCCGGATCTGCGCTTGCTGGCGCGGAAAAAGAAAGAACTGACGTCAGCGCACGAGGCCACATCTATGTAGCTACCGCGACATCATCCTGGCGACCACGACGCCGACGACGGACGCGGAGTCGACCGACGCCACCTTCCGACGCGCAGGGGTACTGCTGACGAAAAACTTTCCGGATCCAGTCTGACGCCTGGGGGTAATTCTAAGGTAAGGAATCTATAACTAACTGTTTCTTTCAGATTGTCTCTTTCAGATATCTGCTTTAGGGAAAGTAAAGAAATAGAAAAAAAGCCTTTTTTTTCCCCCATTTCTTTGCTGCTGAAGCAATCGCAGCAACCGCGTTTTAACTTTAAATGTTTAAAGCTAAAGCACGGCTGGCAGCATTGTAACAGAAAGTAAATACATTTTAACAAAACATGCATCCGTGTTCGGCATCGCAAAGTAACAAAAGTATAGTGCAGCGCCACTATTAGTGCTAAAGGCTGCCGCACCAGTTAAATAAAAAAATAAAATAAACCATTGTGGGAGAGCGTGCCCTGCCTGCAAAAGCAGGCAGGAGAAAGCCCTTGAAGAAAATAGTGCTTGGAGGATGTAATTGAAGCATACTGTGTAACAACCAAGTAAAAGGTCCAGTCTTTATGGGCGGTAACAAATGGAGACAAGGCGGTAATAAGGAGGGACTAACAAGCCTCATAATGAATCAGAAGCCAGCGTTTACGAAAGACAATGACACAAGCCAATGACAAATATGGGAGGATAGTGGGCGCGGCTTCTCTCCCATACTCTACTACAGCAGTCTCGCAGAGAGAGCAGTGCATGCGCGCTGCCGCTAGGCTCGACCTAAAAAATTAGACTGTTCAAAGTGGGCCAGTTGCTTGAATACTTCAGCTAGGAAGAATGGAATAGGACTCCGGTTCTATATCGTTGGTTTTTGTAACTAGGGCCTTGATAAAGAGGGATGCCGGGGAGCATTCGTATTGTGCCCTTAGAAATAAAAATGTTGGACTGGCCAAGATTAAAGCAAAGCGAAAGCATTTGCCATGACTGTTTACAATAATCAAGAACAAAAGTCAGCTGTTTGAAGATAATCAGATCTTGTTGTAGTTCTGACCATAAATGACACCAACTAGCTACCGGTAGCATTGTTCCCATGACCCACTAAGCATTTCCGGGAAACCATAGTCTTTGGTTTATGGGGAGTATGGTTGCAAAGTTGGAACTTAAAAGTAATTGATAGTAGGGCACTATCAGGATTGGAGCCTGTGGCTTAATTTGACTAAACACACAAAATCTCACCTGGCCTGGCTTGAAGCCGAGTCCCACAAAAAAAGTAAAAAATAAAGAAAAGGGGGCAGGGTAGGAATACCCTGACCCCCCAGATAAGGTGGGGGGGTTCCACAGGGACCCCGCCAGGGGTTAAAAGTATTCTTTTTCATTTAATTTTGCTGCAAATTCGCAGGGGTACTGCAGATCCGCAGCAAAATTTAAAAGATGTGCAGGCTCCCGCACGTCTTTTAAAAGAAGCCCCCAGCTGGGTCAAATCCCGGGGGCATATGAAAAATAAAGGAGGGGCCGCATGGGGCCCCATTCCTAGGGTTTAATTAAACCCTGGGGACCACCACCTCACCAGGGTTTTTGTTTTGAATTAAGCTGGGTTGCCCGCACGGCACTCCCTGCGGACCACCACCTGCCCGGAGCATGTTTACTTAATAAATGGGGGGCATCTCATATCCCCTCCCAGCCCTGGGGACCACCACCTCCCTGGGGCTTTACAATAAAAAATGTGGTGGGGGTGCGCGAACCACCCTCAGCCACGGGGACCGCCACCTCCCCAGGGCTTTACTTACATTGAATGCTGGTGGGGGGGTGCCCCCGCAGCCCTGGGAACCACCACCTCCCCAGGGCAAATTCTAAAATAAATAGATCGGGGCCGCGGGGCCCTCCTCCTCGAGCCAAAGATGGCCCTGGGGACCGCCACCCCCCAGGGCAGGCTCCTGCTATGTCCCGGGATGCTCACCTCTGGGACATCGCTGTTTGCTATGGCTTGGTGGGAGCTTTACCGCTCCTGTGAGAAGTTGGCCTGGTATATGCTGTCCACTAATTAAAGTGGGCACCTTGCACCAGTCCAAACGACCTTTATTGATGATTAGGTTAAAGTCAACCTTTATTGAAAGCTATCCTAGTAGTAGCTATGGAGAGCAGCCTTCAGGCTAAGTCTCGAAGGAATGTAAAGCAGCTTGTTTTACCAGTATATAACCTCCTGAATGACCAAATGAAAGGAGAACCACACAAGGTATATATAAATATATGTATTTATTACTAAACACTCTCTACTAACCTCTTTATGAGATTAGAGAATAAGGCACACAATATTAAAGCACTAGAACGACAGTAAATAGCACAATACACAGTGGGCTCCAGGGGGAGACCAAACCATATACTAAGAAAGTGGTATAACAACCACGACTTGACTAGACACAGTGCCCAGAGCACGTAGAATCGCTGGGACCCCAAGGAACCACCCAAGGTAGTGACACAGGGGACCCACGGAGGACGGGTGCAGTGTGGGAACACAGGCGCGAGCTCCGTACAACTCTATGGGAAAGTCGCTGTTGGAAATTTAAAGATTAAGGACACTTAGGAGAGGACTTTAAGCAAACCCAGCTAAACATAGAAGGTTCTAAGGCCAGCACCCTTGAGAGTACCCAGGTACCCGTGTTACCTATCCCAGAGAGCCGGGTGCATAGGGGTCAAGTGGTGTTGGAAACCCTCGTCGTTTTCAATGGCGTAATGCGAAAAAGTACTGCTGCCGTGGAGAAGAAAAGTGTCCGGTGTGATCCAAGCCTGGATCGGAGATGAGAAGAACCTGAAAGCAGAGGGGACAAAGTCTGGGTCACTTCACGTGACCAGGAGCGGAGCAATCGAATGCCCACCGATGTCGGGTGCTTCAGGTGAGAAGAGGTGAAGCTTGACTCTGCAGCCACGGGGACCAGGAGACGTCGACGATGACCACAGTCCAGAGGCGAGCTGTCCCACGAAGGATGTCGAGTGCTGGGGGGGTCAGTGTCCGGATTGAACACCAACAAGCCTTGGCAACTGCAACCCACGTGGTCAGAGGAAAGATGCTTCTGTGAGGACCAGCAAGGTCCAGGGGACTCTCCAAGCTATGAAGAGTCAGGGCACGTCTGGAGCAACCAGGAAAGCCCGCTGAAAGTCAAAGTTACCTTCACAGGGACCCACAGGCCAATGCACCAGGGATCGCGAAGGGACCTCGAGCTGAATCACTGAATACCAGCCCATGGAACACTCGTGGAGTGTAGGCCGGAAATCTTTGGTGGAATTACTGCTCAGGGTCAGGACTACAAGTAGCCCAAAGCACAGCTTCAGGGATCGCCGAAAAGCATATGCTGCTGCAAATGTACACGGTGCCCAGGGGTACGGGTTTCACGGTCCCCACGAGGGATACGGGCCTCAGAATTGCTGAGAGCGCAGATTGACCTCAGAGACCTCAGGAACCCACCTCCTGTGTTGCAGAAATCTTCGGAGTCCTTCAGGAGCTTCGTAGATGCAAACCGGTCAGATGCGTTTAGGTGCCTGCTCAGCAGGGGAGTAACTCCTTTACTCCAAGGGAGATTCTTCTGTCGTCCAACAAAGTGTAGATCGTCAAAAGTTACTTGGTTTCTGTAGCAGAGTTTAGTCCAGGTAAATCCAAAGTCCTGTAGTCAGGGGTTCCTATTTTATACCCAAGGAAGGGGTGGGACAAACTCTGAGGACCCACCTATGGGAGGGTCAGGACAGCGAGGTGGCTACACCCATGTCCTTTGTCCAGTTTCGCGCCAGAGCAGGAGCAAATGGCTCCTGCAACCGGTTTGAGCTGGACTATGCACAGGGACACCAAATGTGCCCCCAGTGCAGACATCAAAGCACTCTCAGAGTGCACCCACCCAGCCCCAATACAATAAAGCCTGTCTGGGAGGTGGTCACACCTCCCTGTGACAAGAAACCTGTTGTGAAACCTTCCCCTGCCGGAGTTTCGTCCAGCAGCAGGAGGGCAGACTAGTGTCGGTGGCTGGCAGCATCCATCTTGTGATGCCAGGGTCAGGAAAGCTGGTACCGGGTGTACCGGTGTTGTCATATTTCTCCCTCTAGGAGGGTAGAACCATACCTCCCACACCAGTTACTGGTGTGGAGGTATGATTCCAAGGTGTTTGACACCAAACACGACATGTTTCCATGCAGCCATATTAAAGTTAGCATTTACCGCGAGGTTATAATGCACTTAAGTATATATGGTTGGCTGCATCACAAACAACCCCGGAGAATAGGTTCCGAAGGCTGCAGAGGGGCTCTGCTCATGCATGGGCACCCTCTCACATAAAACCCAGCACCCTACCTTCAGGATTGTTTAGGCCTGCCATAGGGGTGACTGATAGGTTTATATGTGCAGTGGTTAGGATAGATATAGAGAAGCTATATCTAGGTAAGGGGTGCATGCACCACCTTACACAGGCTGCAGTAGCAGACCTGTGGTGTCATTTTAAATGGTCTCTCAGGGGTGGCATAATACATGCTGCAGCCCTTGGGAGGCCAATAAATGGAGTTGGTTTTGAGTGCGCTTTCAATCGAGGATGCTTTGTTTATATAATATATATATATATATATATATATATAAGTGTTTTGAAAGAGGCCTGAATGTTCCCCCTCTATCACAAAATGACACAGATGGTCCTACATGTCCGTGATAGAGTGGAACTCCGCCAGCTCACGGAACTCTGCGGAATTCCACAGAGTTTTTCAATGACTCTGTGAATTCCGCGGAATGAAACTCCGCGAACTCCACCCAGGCCTAGTTACAGGGACGTTATAGTTAGGAAATAGAATTTGAAAAACCTTAGAAATTCACTGAAAAAAACAAAGGTTACAGGGACATTATAGTTAGGTTCAGATTTCACTTGTACAAAACCAGTAAAATTCTGCAGTTATAGTTACCTGAGCTAACTGTAACTTACGCCCCGCAATGCACTGCTATTACATCAGTAATTACATGGTCAGTGACATCACTGATGACATCACTAATGACATCTCAAATGACATCACTGATGACATCGTCCACAGAACCACTCACACACCCATTCACCCCCGTACAACCTCTCGTATGCCCATTCACACACCCACACAACTACTCACACACCCATTCACAGACCCATACCAGTACTCACACACCCATTCACTCCTCCATACTCACTAACGCACCCACTCACTTGTACAGCCACTCATACAAGCATTCACTCACCCATACAACCACTCATACAACTAGTCAGTCACCTGTACAGCCAGTCACATAGCCAAACACTCACCCATACAGCAACTCACACACCCACTTATTTACATACACAGTCACTTACACACCTACTCACTCAAACAGCCTCTGAACACGGCCACTCACTCGCCCATACAAGCACTCACATACCCACGCAACCACTTACATAACCATTCACACATCCATACAAGCACTCACACATCCACTCACTCACCCATAGAGCCATTCACACAGACACTTACTCTCCAATACAGCCACTCACACACCAACTCACTTAAGCAAACACCCACTCATTCATCCACACAGCCACTTACACAGTCACTCACACATACAGCCATTCAGACAATCACTCACCCATACAGTCACTACACACCCACTTACCCACCTATAAAGCCACTGATACCGCCCCTCACTCACCCATACAGCTGCTGACACACCCACTCACTCACCAATACAGATACTTACACAGCATCTCACGCACCACACAGCTACTCACACAGCCACTTATACACCCATTCAGCCACTCACACACCCATACACATAAGGATACATACAGTCACACAGCCACTCACATGATATATGTTAGAAGCAGTATTACTCATTAATAATGCACCTAGTATACTAATTTAACTTTTGCAGTAGGTTAGTATATATGTTTAACACCCATAAACTCTCAAAAACACTTACACTTACACTCGCTTGATGATGTCATCAGTGATTTCATTTGAGATGCCATCATTGATGTCACTGACCATGTCATGAGTGATGTAATATGTGAGGTAATATGGAGTGCATTGCACGCGCTTAAGTTATAGTTAGCTCAGGTAACTATAACTCCCGAATTTCCCTGGTTTTGTACGAGTGAAATCTGAGCCTAACTATAACTTCCTGTAGCCTTTGGGTTTTTAGTGAATTTCTACGGTTTAAAAAAAATTCTATTTCCTAACTATAACGTCCCTATATATATAGTAGGTAGTTATAGTTAGGACCAAAGTTTCCATAGGAAAAGCATTTTTTGTTTTGCCAATAACTTTGGCTCCGCTTGACGAATCTCCACGAAATTTTCACAAAATGTCCCCTTTTAGTTTCAGCTGCTGTGTTGAAAGGTTCGGGGTGATCGGTCAAGCGGGGTCCAAGAAAAAAGGGGGCTCCCAAAATGTGTTTTCCCCATGCTATGTCTATGGGGATTTATCATTTTTTTAACACGACTGCAGACCGAAATGCTGAACGGAATGACACCAAATTTGGTAGAAAGCTAGATTTTGGTCCAGAATGCATGCTTTTTGTGATTTGGTGTAAATTCGTTCAGTAGTTTCAGAGAAATTAAAGTTTAAAAAATATAAATATCTGGGGCGCGAGTCCTTGCAGTGGATCCGCGGATCCTACTAAAATTTGATTGGCTGCGTCCCCTTGCCTCCTGAGGGCCTCAGGACTAAAGTGGACTTCTTCCCCCAAGCAGCAATGCACCTAGTGGTGCGATTGCAGAGTGGTGGTAAAAGGGAGCGTGGCCTCTGACGACCTCTCAGCAATCCAGCTGTGTGGGTCTTACCGGAGGTAACAGGAGGGCTAGTTCGCCCCCCAGGACCCTCAAGAGCCAAGGGGACTTCATCCCCCAACTAGCAGTGCCCCACGAGGCACGTTTGTAGAGTAGAGGAGAAAGGGGGCGTGGCCACCAAAAATCTCTCAGCAAACCCACTGTATGGGACTTTGAGGAGGTAACAGGAGGGGTAGTTGGCCCCCAAGGACCCTCAATAGCCAAGGGGGCTTCATCCCCCCACTAGTAGTGCACCAGGAGGTGCATTTGCAGAGTGGCGGAGATAGGGAGCGTGGCCTCCTATGAGGTCTCAGCAATCCTGCTGTGTGGGTGTTACTGGAGGTAACAGGAGGGATAGTTGGCCCCCAAGGATGTCCTTGGAGGCCAACTACCCCTCCTGTTATCTCCAGTAAGTCCCACACAGCGGGATTGCTAAGAGGTCTTCGTGGTGCACTACTGATTGGGGGATGAAGTCCACTTTACTCCTGAGGGACCTTGGGGGCAAAGAAGCCCTTCTGGTACCTCCTGTAAGTCCTACACAGTGGGATTCCTGAGAGATGGTCGGAGGCCCAGCTCCCTTTCTCCACTACTCTGCAAACGCGACTACTACTTAAAAAAACATAGAAATTCACTGAAAAAAACAAAGGTTACAGGGACATTATAGTTAGGAAATTGCATTTAAAAAACCTTAGAAATTCATTGAAAAAATCAAAGGTTACTGGGACATTATAGTTAGGCTCAGATTTCACTCGTTAGCTGAGTTAACTATAACTTGCGCCCCCGCAATGCACTGCTTATGACCTCACATATTACATCACTCATGACATGGTCAGTGACATCACTCATGACATCTTAAATTCCATCACTCGCGACATCATCCACAGAATCTCTGGTGCACCCTCTCACACCCCCGTATAACCTTTTATACACCCAATCCAACTTCCACACTACCATTCTCAAACCAATTCACACACCTATACCAGTATTACACAGCTACTCACTGATTCATCGATCAACACGCACATCCACTCACTCACCAATACAGCCACTCACAAACCCACCAACTCACTAATACAGCCACTGACATATCCACTCATACACCCATACAGGCACTCACACACTGAGTCAGTGACCGATAGAGTTACTCACACACCTACTCACTCACCCATACAGTCAATCACACAGCCACATATTCACCCATACAGTTACACACAGACTCACTCATTTACTCGTATAGATACTTACACATACTAACTCATCTATACAGTCACTGACACAAGCACACACTCACCCATACTGCCACTCTCACATTCACTCACTCACCCATACAGTCACTCACATACCCCATCACTCACCTATACTGTCTTTCACATACCCAGTTAGTCACTCATATACCAATGACACATGCACTCACTCACTGACACATCTATAGACACACTCTTTGACACCAACTGACACACAGATACAGACATTCACACAACCAGTCACTCACCCATACATTCACTGAGACACGTAATCACTCACTTATACAGTCAGTCACGCAGCCACTGAATCATCCAAAGAAGCACTCATACACCCACTGATTTACCAGTACACCTTGGTATATATATTTAACACACATAAACTTTTTAAAAACATTCACCGTCACCGAATGATGTCATCAGTGATGTCATTTGAGATGTCATCAGTGATGTCACTGACCATGTCATGAGTGATGTAATATATGAGGTCATAAGCAGTGCATTGCAGGGGCACGAGTTATAGTTAGATTAGCTAACTATAACTGTTGAATTTCACTGGTTTTGTACGAGTGAAACCTGAGCCTAACTATAACCTCCCTGTAACCTTTGTTTTTTTCAGTGAATTTCTCAGGTTTTTTAAATGCTAATGCCTAACTATAATGTCCCTGTAACCTTTCGGGGTCCACAGCACACGGGTGGGACTATTCAGTGTTTCTGACTATTGATGAGGATCCCCCTGGAAGAGAAATGAGTACTGCAAACATGTGGCGGCACTAGAGTGCAGGAAGCGGCAAAAACACTTTTTGTGCAGGGTGTGGGATTTCAGAGAAGACTTAAAAAGAGGTGGGAGACACTGAAACAGAAAAAACACAGTAGAGGCCAAAACATCTTGGCACCCCCAATATGCAGGAAGAGGCAGAGGTAGCCTGTGGAGAGGGTAAGAGGGGCCATTTTGTCGAAATTATTAAATGTTTATAGCTAAAAGAATTAGTCATTGTCCTTTTACAAAAAAAAGATATACCACTTCTTGGACTTTTATCTAATTGTGCAACATACATATGTGCTAACTGAAAGTAACATCCTACCCCATATCTACCCTTCAGGCTAAGTCTTGACTGTTTGATCAAGGTATTTGACTTATTGAGCTCGCAGCAGTGTCTGGTATCTTTGATCCCTGGAACAATTGCGACATGGGTTAGATAGACTGTCTTGTTGGCCTTGAGCCCTGTAGGTCCTGGAGAACTGTCCTGATCAGCCACACATGTGTAAATACAGATAAACACCCAAGGCAAACATAGGCACTGGCAGAGACACACAGACAGACATATCACTCCATGCTAGTCCTGTTTCTCAACTGTACCCTGACAAGCAGGCCATTAACAGCTCATCAATCTCGCTCCAAGCACAGAGTGCCAGGGATAGTGCAGCACTGCTGTTCCTCTCTCGTGTTCAGTGAGGGGTCAGAGTGCACAATGTGATGCTGTCACCACTCTTTGCTTTACCCACAGAAGAGAAATATTGCAGCATCCAGCATGCACATGTCTAAGTTTGGAGCACTCCCTTGGGCAGGCGGTGAGGAATCTTCTTTGAGTCCACGTACTGGAGGCACGACACCCTTCTTGCTTGCATCTGGTAAAGATGGTGCTGGGTTCAGTATGGGATCATAGTATCCTTCTAGCTTTGGTAGATTTGGTGTTGGGTTTGATATTAGTGGTCAGAGCATCATTTTAGTTTTGATAGAGTTGGTGTTGGGTTTAGTACAAGTGGTCAGCATATCCTTCTAGCTCTGGTATATATAGTGTTGGGTTTGGTATAAGTGGTCAGAGTATCCATCTAGTTTTGGTAGATTTGATTTGATTTAGATTTGTAAAGCGCCTGAATCACTCCCGAAGGGGTATCTCCGCGCTATTATGGAAACACAGGCAGATAGTGTTAGTTATTGAAAAGCTCAGTTTTGAGAAGCTTTCTAAAGTGAAGATGATCCGAGCACTTCCGAAGGTGACAGGGTAAGTGGTTCCAGTAATGGGGAGCCAGGTAGGGGAAGGCTTTGCCCCCGGAGCGAGATTTCCAAAAACAGGGTGTAATGAGGAGGGATTTCTCCCCTGATCACAGAGATCTGCTCGGCCGGTACGGGGTAAGTTTTTCTGTCAAATAACTGGGACCTCTGTGATTCAGTGTTTTATATACTATACAGCAGATCTTGAACTTAATTCTCTTGCGTATAGAAAGCCAGTGCAGTGCGAGCAAGAGGGGGAGAGAGGCAGGTGTGGCTGGCATATTCTGGACTAGGCGAGCCGCTGTGTTCTGGACCACCTGGAGTTTATTCAGTAGAGATTCACTAGTCGCAGCCAAAAGAGCGTTGCAGTAGTCCAGGAGGCTGATGACCAGTGCCTGAACTAGAGTTTTTCGTTTTTCTGAGGTCACTGCACTTAAAACCTATAAGTCACCCCTATGGTAGACCCATCAGTTGTGAAGGCAAGGTGCTTGGTTTTAAGTGTGAGGGTGCCCTTGCATGAGCAGGAGACCCCTACAAACCCGGAGTCGATTCTCTAGGCTTTGTAAGTGCGGTCAGTCATTTTAAGATCTATAGTAGACATCAGTCATTATGAGATGTCTAACTATATAATGGCTGCACCAAACCTGGTATCAAACATGTTGGAATCATACCCCAACAACGATTCCCGTGTTGGAGGTATGATCCCATGTACTAGGAGGCCCCTTTGGGGAGCCCCCTGTACTCCTGGTTACAGCCATTCAGGGTCTGCCAGCAAGCTAGTGCTGCTACCAACCACATACACAATTCTGCCCTCCTGCTGTGGAGCTGAGCTCGAGCAGGGGAAGGTAGAACAATAAGTTTCCTGTCACAGGGAGGTGTGGCCACCTCCCAGACAAGACTTAGTGTATTGGGCTGGGGTGGGAGTGCTTGCCAGCGCCACCAGATTGCATTGAAGGGCACATTTGGTGCCCTCCTTGCATACTCCGGTTTGAGCCAGTTCAGGAACCCTTGGTTCCCGCTCTGGTGCGAACCTGGACAACGGACAGGGGAGTATCCTCCCCTCTGTCCAGCCTCTCTTCTAGGAGTTACCCCCGATTTATTCCAACCCTTTCCTTGGGTATGTAAGTGCTCCCCTGTGGGTGGATCCTCAGATTCATCGTGGAACAAGATTCACCTCTAAGACCAAGTCACTGATCTTCAAGTCTTCTGCCTCATCTGTGTTTTGCTCAGGTTCTCCAGAAGACCTGTGGGCATCAAGGACATCCGAAGAAATCTCCCTTGGAGTGAAGGGGTCACTCCCCTGCATCTGCAGGCGCCGCAACGAAGCTGACCGGTCTGCTGCTCCTGTCGTCCTATGGATTTTCCGAGGCTCAGCAACACAGGTGGTGGTTCTGTGGCTCTCCAGAGGCCTGACCTGTTTTCCCTGCAATTTGGACGACAGTATCCCTCGTCAGAGCCTCTGGGACCGAACCCCTGTGCACCGCGTCGACTTGCCATTTCCAAGGCTTATTGGCTCTGCACTCGAGTTCTTCGGGCTAGAAGAAGCCCCAGCCTCCAGCCCCTCTCCCATCGAAGATCAGCATCCTCACTGCATCTCTTGCACTGTGGGCCTCCATTTTTGGTGACCTGCCTGAGGTCCTCTTGCGACTCCTGTGCCTTTGGCCTGTGGGTCCTCTTGAGGGTCTTCTCCTGCTTTGGTGGGCTCCCCTGCGTGCTTGGGCCTGCTTTGACTCTCCTGCACTTGGTGAGTCCCTTAGACCTTGTTGGTCCCAACGATTGCATTGTGTCGTCTCACATGCCAGTTGCAGCTACCAAGGCTTGTTGGTGCTCCCGCTGGACACCGACCACCTAGACACCGACATCCGACGAGGTCCTGGTCTACCTCAGCATTGCCTGGTCCCCACAGCTGCAGCGACAAGGTCCTCGTCAACTCTCCTGAGCTCCCTGCCAAGGGTTGGCTTTGTGCTTCTGTGCATCTTGGTCACCTCCGAGTGGCATAGACTCTGTCCCCTCCGCTTGCAGGTTCTCCTCTTCAAGAATCGACCTTTGGATGCCACCGGACATCTTCAGAGACTTTTCCAGAGGCCTTTTCTCCAAAGTCTTCCATTGTCATCTACGGGAGGTTCCGACGTCACTTCACACCGTTGCACCCCGCTTCCCTTGTGTAGGTAACCTGGTTCCCGGGGCATCCACGGGTGGGGTGGCTCTTCAACTTCCCGCCCTCCAACGGGTTTCTTCTGGGTCCTCTGGGAAGGGTCCTTCTTTAAAACTGCAACTTCTCCATAGACTTCCATTGAGCACGCGGTTGTGTTTCTACTCTGCACACAGCCTCCGTGGGTACTTACCTTGGGTGGTTCCTGGTTCTCCCAGCTCCTCTGAGTCCTTTGGTCCAAGTCCCGTTCTCCTTTGCAGTTCGCATTCCACTTCTTTAGTATATGGTTTGCTCTCCCCCTGGAGACCAGTGTATATTTGTGCTTCTTACCTGAGTTCTTTTGAGTATTTTCATGTGTATTTTTGATAACTCCGGGTAGGAGATATACCAATGTGTTAGTGATTGTGTTGTGTAATAAATAGACTTATTTTTATAGATACTGTGTGGTTCTTTTTCATCTAATCTACACTGTTGATTAAATGTGGTAAAACAAGCGGCTTTACACTCCTTCATGATAAGCCTGAAGGCTGCTCTCCACAGCTAACCCTTTGAGAGCTTTTAAGGTTATCAAAGACCACTAAACTCACCATAAGGGTTGCCTGGATAGTGCAAGGTGCATCACTCCTGTAAGTGTGCACCATATACTAAGCCAGCCTACTATATCATACAATGTCATATTAGTGTTACCAGCGCAGCTGAAACGTCATGGTAGTTCTCATACGATGGCACAATACTGATACCATGTAGTGCTCCTTTTGGCATAGTTACCCCCCACTTTCTGCCTGACTCTGAATGCAACTTTGACTGAATGTGCCCTGGGTCCCTGCCAATCAGGTTCCCAGTGCCTGTGTTCTTTCCCAAAACTGTACCTTTGTTTCCACAATTGGCACACCTCTGACCCACATATGAGTCCCTTGTAAATGGTACCAGTGGTACCAAGGGCCTTGTGACCAGAGAGGGTCTCTAAGGGCTGCAGCATGTATTGTGCCCCCCTCAGAGACTCCTCACCAAACACATGCACACTGCCTCCTGCGTGTTTTGGTGCAACTAAAAGTGAAGAGTCGACCTGGCACACATCCCTGTGGCCCGGCCTGCCAGCACTGCAAGAGGCATAGGTGAGTCAGCTCTACAGCAGGCCTTACAACCCTGCGGCAGGGTGCACTATACCTCCGGTGAGGGCATAACTGCATGAGCAGATACGACCCTATAGTGTCTAAGTCTATTCTTAGGCATTATAAGTGCATGGCGAACCCATACTGAGTACATGGGCTGGGAGCTTGTCAATACAAGTTCCACAGCTCCATGATGGCTTCTCCAAATCCCAAGATGTCTGGTACCAAACATCTCAGATTACGGAACCCACACTGATGCCAGTGTTGGATTCATAATAAATGCACTCAGAGGGCACCTCAGAGGTGCCCCCTGAAAACCTAACCAACTGCTAGTGTGTGCCTGACTGGTCTGCACCAGCCTGTCACTTCCAGACATGTTTCTGCCCCCTGAGGTGGGAGCCTTGTGCTCTCGTGGGTCAGATACAAAGCCTGCTCTGGGTGGAGGTGCTCCACACCTACCCCCAAGCAGGAACAGCATTCAAGGGCGGTGAGTCTCAAAGGCTTC
Source organism: Calotriton arnoldi (assembly GCA_963921515.1). Classification (NCBI taxonomy): domain Eukaryota; kingdom Metazoa; phylum Chordata; class Amphibia; order Caudata; family Salamandridae; genus Calotriton; species Calotriton arnoldi. The sequence continues at coordinate 6,031,166 of CAWUFW010000110.1, read as the reverse complement.
CTGCCCTTTTTATGCTAGCGTGGCCCTCTCCAGCTAGTTGAGATGCCCGCCCCCCTGGCCAAGCCCCACTTTTGGCGGCAAGGTCGGCGGGAAAATGAGTAAACAGGAGAGGTGTGTCCCTTCCCAGCCAGGACCACCCCTAAGGTGTCCCGGGCTGAAGTGACCCCCTCCTTTGAAAATCCTCCATATTGGTTGTGAGGATTTTAGCCAATAGGATTAGGGGTATGCCGCCTCCCCAAAGGGAATGGACATACAAAGGGTGTAGTCACCCTACAGGTAAGTAGCCCATTGGCTACTACTTGCCAGTGCCTATAACACCCTTAAATTGAGTATTTAGGGGCACCCCTGAACCTTGATCCTGAAATTTCTGGCGACCTAAAGAAGAAGAAGGACCGAAGAGTCGTGCAGCAGTGAAGCCTCCAGACGAGAACTGACTTGGCCCCAGCCCTACTGGCCTGTCTGCAGCTCTCAAAGAGACCTGCTCCAAAAAGCGACTCGTCCTGCAGGCCCAGCGACCTCCACAACCCTGGGAGGACTGCCTGCCTTTCCTAAAGACCAACAACTCCCGAGGACAGCGGCCCTGTCCACAAAGAAACCCACAAGAAGAGCTCCATGACCCTGCTGAACCGAACGAGACCTCGGCCCTACCTCTGCCTCCGGCCCGAGTCGAAGTGGCCCACCGGTCCTAAGAAGGATCCCCAGTAGTCCTGAGCTCGAGTCCACCCCGGAGTGACCTCTCCTCGACTACACAACGACGCCTGCAGCCTCAACACGAAGGAGCCCCTAACCACGCCCAGCTCTGGTAAGACTTCTCCGCCGTCCAAAGACACCCCTGCACCCACAGCCCCCTGGCCTTGGGGAGCTTGACCAATGGTGTCCCTAAATTCTTCAGCACCCAACTTACCACCAGTGCCACCGGTTCCCTTCGTCCAGCCTCATGGTCCGAGCCTGCAGCCTTTGTTCGAAATCTTCAGTCTCCATTGCTTTGCATTGGGTGCCCGGCACTGTATTGGCACTCTACATCCGGCCGCCTCTCTGCCGCTGAGGGTGTGTTTGGTGCTGCCTCGTGGCCCCCCCCAGTGTTGGTCCTAAACCCTGGAGATTGAGCCCCAACTCTGATTTTCTACATGCAACCGGCACCACTTTGCGTGCACCCAGTCTCCATTGGCTAACATGGAGACCCAGTGACCGAATTTGACCTCTACACCCGGCTGCCCCAGTGCCGCTGGTGGTGCAGTCTCTATACTTACCTGACCCTTGGCCAATGTTGATCCTAAAACCCGAAGACTGGAATTGTAAGTCGTGTACTTACCTGTAAAATTGCATTATTATCTTCCTTCCATAGGTTAACACTGAAATGTTTGATAGAGCCACAGTGTCCACTTTTATACGTAAAAACTGTGATTTTACAAAACCTATTTTACTGCAAAAAAGTATCTTTGGTTTTAAGTAACAAACATACAAAAAGTAATATTTTTACAAACAATCGGTCTCAGATTTAGACACTGAGTGCAGTAATCATTGTGATGTCTCGGGTCTAGTCGCACTATATAAAACTCTAAAAAAAAATAAAAAATTCTTGCCTGAGTGTGTGTACAATAAATGCTTAACACTGTCCTCTGATACTGCCTTACTGCTCGCCCACACTACCACAAATAGAGAGTGAGGTGCTATCTAACTTTACCTCTGACTACCTCTGGGGTTCCACTGGACTCTGTGCACACTATACCTCACTTTGGTATAGTACATACAGAGCCAGCTTCCTACAAGACCAGCACAGCTGTGATGTCATGGCAGTACTCAGAAGACGTCATATTAGTGATACCAGCACAGCTGTTATTTCATAGTGGGGATACCAACACAGCTGTGATTAATAGTGGGGATACCAACACAGCTGTGATGTCATAATAGTGATACCAGCACAGCTGTGCCATAGTGGGGAACCCAGCACACCTGTGATGTCATAATAGTGATACCAGCACAGCTGTGATGTCATAGTGGGGAACCCAGCACAGCTGTGATGTCATAGTGGGGAACCCAGCACAGCTGTGATGTCATAGTGGGGATACCAGCACAGTTGTGATGTCATAATAGTGATACCAGCACAGCTGTGATGTCATAGTGGGGATACCAGCACAGCTGTGATGTCATAGTGGGGAACCCAGCACAGCTGTGATGTCATAGTGGGGAACCCAGCACAGCTGTGATGTCATAGTGGGGATACCAGCACAGCTGTAATGGCACAGCAGTACTATATTATACGCTCTTGGTGCTATTCTCGTGTAATAATTATGGTAACCACACAGCTGTGATGTCATAGCGTTGTTATGAGATATTACTGCTCTCGTGCCATACCTGTGACAACAGTGCTACTGTGACGTCATGAGTCATCTCTACACCAGTCGCTGGACCTACTCACGTGCACCAGCTCCGAACACTGAAGGGTGAAATGCTGAGTTAGGCTCCCAGCACGCCTGTGACCCGCACGTGACACACAGACGCCTGCGGGTCCCGCGTTAACGTCATGAGCTAGTTTCCTATGTTTAGAACCGACAGGTTACATGCACAGCACCCCCATTGCAGCCTGCGCACTAACCCACCAGCTACTGTTTCACGATCCATTCCCCACCCGTGAAGTGCAGTAAAAGACACAGAAGCGCGCACTCACACACGTGCCCTGGGTGGCCCCCCGCAAGATGCACACCGCCCTCAGCAGCTACTGCATGAATCCACCGAGCTATTGTTCAAACCTGTACCTTGTCCTGTAACACCGAGACGATTGTATCAGGCACACCGACCCCTGCTCCCTTCCTCGAGTTCAAACTCGTGCCCTGCAGGGTGCGCACACAGTTCTCTACAGCTGGCACATGAACCCACTCTGCTGTCACAAGCACACAGACCTATAACTGCAGGTTACACGTGGGTCTCTCCAGCAGGCGCACTAGCCAGCCCTGCTACTCACCAAGGCTCGCCCAGCCCCCAATCTGCAGACCTATCTTAAACCGGGGTCGAACACGTACCCTGCAGCGCACGCACACACGCGCCTGCAGCTGGCGCACGAACCTCCTGAGCTGCCTGTCCTCCACATACCTTGCCCAGCAGCTTGCCCCTCCGGTAGAGTTTTCCGCTGCCCGGGTCCCGGACATAGTCCATGGGGGGCACGGGTGGGCTCCTCACTGCAGGGCCACAGGGGGCCCCCCAGGCAGGCCCCTGCACCATGACCAGGCAGACCCCGTGTACAGACTCAGCATGGCAGGCCCTGTCAGCACCTCGCACTGCTGGTTAGCAGCTCAGGAATGAGGGGCGGGGGCGAGGCGAGCCCTCTCTGAGGCCTGGGGGTGGGCAGGAAGGAAGGGGCAGGACAGAGTGCCCAACATGGAGAGGAGGAGGGGCGGCGGGGAGGAGGAGGGCACGGGGCAGCGCGTGTCCAGTCAATGACTGCACCCAGTGCCAGGGTTGGGCTTGGGACGGCACCCGAGCAGAGCGGTATATACCCAGGGAGCGGCATCAGGCGGTACATACCCAGGCAGGGGCATCAGGCGGTACATACCCAGGCAGGGGCATCAGGCGGTACATACCAGGGCAGGGGCATCAGGCGGTACATACCCAGGCAGGGGCATCAAGAGGAGCATATAACGGCATGGGTTAAGATACCAGATGGAGCACAGAGGGTCATCAGGAGGGGCATCAGAAGGGGCATACCTGGGCTGAGACCCCACGGGGGCGCAGAGAGGGGCATCAGAAGGGGCATACCTGGGCTCAGACGCCAGAGGGCACAGAGAGGGGCATATAACGGCATGGGTTAAGATACCAGATGGAGCACAGAGGGGCATCAGAAGGGGCATACCTGGGCTCAGACTCCACGGGGACGCAGAGAGGGGCATCAGAAGGGGCATACCTGGGCTCAGACCCCACGGGGCGCAGAGAGGGGCATCAGAAGGGGCATACCTGGGCTCAGACCCCACGGGGGCGCAGAGAGGGGCATCAGAAAGGGCATACCTGGGCTCAGATGCCAGAGGGCACAGAGAGGGGCATACCTGGGCTCAGACACCAGAGGGCACAGAGAGGGGCATCAGAAGGGGCATACCTGGGCTCAGACCCCACGGGGGCACAGACAGGCATCAGAAGGGGCATACCTGGGCTCAGACCCCACGGGGGCGCAGAGAGGGGCATCAGAAGGGGCATACCTGGGCTCAGACCCCACGGGGGCGCAGAGAGGGGCATCAGAAGGGGCATACCTGGGCTCAGACACCAGAGGGCACAGAGAGGGGCATCAGAAGGGGCATACTTGGGCTCAGACCCCACGGGGGCACAGACAGGCATCAGAAGGGGCATACCTGGGCTCAGACCGCACGGGGGCGCAGAGAGGGGCATCAGAAAGGGCATACCTGGGCTCAGACCCCACGGGGGCGCAGAGAGGGGCATCAGACGGGGCATACCTGGGCTCAGACCCCACGGGGGCGCAGAGAGGGGTATCAGAAGGGGCATACCTGGGCTCAGACACCAGAGGGCACAGAGAGGGGCATCAGAAGGGGCATACCTGGGCTCAGACCCCACAGGGGCGCAGAGAGGGGCATCAGAAGGGGCATACCTGGGCTCAGATCCCACGGGGGCGCAGAGAGGGGCATCAGAAAGGGCATACCTGGGCTCAGACCCCATGGGGGCACAGACAGGCATCAGAAGGGGCATACCTGGGCTCAGACGCCAGAGGGCACAGAGAGGGGCATCAGAAGGGGCATACCTGGGCTCAGACACCAGAGGGCACAGAGAGGGGCATCAGAAGGGGCATACCTGGGCTCAGACCCCACGGGGGCGCAGAGAGGGGCATCAGAAGGGGCATACCTGGGCTCAGACCCCACGGGGGCGCAGAGAGGGGCATCAGAAAGGGCATACCTGGGCTCAGACGCCATGGGGGAACAGACAGGCATCAGAAGGGGCATACCTGGGCTCAGACCCCAGAGGGCACAGAGAGGGGCATCAGAAGGGGCATACCTGGGCTCAGACACCAGAGGGCACAGAGAGGGGCATCAGAAGGGGCATACCTGGGCTCAGACACCAGAGGGCACAGAGAGGGGCATCAGAAGGGGCATACCTGGGCTCAGACCCCATGGGGGCACAGACAGGCATCAGAAGGGGCATACCTGGGCTCAGACGCCAGAGGGCACAGAGAGGGGCATCAGAAGGGGCATACCTGGGCTCAGACACCAGAGGGCACAGAGAGGGGCATCAGAAGGGGCATACCTGGGCTCAGACCCCACGGGGGCACAGAGAGGGGCATCAGAAGGGGCATACCTGGGCTCAGAGCCCACGGGGCGCAGAGAGGGGCATCAGAAAGGGCATACCTGGGCTCAGACGCCAGAGGGCACAGAGAGGGGCATCAGAAGGGGCATACCTGGGCTCAGACACCAGAGGGCACAGAGAGGGGCATCAGAAGGGGCATACCTGGGCTCAGACCCCACGGGGGCACAGACAGGCATCAGAAGGGGCATACCTGGGCTCAGACCCCGGGGGGGCGCAGAGAGGGGCATCAGAAGGGGCATACCTGGGCTCAGACCCCACGGGGGCGCAGAGAGGGGCATCAGAAGGGGCATACCTGGGCTCAGACGCCAGAGGGCACAGAGAGGGGCATCAGAAGGGGCATACCTGGGCTCAGACACCAGAGGGCACAGAGAGGGGCATCAGAAGGGGCATACTTGGGCTCAGACACCACGGGGGCACAGACAGGCATCAGAAGGGGCATACCTGGGCTCAGACCCCATGGGGGCGCAGAGAGGGGCATCAGAAAGGGCATACCTGGGCTCAGACCCCACGGGGGCGCAGAGAGGGGTATCAGAAGGGGCATACCTGGGCTCAGACGCCAGAGGGCACAGAGAGGGGCATCAGAAGGGGCATACCTGGGCTCAGACCCCACAGGGGCGCAGAGAGGGGCATCAGAAGGGGCATACCTGGGCTCAGACCCCACGGGGGCGCAGAGAGGGGCATCAGAAGGGGCATACCTGGGCTCAGACCCCACGGAGGCGCAGAGAGGGGCATCAGAAGGGGTATACCTGGGCTCAGACCCCACGGGGGCGCAGAGAGGGGTATCAGAAGGGGCATACCTGGGCTCAGACGCCAGAGGGCACAGAGAGGGGCATCAGAAGGGGCATACCTGGGCTCAGACCCCACAGGGGCGCAGAGAGGGGCATCAGAAGGGGCATACCTGGGCTCAGACGCCAGAGGGCACAGAGAGGGGCATCAGAAGGGGCATACCTGGGCTCAGACCCCACGGGGGTGCAGAGAGGGGTATCAGAAGGGCCATACCTTGGCTCAGACCCCACAAAGGTGCAGAGAGGGGCATCAGAAGGGGCATACCTGGGCTCAGACCCCACGGGGGCACAGACAGGTATCAGAAGGGGCATACCTGGGCTCAGACGCCAGAGGGCACAGAGAGTGGCATCAGAAGGGGCATACCTGGGCTCAGATGCCAGAGGGCACAGAGAGGGGCATCAGAAGGGGCATACCTGGGCTCAGACCCCACGGGGGTGCAGAGAGGGGCATCAGAAGGGGCATACCTGGGCTCAGATCCCACAGGGGCGCAGAGAGGGGCATCAGAAAGGGCATACCTGGGCTCAGACCCCATGGGGGCACAGACAGGCATCAGAAGGGGCATACCTGGGCTCAGACGCCAGAGGGCACAGAGAGGGGCATCAGAAGGGGCATACCTGGGCTCAGACACCAGAGGGCACAGAGAGGGGCATCAGAAGGGGCATACCTGGGCTCAGAGCCCACGGGGGCGCAGAGAGGGGCATCAGAAGGGGCATACCTGGGCTCAGACGCCCACGGGGGCGCAGAGAGGGGCATCAGAAAGGGCATACCTGGGCTCAGACGCCAAGGGGGCACAGACAGGCATCAGAAGGGGCATACCTGGGCTCAGACCCCAGAGGGCACAGAGAGGGGCATCAGAAGGGGCATACCTGGGCTCAGACACCAGAGGGCACAGAGAGGGGCATCAGAAGGGGCATACCTGGGCTCAGACACCAGAGGGCACAGAGAGGGGCATCAGAAGGGGCATACCTGGGCTCAGACCCCATGGGGGCACAGACAGGCATCAGAAGGGGCATACCTGGGCTCAGACGCCAGAGGGCACAGAGAGGGGCATCAGAAGGGGCATACCTGGGCTCAGACCCCACGGGGGCGCAGAGAGGGGCATCAGAAGGGGCATACCTGGGCTCAGACCCCACGGGGGCGCAGAGAGGGGCATCAGAAAGGGCATACCTGGGCTCAGACGCCAGAGGGCACAGAGAGGGGCATCAGAAGGGGCATACCTGGGCTCAGACACCAGAGGGCACAGAGAGGGGCATCAGAAGGGGCATACCTGGGCTCAGACCCCACGGGGGCACAGACAGGCATCAGAAGGGGCATACCTGGGCTCAGACCCCACGGGGGCGCAGAGAGGGGCATCAGAAGGGGCATACCTGGGCTCAGACCCCATGTGGTGCAGAGAGGGGCATCAGAAGGGGCACCCCAGGTAGTTGTAGGAGACCCACAGGGGACGGACGGTGGTGACCTGGCACCGATGCGAATCCTGTACGCGTCTATGCACTCAGACGCGATTGAAATATCAATGTTAAAGGTCCCTTGCGTGTTCGAGGCGAACACACCGATCGGTCCTTGTACGAGTCGAAGGACGCGGTTACAGATGGTATTGCAAGGGAGTTGGACGCGGTGTGTCTAACACAGACGCGGACCAGGTACGAGTCAGTGCGATAGTCGCACTTGGAAAGTTAGAGTTTTAGGGCACTTCGAGGAAGCTACAAGCAAGTCACTTACAGGGTAAGTAGTTCTAGGGCCCACACCCACAGGAGCACCATAGTGCTGAAGTTACCTCACCCAGGGAGCCGGGTGCATAGGTGTTCTTTGGTGTCGGGTCGCGGCGTCGCTTTCAATGGGAGCCAGTGAAGACTTGCTGCTTGCGGCGACAGGAGAAGTGTCCGGAGGAATCCAAGCCTGGATTCGGAAGATAGAAGACCTGGAAAGCAGAGGGGACAGTGTTCAAATCAATTGGCAGTGACTCGGGGCAAGGAAGATGGATGCCCACCGTCGTCGCAAGATTCAGGTCGTCCGCGGTTGCCTTGACTCTTCAGCCACGAGGTCCAGGAGGTGTCGTCGACGACCAGGAGCTGGATTCGGCGTGTCCCACAATGTCTGCAGCTTACTGCGGTGTCGGCAACTCGATCAGAGCCAACAAGCCTTGGTAACAGCAAGTCTTGGGGAAAGTGCGAAGAGACAATGACGCAGACCAGCAAGGTCTGTGGAACTCACCCAGTGAGGGTAAGTCAGGGCAGGCCTGGAGCAACCAGGGGAGCCCTTCGGTTTCTTTAGAAAATCTTCTGGGGACCCGCAAGCCGGCTGGCAAGGGATTGCGAAGATGCCTCGGGAGGATTCTCTCACAGGGGCCCACGGTCACTCGCGACGGGGAAGGCCTCTGATCTTAGGAGGGATTCCGGCTGGAGGCTGGGACCACACGTGGTCCAAAGCACAAGTTTGTGGAACGTTGTGAAGGGGTTGCACTCGACAATAGTGCACGGTACCCAGGGGTCGCGGTTCCTCATTACTCTTGGGGTCCACTGGCCTCAGCTTCGCTGGGGACTCACGATGGCCTTGGAGAAGTCAGGAAATCCACTTCTTGGGCTGCAGGGACTTCGGACTCCGGCGGGAGCGGCGTAGTTTGCGACCGTCGTTTGTAGTTTTTGGTGCCTGCCAAGCAGGGAGTCACTCCTTGACTCCAAGGAGATTCTTCAGTCTTCCAAAGGTAGTGGAACGTCGAAGGTCCGGGATTCTTCTTGTAGAGCGTCGTCCAGGGAAATCTAGGGTGCAATGCACAGGTTCCCCCTCTTATACTAAAAAGAGGGGAGGGACTAGCTCTATGACCCTACCTATGGGAGGGTCAGGGAGTGGGTGGCTACACCCACTTCCCTTTGTCCAGTTTCACGCCAGAGCAGGGACAGGTAGCCCCTGAGCCGGTTTGAACTGGCATATGCACAGAGGAGCCTTCTGCTCCCCCAGTGCAGGACTTCAAAGCACTCTAAGAGTGCACCCACCCAGCCCCAATACACTAAACCCTGTCTGGGAGGTGGTCACACCCCTTGGGACAGGATATCTATTGTTGGGCTTCCTCCACTGCGAGTGTTGGTCATCAGCAGGAGGGCAGCCCAGTGTCTGTGACTGGTGGCATCCATTTTGTGATGCCAGGGCTCTGCAGGATTCTACCGCGTTTCCACAGTAGGTACATGTCTATCCCTCTAGAAGGGTGGAATGCTACCCCCGCCGCCAGGACTGGCGGGGGGGTAGTATTCCAAGGTGTTTGACACCAAAACACGACATGTTTCGATGCAGCCATTCCAAAGTTAGCATTTTACCGCGAGGATATAATGCACTTAAAAGTATATGGTTTAACCGCATCCACAAACAGCACCAGAGAATGGACTCTGAGAGCTGCAGAGGGGCCCTGCTCAGGCAGAGGCACCCCCTCACATAGAAGCCAAGCACCCTGCCCTCAGGATTGATAGGGCCTGCCTTAGGGGTGACTGATAGGGTTACATGTGTGTGAAGGAGAGATATAGGGAACCTATATCTCAGTGAGGGGTGCTAGCACCTCCTCACCCAGGCTGCAGTAGCAGGCCTGTGGTGTCAGATTTAGTCTGCTTCCCAGGGGTGGCATAATACATGCTGCAGCCCCTGGTAGGCCTGTGAAGTACCTATGCCCTTGGTACCTAAGGTACCATATACTAGGGACTCATAAGCTGCCACAGTATCCAATCACTAGTGCACCTAGAGTGCACTCCAAATCGTTTAGAGAGAACAGAGAGGCTGGGGCCCTGATTAGCAGGGTCCCAGCCTGACTATAGCCAGAAACCAGTGTAAACATCAGAAAAAAAGTGGGGGCAACATAAGAGGCAGATCCTACTCTCCTACACAACCCCCCAAACACAGGGACACTAAACTAACCTTGACCAGTTGAGTCTTCGTGTTCAAAGTGGAAATACCTTGAGAGTCCATCTGCATTGGCATGTTGGGTCCCAGGTCTATGTTCCACTGTATAGTCCATCCCCTGTAGGGAAATGGACCACCTCAAAAGTTTTGGGTTTTCTCCTTTCATTTGTTTAAGCCATAGGAGGGGCTTGTGGTCGGTCTGAACTATGAAGTGAGTGCCAAACAAGTATGGCATCAGCTTCTTCAGGGCCCATACCACAGCAAAGGCCTCCTCTCTATAGCTGACCAACGTTTCTCTCTAGGGGTCAGCCTTCTGCTAATAAAAGCTACTGGCTGGTCTTGACCTTCATCATTCAGTTGAGACAGTACAGCTCCCACACCCAGCTCAGAAGCATCTGTTTGGACAATGAACTTTTGGTGTAGTCTGGACTCTGTAAGATGGGGGCAGTGCACATGGCCTGCTTTAGGTCTTCAAATGCCTTTTGACAGCTAGCTGTCCACTGAACCTTCTTTGGCATTTTCTTTGAGGTCAGATCATTCAAGGGGGTCACTATAGATCCATATCCCTTGACAAACCTCCTATAGTACCCAGACAGGCCTAAGAAGGCTCTCACCTGTGTCTGGGTGGTTGGAGCAACCCATTCCATTATGGTCTGGATCTTGCTCTGTAAAGGCTGAATCTGGCCTCCACCTACAAGGTGGCCCAGGTACACAACCTCACTCTGCCCTATCTGGCACTTAGTGGCCTTGATAGTGAGGCCTGCTTTCTGCAGGGCCTCCAAAACATTCCTGAGGTGGACCAGGTGATCCTGCCAGGAGGAACTAAAGACAGCAATATCATCTAGATAAGCTGAGCAATAAGTTTCCATCCCTGTCAGAACTTTATTCACCAACCTCTGAAAAGTGGCAGGTGCATTTTTTAATCCAAAGGGCATCACCACAAAGTGGTAGTGCTCACCAGGGGTCGAAAATGCTGTTTTGGCTTTTGCATCATCAGCTAATCTGATCTGCCAGTAGCCAGCTGTTAGGTCAAACGTGCTTAGATACTTGGCTGAGGCCAAAGTATCAATCAGCTCATCTGCCCTTGGTATGGGATAGGCATCAGTCCTAGTGACTGCATTGAGGCCTCTGTAGTCTACACAAAACCTCATTTCTTTCTTACCACCCTGGGTATGAGGCTTGGGTACCAGGACTACTGGACTAGCCCAAGGGCTATCTGAAGGCTCAATTACACCTAGCTCCAACATTTTCTGGACTTCAGTCCTGATACAGTCCCTGACATGGTCAGGTTGCCTGTAGATTTTATTCTTGACAGGCAGACTGTCTCCAGTGTCCACCTCATGGGTGCACCAGGAAGTCTGACTAGGGGTCAGGCTAAACATATGTCTAAACTGTTGCAGAACTTGTCTGCACTCAGTTTGCTGATGGTCAGTGAGGCTGCTTGCCAAAGCAACACCATCTACTGACCCATCATCAGGGTTCTGAGAGAGCAGGTCAGGGAGAGGGTCACTCTCCTCCTCCTGGTCCTCATCAGTTGCCATGAGCAAGCCCATGTCAGCCCTGTCAACATATGGCTTTAATCTGTTGACATGGAGCACCCTCAGGGGGCTCCTGGGAGTTCCAAGATTCACCAGGTAGGTGACTTCTCCCTACTGTTCAACTATTGTATGGGGGCCACTCCACTTGTCCTGGAGGGCTGCTGGGGCCACAGGCTCCAACACCCACACTTTCTGTCCTGGCTGGTATACAGTCAGTACAGCTCTTTGGTCATGCCAAGCTTTTTGTAATTCTTGGCTGGCCTCTAGGTTTTTGGTTGCCTTTTTCATGTACTCTGCCATCCGGGAGCGGAGACCAAGTACATAGTCCATCACATCTTGTTTGGGGGCTTGAGAGGTAACTCCCAGCCCTCTTTACCAAACACAGTGGACCTCTCACAGGATGCCCAAACAGAAGCTCAAATGGGCTGTAACCAACCCCCTTCTGTGGAACCTCTCTGTATGCAAACAACAGGCAAGGAAGAAGAAGGTCCCATTTCCGCCTAAGCTTCTCTGGGAGTCCTTTAATCATTCCTTTCAAGGTTTTGTTGAAGCGTTCAACTAAACCATTGCATTGTGGGTGATAGGGGTGGTGAACTTGTAAGTTACACCACACTCCTTCCACATTGCTTTTAGATATCCTGACATGAAGTTGGTACCTCTGTCAGAAATGACCTCCTTTGGAAAACCCACTCTGGAGAAGACTCCAATGAGGGCTCTTGCCACCACAGGGGCTGTGGTGGTCCTCAGGGAATTGCTTCTGGGTACCTGGTGGCATGATCCACTACCACCAGGATAAACCTGTGCCCAGATGCAGTTTGAGGGTCAAGGGGACCAACAATGTCAATCCCTACCCTTTCAAAGGGTACCCCCACCACCGGTAGTGGTATCAGGGGGCCTTTGTTGTGCCACCTGCCTTACCACTGGCTTGGCATGTGACACAGGAGCGACAAAACTCCTTTGTGTCCTCTGACATATGTGGCCAATGAAAATGTGGAACAAGCCTGTCCCAGGTCTTGTTTTGGCCCAAGTGTCCTGCTAAAGGGATGTCATGTGCTAGGGTCAAGAGGAACCCCTAAACTTCTGAGGTATTACCATCCTCCTGGTGGCTCCAGGGGCTGGGTCTCTACTCTCAGAATATAGGAGTCCCTCATCCCAATAAACTTTATGGGACCCACTAGCACTCCCAGCAGCCTCAGCAGCAGCCTGCTGTCTGAGGGGTTCAAGAGAGGGGCAGCACTGTTGCTCCTTACTCAGATCTTCCCTAGAAGGGCCCCCTGCCCCCAAGAACTCAACCTGATCAGGCTCAAGTCCCTCTGGGGCAGTTCCTTCTTCAGGATCTGCTTCACCTCCCTCTGGGGGTGAATCTGTGATCTGAGACAGAGGGGAAGGCACTGCCTTTACCCTACTGCTCCTCCTCTTGGGAAGCATCTGGTCCATTGTTCCAGGATCCAGAGCTGGTTCAGTGTCATGCATTCTTGCTTGTGACCTGGTCACAGCAAATACCTCTGCAGGGATGCCCAACATCTCAGCATGAGTCCATAACTCTACTTCAGACCAGGCTGAAGTCTCTAGATCATTGCCCAATAGACATTCGACAGGGAGGTCTGCACTGACTACAACCTTTTTGAGGCCAGTTACCCCTCCCCAGGAGAAATTCACAACTGCCAGACTATGGTTGATCTTGACGTTGCTTGCATTGGTCACCTGGTACATTTCGCCCAGGATGATCTGTCCAGGGTCCACAAGATCCTCTGCCACCATGGTGACACTAGCACCTGTGTCCCTAAATGCCAAAGCCTGTTTGCCATTTATTACAGGCTGCTGTTTGTATTTGCCCAGATTACTGGGGCTTACTAGGAAGGACATATTAAGGTCTCCCTCACAAATCAGCATTGCCTGAGTGGGCACTCTGACTAGGTCAGAGTCCACTTCAGAACCCAGGGTCAACCCTACTACACCCTTATTCTGAGTACCACCTCCACCAGTAGCTGAACTAGGGGGAACAGTTGCCTTAGGGGCAGGAGTGGTGGTGGTTTGGTCTTTGGACTTGTTACAGTCAGAAGTCCAGTGCCCTTTCTGTTTACAGAATTTGCACCAGGGCTTCTTTTGGCCTTTTCCCTTGTTGGGTTGTGACTCCCCACCAGATGCAGAGTTTTGGGGCCCTTGTGAAGACTTCTGGTCTTTTGACTTATCCCCACCTTTCTCAGAGCCCTTAGGATCTTGCTTCTTGGTGTCACTCCCTTGGTTCTGGGGTTTCTGCCTCACCCTGGTTCTGACCCACTTGTCTGCCTTCTTTCCCAATTCTTGGGGAGAGGTTAGATCCGAGTCCACCAGGTACTGATGCAACAACTGGTTCTGGCAATTATTAAGGATCTGTTCTCTCATCATCAGATTATACAATCCCTTGAAATCAGTAACCCTACTGCCAACCAGCCAACCCTCCAGAGCCTTGGTTGCACAATCAACAAAGTCAGTCCAGTCCTGAGTCTGTGCCTTCTGGGTGTCTCTGAACTTCAACCTGTACTGCTCAGTGGTTAAGCCAAACCCATCTATCAGTGCACTCTTCAGGACTTCATAATCATCAGCATCCTCTTCTCTAACAGTGAGGAGCTTGTCTCTACCTTTATCTGAAAAGGAGAGCCACAAGATTGCTGCCCACTGCTTCTGGTGGACCTGCTGTACTCTACAGGCCCTCTCCATAGCAGTTATCCATTTGTGGATATCATCCCCACTCTGGTAGGGAGGAACAACCTTGCTCAGGTTCCTATGGTCTGGAATAGATTCTCTGCCTCTAGGGACACTGTTGCTGCCACCAAGGGGTTCTAACCCCTCTCGCCTAGAAGCTCTCTGGATCTCCAGGGCTTCTCTATCCAGTGTCAACTGCTTGGTTCTGAGGGCAACTCTTGCTTCCTCATACTGCAGCAGTTTGCACATTCTTTCAGAGGAGGTCTCTCTTATGGGAAAGTATGAGTTCCTCTGGTGGACAAATTCTCTGCCAGAGTGATAAGAGTGCTCAGATTCCCTGGAAGGGGACCTATGCCTCTCATCCACTCTGTCAGTTCTCTTAGGGAGAATTCCTCTGTCCTTTTCAGGCCCCTTGAGGCCTGGCCCTTCAATCACAGAGTACTGGTCATTCGGATTTTCATCGTCTGACCCAGAGACTGTAATTGACCCACCCACTGATTCAGACCCATTAGCACCTAGAGCCAATCTAAGCTCATCTGCTGTCAGCAGATCTATCAGGTGTAGGGTTGAGGGACTCTGTCCTAGTCTCAGGTGTCTCTCAACACACATGGCTCTCAAGTCAGAGAAAGCCATGTCCTTATACTGAGGCTGAGTGGATCCACTGGTTCCACCCTTTAAGGACATTCTAGTGTTGTGCAGTGTTGTACTACCTACACTAGTTTGTGGCCTTCTGATACTAGCTTGAGCTGTAGAAAGGGTGTGCTATCCCTTGGCACACAGCTCTAAGTTCAGTAGAACTTATCGATACAAAGCTTGACTTTATATGTACCTTAAGTACCTATAGTGGTTTTCAGTTAGTAATTCAAATAGAGATTTTCTGGTAAAACAATAGCAAGCTGGAATCCCACACGCTGCCCACCAATGTGAGAAGTTGGCCTGGTATATGCTGTTCACTAATTAAAGTGGACACCTTGCACCAGGACAATTCGACTCTTATGGTAGATAGGTTTAAGACAACCTTTATAGAAAGCTATCCTAGTGGTAGCTGTTGAGAGCAGCCTTCAGGCTAAGTCTTGAAGGAATGTAAAGCAGCTTGTTTTACCACACAATCTCTTGAATCACCAAATGAAAAGACACCACACAGGTATATATATCAAATATATATGTATTTATTAATAAACACTCTCTACTAATCTCTTTATGAGATTAGAGGTCAGGAACATATGTACAAGTCAAATATTATCAGGATAAGTTTAGCACAATTGAATGTTACAATCTTAGTTTGCTAGACCTAGGTCTAGGGCATCTAGAATCGAGGGACCCCAAGAACCACCCCAGGTAGTTGTAGGAGACCCACAGGGGACGGACGCGGTGACCTGGCACCGATGCGAATCCTGTACGAGTCTATGCACTCAGACGCAATTGAAATATCAATGTTAAAGGTCCCTTGCGTGTTTAGGCGAACACACCGATCGGTCCTTGTACGAGTCGAAGGACGCGGTTACAGATGGTATTGCAAGGGAGTTGGACGCGGTGTGTCTAACACAGACGCGGACCAGGTACGAGTCAGTGCGATAGTCGCACTTGGAAAGTTAGAGTTTTAGGGCACTTCGAGGGAAGCTACAAGCAAGTCACTTACAGGGTAAGTAGTTCTAGGGCCCACACCCACAGGAGCACCGTAGTGCTGAAGTTACCTCACCCAGGGGAGCCGGGTGCATAGGTGTTCTTTGGTGTCGGGTCGCGGCATCGTTTTCAATGGGAGCCAGTGAAGACTTGCTGCTTGCGGCGACAGGAGAAGTGTTCGGAGGAATCCAAGCCTGGATTCGGAAGATAGAAGACCTGAAAGCAGAGGGGACAGTGTTCAAAGTCACTTGGCAGTGACTCGGGGCAAGGAAGATGGATACCCACCGTCGTCGCAAGATTCAGGTCGTCCGCGGTTGCCTTGACTCTTCAGCCACGAGGTCCAGGAGGCGTCGTTGACGACCAGGAGCTGGATTCGGCGTGTCCCACGATGTCTGCAGCTTACTGTGGTGTCGGCAACTCGATCAGAGCCAACAAGCCTTGGTAACAGCAAGTCTCGGGGAAAGTGCGAAGAGACAATGACGCAGACCAGCAAGGTCTGTGGAACTCACCCAGCGAGGGTAAGTCAGGGCAGGCCTGGAGCAACCAGGGGAGCCCTTCGGTTTCTTTAGAAAATCTTCTGGGGACCTGCAAGCCGGCTGGCAAGGGATCGCGAAGACGCCTTGGGAGGATTCTCTCACAGGGGCCCACGGTCACTCGGGACGGGGTAGGCCTCTGATCTTAGGAGGGATTCCGGCTGGAGGCTGGGACCACACGTGGTCCAAAGCACAAGTTCGTGGAACGTTGTGAAGGGGTTGCACTCGACAATAGTGCACGGTACCCAGGGGTCGCGGTTCCTCGTTACTCTTGGGGTCCACTGGCCTCAGCTTCGCTGGGGACTCACGATGGCCTTGGAGAAGTCAGGAAATCCACTTCTTGGGCTGCAGGGACTTCGGACTCCGGCGGGAGCGGCGTAGTTTGCGACCGTCGTTTGTAGTTTTTGGTGCCTGCCAAGCAGGGGAGTCACTCCTTGACTCCAAGGGAGATTCTTCAGTCTTCCAAAGGTAGTGGAACGTCGAAGGTCCGGGATTCTTCTTGTAGAGCGTCGTCCAGGGAAATCTAGGGTGCAATGCACAGGTTCCCCCTCTTATACTAACAGAAGGGGAGGGACTAGCTCTATGACCCTACCTATGGGAGGGTCAGGGGAGTGGGTGGCTACACCCACTTCCCTTTGTCCAGTTTCGCGCCAGAGCAGGGACAGGTAGCCCCTGAGCCGGTTTGAACTGGCATATGCACAGAGGAGCCTTCTGCTCCCCAGTGCAGGACTTCAAAGCACTCTAAGAGTGCACCCACCCAGCCCCAATACACTAAACCCTGTCTGGGAGGTGGTCACACCCCCTTGGGACAGGATGCCTATTGTTGGGCTTCCTCCACTGCGAGTGTTGGTCATCAGCAGGAGGGCAGCCCAGTGTCTGTGACTGGTGGCATCCATTTTGTGATGCCAGGGCTCTGCAGGATTCTACCGCGTTTCCACAGTAGGTACATGTCTATCCCTCTAGAAGGGTGGAATGCTACCCCCGCCGCCAGGACTGGCGGGGGGTAGTATTCCAAGGTGTTTGACACCAAACACGACATGTTTCGATGCAGCCATTCCAAAGTTAGCATTTTACCGCGAGGATATAATGCACTTAAAAGTATATGGTTTAACCGCATCCACAAACAGCACCAGAGAATGGACTCTGAGAGCTGCAGAGGGGCCCTGCTCAGGCAGAGGCACCCCCTCACATAGAAGCCAAGCACCCTGCCCTCAGGATTGATAGGGCCTGCCTTAGGGGTGACTGATAGGGTTACATGTGTGTGTAGGAGAGATATAGGGAACCTATATCTCAGTGAGGGGTGCTAGCACTTCCTCACTCAGGCTGCAGTAGCAGGCCTGTGGTGTCAGATTTAGACTGCTTCCCAGGGGTGGCATAATACATGCTGCAGCCCCTGGTAGGCCTGTGAAGTACCTATGCCCTTGGCACCTAAGGTACCATATACAAGGGACTCATAAGGTGCCACACTATCCAATCACTAGTGCACCTAGAGTGCACTCCAAATCGTTTAGAGAGAACAGAGAGGCTGGGGCCCTGATTAGCAGGGTCCCAGCCTGACTATAGCCAGAAACCAGTGTAAACATCAGAATAAAAGTGGGGGCAACATAAGAGGCAGATCCTACTCTCCTACACCTGGGCTCAGACCCCACGGGGGCACAGACAGGCATCAGAAGGGGCATACCTGGGCTCAGACGCCAGAGGGCACAGAGAGGGGCATCAGAAGGGGCATACCTGGGCTCAGACCCCACGGGGCGCAAAGAGGGGCATCAGAAGGGGCATACCTGGGCTCAGACGCCAGAGGGCACAGAGAGGGGCATCAGAAAGGGCATACCTGGGCTCAGACCGCACGGGGGCGCAGAGAGGGGCATCAGGAGGGCCATACCTGGGCTCAGACCCCACGGGGGCGCAGAGAGGGGCATCAGAAGGGGCATACCTGGGCTCAGACCCCACGGGGCGCAGAGAGGGGCATCAGGAGGGGCATACCTGGGCTCAGACCCCACGGGGGCACAGACAGGCATCAGGAGGGGCATACCTGGGCTCAGACGCCAGAGGGCACAGAGAGGGGCATCAGAAGGGGCATACCTGGGCTCAGACGCCAGAGGGCACAGAGAGGGGCATCAGAAAGGGCATACCTGGGCTGAGACGCCAGAGGGCACAGAGAGGGGCATCAGAAGGGGCATACCTGGGCTAAGACCTACAAGGACACAGAGGGCAATATCTGGGTAAGATCCCTGCGGGGCACAGAGGGGCATCAGAAGGGGCATACCTGGGCTAGGATCCCCGTGGGGGCACAACAGGCATCAGAAGGGGCATACTTGGGCTAGAATCCCCGTGGGGGCACAGTCAGGCATCAGAAGGGGCATACCTGGGCTCAGACGCCAGAGGGCACAGAGAGGGGCATCAGAAGGGGCATACCTGGGCTAAGATCCCCGAGGGGGCACCGGGGGGCATCAGAAGGGGCATACCTGGGCTAAGATCCCCGTGGGGGCACCGGGGGGCATCAGAAGGGGCATACCTGGGCTAGGATCCCTGTGGGGGCACCGGGGGGCATCAGAAGGGGCATACCTGGACTCAGACCCCACGGGGGCGCAGAGAGGGGCATCAGAAGGGGCATACCTGGGCTAGGATCCCCGTGGGGGCACAGAGAGGGGCATCAGAAGGGGCATACCTGGGCTAGGAACCCCGTGGGGGCACAGACAGGCATCAGAAGGGGCATACCTGGGCTAAGATCCCCATGGGGCACCGGGGGGCATCAGAAGGGGCATAACTGGGCTAGGATCCCCATGGGGGCACCAGGGGGCATCAGAAGGGGCATACCTGGGCTAGGATCCCCGTGGGGGCACAGACAGGCATCAGAAGGGGCGTGCCTGGGCTAGGATCCCCGAGGGTACTGCAGGCTCACTATGAAGGCCAATCCCTGGCAGGTGTCTCAGGAAAAGGCATATCTGGGCAGAGCGCACGAGACGTGGGTAAACCGTGAGAGGGGCAATGGTTCTTCGAGAGAGTGCCCCCACGGCAAGGGGCATGGGGGGCTGGGCGGTGAGGGGCATACGAAGGAAGACAGGGCAGGGGACATCAGACTGGAGGGCATACAAAGGTTAAGGGCAGTGCCAGCTCCCTCTGCCCTCACAAGACATTCCCTGCGCTCATGCCAGGGCAGGGTCCCTGCCTGCAGGCCGGGACTGAATGCCAGGCTGCTCCCGTGCCAGCACCGGGCAGCGGTGAGTAAACAGCCCCTTCCAGGCGGGGGGCCTGTCTGTGCCGCCAGCTCCCGAGCGCTGCACATTGTCAGGAGTGATGGCTAATTAGCATATTGGATTGCCTCCAGGAAGTGACGTTACAAAGACAGCACAAGAAATAACTTCACTGAGATGATAAAATAAATGCAACGTGAATAAAGTAATAATGAAACGTGCCTGAAGCATCTACAGAGCCGAGTCTGTCTGATGAGCAGAAGCGCCCGCAGCAGAGGGGGGGTAGGGGGGTGAAGGAGGAGGGGGGGGGCAGAGGGGGGATGTAAGTGGGAGCTGAACTGATGGTGGTGTGTAGCACTCACTGGCACACACAGGGGCACTCACAGCGGCACTAACGGGCCCACACAGGGGCAATGGCTGGCACACACAGGGGCACACACAGGGGCACTCACTGGCACACACAGGGGCACTAACGGGCACTCACAGGGGCACTCACAGCGGCACTAACGGGCACTCACAGGGGCAATGGCTGGCACACACAGGGGCACACACAGGGGCACTCACTGGCACACACAGGGGCACTAACGGGCACTCACAGGGGCACTCACTGGCACACACAGGGGCACACACAGGGGCACTCACTGGCACACACAGGGGCACTCACAGCGGCACTAACGGGCACTCACAGGGGCAATGGCTGGCACTCACGGGCACACACAGGGGCACTCACTGGCACACACAGGGGCACTCACAGCGGCACTAACGGGCCCACACAGGGGCAATGGCTGGCACTCACGGGCACTCACTGGCACACACAGGGGCACTCAGGAGGGGCACACACAGGGGCCCTCACTGGCACACACAGGGGCACTCACGGCGGCACTCACTGCCACCACACACAGAGGCACCCGCAGGGGCACTGACGGACACACACAGGGGCACTCACGGGCACACACAGGGGCACTCACGGGCACACACAGGGGCACTCACGGGCACACACAGGGGCAGTCTCGGGCACACACAGGGGCACAGCTGACTAGTATAAACACAAAAGTTAAAACGAGGGCCAGCACCGGCTGTGCAGCAATGTCACCGACTCAGCCCTCGATGTCCGTTCTTCTGTCCGCCTGGACAGAGAGAAGTTTCCCCCGAGCGTCAGAGGGGGGCAGGTTCCTGTCTGCAGCCCTGGGGGATGTTCTGTGCGTGAGTAAAGTCTCGCCGCTGTCTGCTGATGCATATTAGATGTTGGAGAGACCTCTAGTGGCCAGTCCTGGTACTGCCGCAGCAGCTCTTCGGGGACAGTACCAGCCTCCGTCTCTCTTCACTCTCTGTTGGGGCCACTGGACTTAGACGGCAGGGGAGGACCGAATTATGCGGCAGGGCTGAATAAACAAGCATTTGCAATGCAATAGGTCTCGCATGTACGCGACTTTAAGCTATTGGCATTGTAAATGACAATGCCTTTTATTTATCTGTTTTAAAAACGAAAACAATAATAAAAGGCATTGTCATTTACAATGTCAATAGCTCAAACTTGCGTAAATGCGAGACCTATTGCATTGCAAATGCTTGTTTAACTTTTCCCCTTGTTAGGATCCCCTCCACTAACTTTCTTACCTTCACGCAGCACTAAGCGCCTAGACGCCTTCGGGCAGCAGTGGGCTATACAAAAGTATTTTTCATTTCATTTTCAAGTAAAGCCCATTGCCCGAGTAAGTATGGCAAATGGTCACTTTGCCTAGGGCGCCAAATCTGCTAACATCGACTCTGCTACAACCCCAGCAGGAGGACTGGAGGGCACTCTCACACACAGAACAGATGCAGCGCAGGTTTTAGCGTGGGCAGTAGAACAGCGCACACTGCAAAGATCCCTAACACACATGATAGGGCAGCATGGGCGGCTGCACTTCAAGCATCTCTCACACAGCACAGGTGCAGCACTAGCTGCTGTAGTTAATGCTACCCTCACACACAGCCTGCCACAGTGTGGGCAGCAGCACTGCAAGCTTCTCTCACACACAGGATAGGCACAGAATGGACAGCAGCACTGCAAGCATCCCTCACACACAGAACCGGTCTCAGCATGGACAGAGGCACTGCAAGCATCCTTCACACACAGCCTGTCACAGTGTGGGCAGCAGCACTACAAGCATCCCTCGCACACTGCCTGTCACAGTGTGGGCAGCAGCACTGCAAGCATCCCTCACACACAGGATATTGCACAGAATGGACAGCAGCACTGCAAGCATCCCTCACACACAGAACATGTCTCAGAATGGACAGCAGCACTGCAAGCATCCCTCACACACAGCCTGTCACAGTGTGGGTAGCAGCACTGCAAGCATCCCTCACACACAGGAAATTGCACAGAATGGACAGCAGCACTGCAAGCATCCCTCACACACAGAACAGGTCTCAGAATGGACAGCAGCACTGCAAGCATCCCTCATACACAGAATGGGGCTTAGCATGGGCAGCAGCACTGCAAGCATCCCACACACACAGAATAGGCACAGAATAGACAGCAGCACTGCAAGCATCCCTCACACACAGAACAGGTCTCAGAATGGACAGCAGCACTGCAAGCATCCCTCATACACAGAATGGGGCTTAGCATGGGCAGCAGCACTGCAAGCATCCCACACACACAGAATAGGCACAGAATAGACAGCAGCACTGCAAGCATTCCTCACACACAGAATGGACAGCCCACTGCAAGCATCCCTCACACACAGAACCGGTCTCAGCATGGACAGCAGCACTGCAAGCCTCCCTCACACACAGGATCATCACAGAATTTACAGCAGCACTGCAAGCATCCCTCACAACCAGGATCCTCACAGAATTTACAGCAGCACTACAAGCATCCCTCACACACAGAACAGGTCTCAGAATGGACAGCAGCACTGCAAGCATCCTTCACACACAGCCTGTCCCAGTTTCGACAGCAGCACTGCAAGCATCCTTCACACACAGCCTGTCACAGTGTGGGCAGCAGCACTGCAAGCATCCTTCACACACAGCCTGTCACAGTGTGGGCAGCAGCACTGCTAGCATCCCTCACACACAGAACAGGTCTCAGAATGGACAGCAGCACTGCAAGCCTCCCTCACACACAGCCTGTCACAGTGTGGACAGCAGCACTGCAAGCCTCCCTCACACACAGGATCCTCACAGAATTTACAGCAGCACTGCAAGTATCCCTCACACAGAGAACGGGTTTCACTCCAGTCAGGAGCAGTAGGATCTGTTCTTGCAGGTAGAAAAGCTACAGAATTGGAAGCAACGGCACAAGCTTGTTTCACTCACAGATACAACAAAGGCAGTGGTGGTGCAAGCGTCCCTCACTTGAAGGCAGCTGCAGCACAGACAGTAGCAGTGCAAGCTTCACTGGCACACAAAGCAGGAAAAGAATGAGTAGTAAGAGTACCAGCTCCACTCACAGATAGAAAGGGGATGCTGCAGATACTGGGGCTCAAGAATGTCAGCTTTAAACACAAGAACAGGCATCCTTCCTACACACGCGACACAGAATAACCAACAGCAGTATGTTTCAACCAACACACGATTGTTTCAGTTGTGTATAGCATGAGCCTAGTCCAAGGGAATTACAGCGCTTTACACGAGCACTAGGTTACAATTCACTTGGTCAGATTTGTCTATTTTTATGCAGGGGGAGATTAAGTGATGTGTCAGGAATCACGGGGTGTTAGGACAGCGCCGTGACTTGAACCTGGTTTCCCCGTTCCAAAGTCAGCAGTTCTGGCCGTTAGGTCACATCTCCTCCGCCAGCAGTGCCTCCATCGACTTCTCACACAGAGTACACACAGGACGAGCAGATTTAGGGCAAGCTTCACCCACATGCACAGGAAAGCTTTAGAACTCTTGGCAGCCAAGCTAACTTCATTTACACATAAAGCAGGTACGTGATTGACAGCTGCGAAGCCCCCCAGCTCCTCCCACAGAGCCTCGACACACAGCAGCAGCATGCGCTCAGAAAATGTGGAACTTAGCAACATTTTGAATGTGATGAAATGAGTCACTAATCTTTTGTTGGGAAACCGCTGTAGGCTTCTTCAAACATTGTAGTGTAACAACAGGTCGATGGGGTGCAAGTAGGGCGGGTGTTGCATGACACGGGCTCATTAGAATAGACGTTGTGCTGAAGAGGACACCGTACTGCCGCGTACCCGCTTACTTCATAGTCCGTTCTTCATGCAAAGAATGTGTGCAGAGGCTCGAAGTTTTTGTTAGGAGCTAGTTTCCAGCGCTGCTTCTGAATCCCAGTGCCGTTGAGTACCAAGGGTGCCTATGCCTGAATCCATCCCACGCCACTTCCTCCCATCGCCCTCCACTTCCTGCCTCTTCCTCTCTCTCTAGTTGCAGTTTTTTCTCATCCGTTTGCTCTCCTTGTCGCTGTTTTCCTAGCTTTCTCTTCCACCTTCTGTCTCCCTTTTTTACATTTCGATCTCCGATCCCCAAAAATTAGTGCCGCTCCCCACTACGTGCAAGCACCAGCACAAATTAAGCACTGCGCGGGCGCATCCTTGGTGCGGGCAGTTCCTTCCCTCAAATCCTAGGGAGGGTGGGTGTTGCTTTCGCAGCCTTGTCCTTACCCAGTAAGAAGCGCCTTCAAGGACTCCACAGCAGCAGCCCTGATTTTGGACACCCCTGGCAGCAGAATGCTGAGTCAGCAGACACGTCCCGCCTCTATAATTCTCATCCTGTTTCCAGGCACTTTAATTAAAGGGGCCTCCCTCCTCCCCCCCGCCCGAGCCCGGTCTCGGCACACAATGGCCTCCGTGTCGTGTATCTCAGAGACACAAAGAGGCACTAAAAGATGAACTGCGCCGCCCTGCATAGCTCTGCGCTGCCAAGGCGATCGCCTTAGCGCTCGGAGGAGCGGCACTGGCACCAGCAGGGCCCTGGAAAGGACCCTTCACAGACAACCTGTCCGCTTTTTGTTTTGTTTCTTTCATGTATTGAATTTAATTACATTAAACAGCAGTTGAATTAAAAAGACATCCTGTGCATTTGAAGGCCGCAATCACTGGAGGAACGCCTGGCCCACCTTTCAACGCAACCAGGGCACAAGTCCTAAAACAAGCGCTCGCCATCTGTTTTCACTCAGTCGCTTGTTTATATTTGCATCGCGCTTTCACTGTCACTGAAAGCGCGATGCAAAAATAAACACGGGGCTGAGTGAAAACAGATGGCCCCCATAAAGATAAGAAATTGCTTCGCGACAGCAGCAAAGCAGACGACCCAGTCCGGATCGGAGGCGAAAGGGTGTCAACAAAAAAACCTCATTTCCAATGGCAGGCCACCGTTTAGCATAAACGGTGACGCCAGCCAATGGAAATGAGGGGCGGGGCTTCAAGTCCCCTTCTGAAATCTGCTCTCTTACAATATCTCTCGCCCAGCGAGCAGCGCTTTGCGCTGCAACGCCAGGCGAGACCTAAAAATGACAGCAGTACGCAACAGAAAGGTGATCAGTACAGCTTTGCGAAGGGCCTGCATTGCAACAAGCGTCACTCCGCTTTTAATAACTTCTTATCCGTTTGAGCTAGAAACAATTTTTTTGTTAAAATCTACAAATTATGCAGGAGATGACTGTAGGAAATTGCCTTTTGTACATGGTCACTCCCACTTTTTGCCTAGTATTTGATGTGATTTTGACTGGAAGTGCACTGGGTTCCTGCTAACCAGGTCCCCAGTGCCAGATCTCTTTCCCAGCGATTGCACCCCAATTGGCAAATACCTTTAGAACTCCCTGTAAGTCCCTAATAAGGGTTACCTCTGGTACCTGGGGCAAGGAGGCTAAAGAGGGGCATTAAAGGCTGCAGCACAAATTGTGCCACCTTAAGGAACCCCTCAGCACCAACATGCAAACTGCCACCACAGGCTGCATGTCTTGGTGCAGACAAAAGTGAAAACACGACATGGCACACATCCCTGTGTGCCACATCCACAAACACTGCCTTGAAGCAGGGTCTAGTTTTACCATATAGTGCCCCAGACCCATGCAGGCAACATCTGAAGCATGATAATCTCAAATGTCCCTGCCAGCCCATAGACAGGGTTGTGCTAAATTGAGCGTTTACTGAGGCAGTCGGCCTCATGCCCATCTACAAAATTAGAATTATTTCTCTCCTCTGAAGACCACGAACCTCAGTTCACTACTTTTCTGATAAACAAGTCTCAGAGCCCCTGTCCTCTGCGTGCGCATCTTACTGTACATCGAGAGGATGCAGCAACAGCAGGATGCATCTGTCATCTAGAAGAACAAGATGGGCTAACCGCAACTTTTCACCTAATGTTTTGCTAGCTTTGGAAACTATGACAGCGACATGGCTCAAAAATAAACTATAACCTTTTAATAGACTTTGTACCCTTCTGTAAGTTCTGCTCTCTGAATTTTCCGAGAAGTGTCACAAATTGTTTTCGATAAAATGTCCAGCTTTTGTTATGTTCTGCAGTCAAACACCTGCTAATGTTTAGATTCTGCGGTCAACAGTTCCTCATTAAAACCGTATAAAAGGACTGTCCACTGACCAGCTCATTGATCACCTCACACAGTGTAATTAACAACGAGGTGCTCCCAGCTAGCTGATTTATTTAACATTAGATAAGGCTTCATTGTATTTTGATATTCACTGATTGATGACATCACTGATCACATCATCAAGGGAGTGTAAGTGTTTTCTAAGAGTTTATGAGTGTTAAACATATATATTAACCTACCACAAAAGTTAGAGTAGTATACTAGTTGTACTACTAATGAGTGATACTATTTCTAACATGTAATCTGTGTGGCTGTGTGACTGTCTGTATCAGTGTGTGAGTGGGTGTCTGAGTGGCTGTATGGGTGTGAGTGCATGCATGAGTGGCTGTATGGGTGAGTGAGTGGGTTTCTGAATAGCTCTGTGGGTGTGTGAGTGGTTGTATGGGTCTGTGAGTGGTTGTATGGTTATATACGTGCATGTGTGAGTAGCTGTGTGGGTGAGTGAGTGGCTGTATGGGTGTGTGAGTGTCTGTATGGGTGAGTGAGTGACTGTGTGAGTGTCTGTATGGGTGAGTGAGTGACTGTGTGAGTGGCTGTATGGGTGGGTGAGTGGGTGTGTGAGTGACTGTATGGGTGAGTATGTGGGTGTCTGAATGGCTTTATGAGTGAGTGAAGGGGTGTGTAAGTGGGTGTATGGGTAAATTAGTGGCTGTTTGAATGGGTGTTTGGTTAAGTGAATTCTTGTGTGAGTGGCTTTATTGGAGAGTGAGTGTGTGAATGGGTGAGTGAGCGGATATGGGAGTGCTTGTATGGATGTGTGAGTGGGTATGTAAGTGGTTGGGTTGGTGTGTGAGTGCTTGTATGGTTGAGTGAGTGAGTAGGTGTGTTGAGAGGCTGTATCGATGAGTGAGTGAGTGGCTGTATAGATGAATAAGTCTGTGTGTGAGTAGCTGTATGGGTGAGTGTGTGGCTGTATGGGCGAGTTACTGGTTGTATGAGTGGCTGTATGTGTGAGTAAATGGTTGTGTGAGTGGCTGTATGAGTGAGTGGGTGTGTGAGTGTCTCTATGGAGGAATGAGTGTTTGTGTGAGTACTTGTATGGGAATGTGAATGTGTATGTCAGTGGTTGTGTGAGAGGTTGTATGGGATGTGAGTGGGTGTGTGAGTGGTTCTGTGGATGGTGTCATCAGTGATATCATCAGTGATGTCACTGACCATGTCAGAAGTGATGTAATATGTCAGTTCATAAGCAGTAAATTGGGGAGGGGGGTGTAAGTTATTATTAGATCAGGTAACTATAACTGCTGAATTTCAATGGTTTTGTACGAGTGAAATCTGAGCCTAACTATAACGTCCCTCTAACCTTATGTTTTTTCAGTGAATTTCTACGTTTTAAAAAATTCTATTTCCTAACTATAACGTCCCTGTAATCTTTGGGTTTTTTTCAGTGAATTTCTATGTTTTTTAAAATGTTAAGTAAGATGCCCATCGCAACGCACAGTGGGGGGTGTGAACGCAGCGCCTAACCTGGCATTGTGCTGCCCTCACCCAAGCTTGCTGCTCCTGCCCCCCTCCTCCTTGTCATCCATTGTCCAAGTCCATACCCTGCTCCCTCATTACTGCCGTGTGACTGTTGTTCTGCCACTGCCCTTCCCGCCTGCCCTGAACAGTTAGCTTGCTGCCCCATCCACCTCCTCCCTACCCTCTGTTGTTGGAGTCAATGCACCAGCCCCCTCCCTCCTGCTCAGCATGGTCTGATGTGCTGCGATTGCCCTCAATTTACCTTGATGTCCCTGCCCACTCCTCCTGCCCTTTGTTCTTCAATTTTATGCCCCATCATTGCCCTCCTGCATAGCCTCTGTGATTAGCTTGCGGCCCCATCTCTTCTTCCCCCTGCCCTCCAATGTCTGTGTGCATGAACCTGCTCCCTCCTTTCTGCCCACCATATTCCATGGACCTGCCACCCTCCTATTTATTCTGAGTGTTCTGTTGAGCTGCCACTGCCTCTCCCACCTACCTAGCATGGTCAGATGGCTGCCACCTGTCCCTGCCACTTCCACCCTGCCTGTCCAAGTTCCAAGCCCCTATCCCTTCCCTTCTGTCATCTGTGGTCCATTTTGCTGCCACTCCCTTCTGCCCTCCATGCTCTGTTGTGCTGCAACTGCTCCTACTGTCTGCACTGGGTGGTCTGTTGAGAAGCCCCTTTCCCTGCCTTCTTTTGTCTGTGTCCAGCCCCTCCCCCTCCCATCTGTCTTCCATGGCCCTTTGTGCATGCTCCTGCCTCCTCCCTCTTGCCCACCATGGCAGTTGTGCTTTCGCTAGCCCTCCCGCTTGCCAAGAATGGTCTTCTGTGCTGCCACAGCCCCTCGCACCTGCCCTTTGAGGTCAGCTTGCTGCCCCTGACCCCCACCCACCTTTCCTCCGTTGTCTGTGTGTATGCCATTATAGTCTCACTGTTGCCCTCCATGGTGTGTTGTGCTTCCATTGCCCATCCCACCTGTCCTCCATTGTCTTCCCTGCCCCCTTGCCCTCCGTTTTCCATTTGCAGACCCCTATCCCCTCCCTGCTGCCTTGAATGGTCCGCTGTCATGCCCCTGCCCCCTCCCTCATGCCCTCCATCGTCCGTTAGGCTACAACTGTCCCTCCTGTCTGTCCGGTGTGGTCAGCTTGCTGCTCTTGCCTTTCCCCTCTGCTCTCTGTTGTCCATGTGCACGGCCCTGTCCCCTCCCTACTGCTTTCCATGGTGCGTTGTGCTGCACTGCCGTCCTGCTTGCCCTGTCTGGTGTATTGTGCTGCTGCAACTCCTGACGTTTGCCCTGTAAGGTCAGTTTGGTGCCCCTGCCCATCTCCTTCCTGCCCTCTCTCATCCGAGTCCAGGTCCCTACCTCATTACTCCTGCCCTCCATGATCCAATGTACCTTACTTGTCAACATTTTGAACTTGGTAAGAGGGAGATTTTGGAGAAAAAAACCTGGGGAATTGATTTCCCCTATTGACTTACATTGAAAATGTCAGATCTGTCAGCGTTGAGGGGTCCTCGGGAGCAGGAACCACCATTAAGCCTGCCTTCCGGCAGCTCTGGTTCTAATAATAGGTAACAGAGGAACATAGTGGCCTGACAGGTGGTACACCAAGGATGGAGACCTGAAAGAGGAAGTTTTACCCAATAACAGTGGTTTACAACAAAGACATAATCACAAAAAAAGCTTATCTTTGAGGATCAACAGGAAACCCAATGCATATATTGTGAACAGAAGAAGGTTTACTAACATCACGTCATAAATCAATATATATAATAACAAATAGTATATATCATATACATTTGATTAATGCCATCAATCAAAGGAAATGCAGTATGTATTCCACTGGGGTTCTTAAAGTCAATATGGGCAGGAACTACCCCCAAAAATAAGTTCAAACAGTCCAATTACATAATCTTCTGGACTATCCTTACAAACCAAACTTGGAGCATTCAAGACCTCAGTCCACACAGAGGAAGGACCTCCGTTAACAGGAAGCGCACAACTTGAAGGCCATAGCATGATATTTCAAATAGCAACGCTGGTACGCGGAATCTGGAATGAAAAGGAACCGAAAAGCCCAGCAGCACTGAAAGGGACCAACATGCAAGAACTGATGCCGGCAAAAAAGAAATGACTGCTAGCTGTACAGCCGAAAGAGCGAGTGTTGGCGAGAACATATAAAGGGACTAATGCAGGCGCCAACAAAAACACTTTCTACCCGCTCTGCCGGCCAGAACCCGTTGGACGTAAAAAGGTGGAAAGAGTGCCCAGAAGTGGCCCGCTCTGAAAAGCACGCAACCCACCTTGCAGAGTAGACACCCTAGGGCACAAAGCGGGTGGGGGGGAAGCTCTTACTGTCCCAGAGATACACAAAGTCGAAGTGCAACCACAGCCTCCGCCTTGAATTCCTTGAATAGCTGACACCGTCACTAATGCCAGCTGTGTGAAATAGCATTCAGTACAACTGCCTGTTGCAATCTCGCAAGACTTTCGAGTCTCCAAACCATCCGGAAACTAAGGCGGTCATATTAGAGTGGTAACTGAGGATTTACAATTCCACCAATATCAGGCTCCCTGAATGATCCCTTCTTTCGGGAATCCATAGGGGAGGCCATTAATGATTATTTTACTCTTAATGCGGGGTCTGCCTCGTCCACTATGGTTGAGTGGGATGCCATGAAATCTACAATACGGGGAAAGTGTCTGAGATAGGGTGGCGGCTTTAAGAAGCAGATAGACTCAGAATTATTGGAATTGGAAAAGAAGTTATTGACATTAGAATCCCAGGTGGTGGCGGGCATACCAGACTCGGCTCAGCTCTCAGAGGCACGCAAGAAGCATGCAGAGCTTCTTGAACGCCAACGGTGCCTGAATTTTGCGGCACACTCAGCGTTGGTGCATGCTAAAGCCGACAGGTCTGGGCCTTTATTGGCCTGGCTGATTAAACAGGATAAAGTCACGGGGCCCATCACTGCACTTTGGTCGCCGGAAGGCAGCCTTAAATACACAGAACACAAAATCCATAGTGTACTGACCACGCACTTTACAAAACTATACACGCCGGCCTTAGTCGCCTCCGAAGCAGCAATATGCTCTTTTCTGGATGGCCTTCCATTCCCCACCCTCGCTGCTGAACAACGCAGAGAGCTGGAGACACCAATTTCGTTGGAGGAGGTAAAGGGTACAATGCGAGCCCTGTCTCCTGGAAAGGTCCCTGGACCAGACGGCTTCCCTCACGAATTTTATAAAGCATTTGCTAACTTGTTAAGCCCCCACCTCTTAAACGTATATACCGAAGCCTTAGAAGGCGCTCCTCTCTTAGCCTCCCTGACGGAAGCGACGCTGATTACACTCCCAAAACCAGACAGAGATCCCACACAAACAAGCGCCTACCGACCTCTGGCAGGCATTTTGGCAGGCCGGTTGGCACTCCTTACTCCACATTTGGTCCATCCAGACCAAAATGGGTTTGTTCCGGCCTGTCAGGGTGATGTACAGCGCAGCGGCAACATTGCCCGCAGCGGGAGGTATGGTCCTAGACCTGGAAAAGGCCTTTGACACAGTGGAGTGGCCTTGCATGTTTGCGGTGTTGCAGCGCTTCGGGTTTGGGCCATATTTTCTCAGCCTTGTTAAATTATGATACGGAGCTCCTTTGATGCGCGTCCGTCTTGGAACCGTATTCTCTGGGCCCATACGGATAGGGAGAGGGACTAGGCAGGGGTGTCCCCTTTCTCCATTGATCTTTTCCCTGGTCATGGAGCCTCTGGCTATGTCGCTGCGCAGATCAGCAGAACATTGGGGCATACCACTAGGTGAGGAAACGCATGCCGTATCACTTTATGCGGATGACATTCTGCTTTATATTAGGAATCTACAAGCCATTCCCCCGGTCGTACCGGACATACTCAGGCAGTTTGCTTCGGTGTCGGGCCTGGGCATGAACTGGGGAAAGTCGTGCTTGTTTCCCTTCACTCCTCATGCGGATGCCCCCCACTTGGTGGTAGATGGCGCACTGGTGGTTTGGCAGCCGGTTGTGTTCCGATATTTGGGAATCCGGATTTATCACACCGACTGGGACCTTCTGGATGGGAATCTATCCAGAGCAATCACTTCTCTGCGCTCTCAGCTAGACTTTTGGAAGACACTCAACCTCTCGGTTGCAGGTAGGGTGGCGCTGATCACAATGGTGATGCTGCCCAGATTGTTGTACTATTTCGTTAACCTCCCGTTGTATTTACCAGCGTCGTTCTTTCGACCATTAGAGGGCATGATGAGAGATCTCATATGGAACAATACACGCTGTAGGGTGGCATTAGTTAAGTTGTACTTGCCAAGCGCGTGGGGGGGATTGGCCCTACCCAACTTAGAACATTATTACCTGGCGTCCCAGATTCAATGGATTGCGAAATGGGCAGCAGAGTTACATCTTACGGATACGGCGGAATGTAATACTCCGTATACACTGGAGAAGCTCCTCTTTATTTTTCATCCTTTCACCAGACCACATACCTCTCTCTCCTTACTGGTGCAAGTAGCCCAGAAATGCTTCTGTAGAGCCCTGAGTCTTACAAAACATGTCATACCCTTTGCGCCAACGCCCCCATTATTGGGAATGCTGAAAGAGGGGGGTAGGGTTCGCGTGGTTGACTTCTCGGACTGACAGGATGCAGGCATATGCACACTAGGAGATCTCTACGAGGGAGGTGCATTACGGCCCTTTCTCTCCTTGATTGACGAAGAGGGTATTCAACCTGGGCAGTTCCTGAATCATGCCGCTTGGATGGCTATGCTGGGGTGACATTGGGGCAGTATGACACAAGAGTTCCCGATGCATCTCCTGATTCAGTATATACACGTGATGGGCACGGGGCGACACCTTACAAAATGGTTTGTGGGGGCAATTCGCGAACATACCATGACTGATTTAACACCACTGCGCGGCAAATGGGAAGCAGACTTGCCACGGCCTTACACGCCTAAAGAATGGGACATGCTACTGGAGAGTCCTAAAAATATCGCCAGAAACGCAAGGTTCAAGTTAATCCAATTTCCATAATTCACAGGGCGTATTTAACCCCAGACAAACTTAATGGGTATTTTTTTTTCCCTTTTTTTAATTGGCATTTCAGTAAATAAGAACATCCGACAGTACATCAAGTATTATCGAACAATACAAGGATTGATTGCCTTTTTAAGAGTGAACTAACAACAATCAGAAACAGAACAGAAGCATCATATTGATTGACAAAACATATGAGATAACACTTTATACATTCACAGTTAACGAGCGGAACTAGGGGAAAGGAGCTATGTATGAATGACTTGGACTCTAGACCAAACTGGACTCAAAGAGTGGAGGTGTGATTAGCAGATGATACTTGACTAGGGTTGGTCGGGACCTCGGGGTCTTGTGTATCATCCGGACTACGAGCTGATAGCCAGGCTAAAAAGGGACCCCAAATATCTTTTGGCCGTGATGCCTGCGGCAGTAGTTCCCAATATATGTTCAATTGCTCTTGACAGAATGTCGTATCCAGGATTCAAGTTTTGGTAACGGGTGGGGCACGTTTGCACCAGTGCAACTTAATAGGTATTTTAATAGAATAGATGCTTGCTGTCCATGCTTTGGTCGTGTCCCCGGCTGCGAGAATACTGGCAGGGTGTGACTCGGCTACTGCATACAAGCACCGATAGGGCACTACCGCACACATGGGAGGCTTGTATTGAGGGAATATTTCCCAGATATAAGAAAAACAGAGCATCTTCTTGTTTCCTAGATCTGGGGCTGGCAGTGGCCAAGCAGCTGGTCACGTGGC
This sequence comes from Calotriton arnoldi, assembly GCA_963921515.1. Taxonomy (NCBI): domain Eukaryota; kingdom Metazoa; phylum Chordata; class Amphibia; order Caudata; family Salamandridae; genus Calotriton; species Calotriton arnoldi. The sequence goes on along the minus strand of CAWUFW010000110.1, from coordinate 5,997,777 downwards.
AATGGAAAGCTGAAGACCCCCCACCACTTAAAGCCTGGACACAATCCATGCTAAATTGGGCCAAAGCCGAGGCTGTCTCTCTACTGAGGGAGGATACACTCGGGCTGCGCAAATACCCTATTTCGACCGCTTGGGGCACGATTTTGACGGCGCTCCAAGTGGCTCCGGAGGACCCCTTAGACATCGTGGTTAGAAAATTTTAATGTCATTAGCGACTTGCAGTATGGGTTCAGGCATGGGAGAGGCACACTGGATCAATGTATACATTTGAGCCTGGTGATCGAGAAGTATACCATAGCAAAGAGGGGCATACTGCACATGGGATTTATGGATCTAACGTCAGCTTTTGATCGAGTAAATCGTTCAAAACTGTGGCGTATACTGGGGGATTTGGGCATGGAACCGAGTCTGGTATCCTTTTTACTCTATGCCCATAATAATACAACTGCAGCAGTAAGATTCAAGGATGACGGTAGCTTAACGGACCCCTGGGAGGTCAAGCGAGGGGTACGACTAGGGTGCATTATGGCACCCCTACTGTTTACACTTTACATAAATAAACTGGGAGATCAGCTTATAGGCAGTACTCAAGATATCCCAAGAGCTGGGTCCAAATTGGTGCCAGCATTACTGTATGCAGATGATGCTGTCTTGTTCCCTAGGACCGCCATAGGTCTCCAAAATCTTTTAAATGTTTTTATTGATTTTATGGAATCATTAGATCTAGCTACCAATTTTACAAAGTCACATACAATGACAATGGGCAGCAAGAAGGCCGCTAGGACAAAGTTTTTCTGCAAGGGGATGGAATTGTCAAAAGTGCCCACTTTTCCGTATCTGGGGGTGTTATTTGACAATAAAGGGTCCTGGGCTGCACAAAGGCAATTAAAAAAGAACACTTTGGCTAGAGCAGTTGGGGCTGTATGGGATTTTACCAAAAGATTGGGGTCGAAACCAATACCTGCCATACTGAAGATTTATAAAGAGAAATGTATCCCTATGGCGACATATGGGTGCGACGTATGGGGTTACAAGGATGTGAGGGATATTCAGGGGGTCGAGAATAAATTCATGCGCGGCCTCTTAGCTCTCCCCTCTAGTACCCCCGCCTTTATTTTACATGAGGAACTTGGCCTGGCTTACATCTCGGACTATATTGCTGCTGCACCACTGATGTGTTGGATAAGGATCTGGTCAAGTATTGCTCCCACCTTGAATCAGATGGTCATCATGGATTGTATTGCCCTTGACGGGGCCCTACAAATTCCGTGGTTAAAATATATCAGGGAGCAATTGGCGTTGCTGGGTTGCCCAGATATGTATAGTAAACCAAGATCGTTAGGACCAGCAGCGATCAAGGATATTAAAATAAAGTTTTTAGGCAGGCGGCAGGTCTCGAATTAGCCAAGCCCATGGTAAGAAGGTATGTCATTCTTACTTCGACCCCAAAACTACAGCCCTATCTGTCACTAGTAACAAACATACACCATCGTTTTGTTTTAACTAGTTTCCGGCTGAATCAGGTACCCTGGTTCTTAGCCTTTCCAAAGGGTTTCTCGCGGCCAGGTACTTTAAAGCCGTGCCCCTGTGACAATTTTTCGGAACAGGACACTTTGCATTTTATCTTTTTTTGTGAATTTTATACCCCCCTTTGCAAGAAATTTATAATACCGCTACTGAGAGAGGCAAACTTTGTTCAAGTAAGGCCTGCTTTGTTATTTTTACAAATGCTATCCTCCCCTGTAACGTGCTTTGGGGTGGCAAGCTTTCTGCTAGGAGCAATGAGATTCAGGAAGAAGTTGTCCCTGCAGTAGCTGCAAAATAACCCTCTTAAATCTGTCTATAACATTATATATTTTTAAGCACCTCTTTTACTCTTTCACGGGGACATTTGTCATCACCTTTTACTATGGGATTTTATTTGCTGAAAGTTTTTAAATGTATTGATATTTGGATGATATTATATAATGTGTTCTATTCTAATTGGACCCAGGTGATTAATTATTGTATATGTAATATGTGTATGATGAGGACCCTTCTAACGGACATGTATATTACCCTCTCTTTTTAATGTATTGTTTGTCCTTTGAAAGGTGTTTACATGTTTTAACGGTGTGCTTTTATGGCTTTCATTAGCCGAATAAAGTATTTTTGACTTGACTTGACCCCTTAGACATTCCCAATGTTATTTAAACACGGGATGTATATATATTGTAATGTGCCCGCTTACTGGAATGCTAAGAAATATTTGTCATTAGTTACTGAGTACTGGCCCGTTATGCTGCAGTTCACGACCCATACAGGCATATCTGGATTTGTCACATTGGCATTCCTATGGTGGTCGTAGAATGTCTACCGTCTTACTGTGCCTTCCTGCCCTCCCGTACTTGTTTATTTTCATGTTCTTTCTTCATTGGCTTATTGTTCAATGTTTAATGGTTATCTATCAAGTAGTTTGATCAACAACCCTGATGAAATGGCTGGGCCGGCTGTAGTCATTGAGAGAAATGCAAGTGGAACACAATGTTTATGGCACACGGCCTGTAATTGTGTTAATTCATCAGAATATTGAAAGGCATTGATTGATATGATTTAGTCTTCCTGCACAGGATTTCACTCACTGCATGGCATGTTCATGGGCAGCTCGGCTGATTTGTGCCTATATTATGGTATGTTGGTTGCAAACAATCTGATTGTTGTAAATGTATACTGGTTCCAAACAATTTATATGTGATTGATATATGTATCTTACAAATATGAAAATTCAATAAACAGATCAAACAAAAAAAATCAGGCTCCCTGAATATGCTGTTTTCCACACAATTGATTCTGCTGTGGAGGGGTATGGATCATGGCCCCACAAGTCCTGACAGAAAAAGAGGACATTTTAGGCAGGAGACAGATAAAATAAAGCCCTTTTGGGCTTAAAAACATCGGGAGTCTCCTGCCTGAATGGGGTCTGTCGGCATGTATGACTGTACTACCACGGACTCTTCCTTCTGCCCTCAATTGTCTTTTCTTTATAGCCGGCGCCTCTCTTGCCTGTACTGCATGGCTGGTTTGCTGCCCCTGCCCTTCATGGGCCGTTGTGCTGTCGCTGCCCCTTCCGCCTGCCCAGCGTGGTCAACTTGTTGCCTCTGCACTCTCCTCCATGAGAGGGTTTTATTCCCATAGAACTTATGGTTCGTGCTCTAAACAACTAAAATGAGGACATATTTTCTGAGTTTCTAAATAGGTACAAAGCACTTTTAAATTATTTGCTATCTTTATGTTTTATTATCCAGTTGATCACTTGATAATATGTTACACTTAAGGGAGAGGATGTGGTGTTACGGCCTGAGCTGCAGACTTTGCAACTGGGGAACCAGGTTCGAGTTTCGGCATCAGCTCGACATCCTGTGATTTTGGGCAAATCACTTAATCTCCCAATGCTTAAAACCAAAATGAATGTGCCTCTGTGGTGTGTAACTGATGCTCATGTAAAGCGCTCCTATATCTTTGTGTCAAGGCTGTGCCATATAAAACTGCAAAAAAACAATTAAGTGTTTTGCATACTTCTGTCATTGGGCTATACTTGGGCTACATTTGGGTGATATCTTTGCTATATTTGGGCTCTTTGATCTCTGGTGGCCATCTTGGGAGGCTTATTTGTTATGAAGCTCTCTAGTTTCCTCATTTACCTCATTATCCTCAGTAGAAAATGCTTTCAGTTTTCTACTCAATTCCAACAACATAGCGTTCAGATGTGCCACACTCTTGGCATAAATTCAGAATGCTACCACACTGTAGTAAAGCTACTGGCAATCTGCTGGTGGTGTTGAAAGTGCATGTTTCAGTCTGCATGTCAGAATGTTTTAATGAAATAGAAGAGGAAGATATTTGAGAACTCACTTACAATGTGTCCTAATTTTTCTTTCTACAGTGCGAACCATAATTTCTATGAAACTGAACCTCCTCATTTTGTTCCTTTCTAAATTAAGTGTTTCAAGTTTTACCAGTTTGATTCAATCAACATGGCTTCAGGTGTGCCATACTTTTGTCATAGCAAAAGACACACAATTGATGGACGGAATGCAGAATAAATCAAAACATTCACCCCCAGTCAAGAGATCTGGGTTATATCCATCATTCTTTTGCTCACCATGCCACCCCAGTTTAGACCTGGCCATATGCAAATCAGCCTTGACCCTGTGCCTCATGGGAACAGTCCAGCCTGAACTGCCAAGCCAGGTCCTCCCTGGACCTGAAACAAGCATCCTAGGACCAGTTTCGGGGTTTCAACTCTCATCAGCCAGGATAGCTTGAATCCAGTGGCACAGTGAGCCCGGGACCCATGTCTGGGCATATCCGTCGCACTTAGGGCGAGAAAGCAAAAGACAAACAATTGATGGACGAAATGCAGAACAAATCAAAATATTCACCCCCAGTCAAGAGATCTGGGTTAAATCCATCATTCTTTTGCTCACCATTTCACCCCAGTTTAGACCTGGCCATATGCAAATCAGCCTTGACCCTGTGCCAATCCGGTCCCAGGATGCTTGTTTCCGGTCCAGGGAGGACCTGTCTTGGCAGTTCGGGCTGGACTGTTCCCATGAGGCAGAGGGTCAAGACTAATTTGCATGTAGCTGAGTCCAAACTGGGGGGGCGTAGTGAGCAGAAGAACAATGGACTTAACCCAGATCTTTTGACTGGGGGTGAATGTATGATTTATTCAGCATTCCGTCCATCATTTGTTTGCATATCACTTTTCGCCCTAAGTGGGATGGTTATGCCCAGACGTGGGTCCCTTGCTCACTTTGCCACTGGATTCAAGCTAGCCTGGCTGATGAAGGGTAATACCCAGAAACTGGTCCTAGGATGTTTGTTTCCGGTCCAGGGAGGACCTGGCTTTGCAGTTTGGGCTGGACTGTTCCCATAAGGCACAGGGTCAAGACTGATTTGCATATAGCTGGGTCCAAACTGGGGTGGCGTAGTGAGCAGAAGGATGATGGATTTAACCCAGATTTTTTGACTGGGGGTGAATGTATGATTTATTCAGCATTCCGTCCATTATTTGTTTGCGTAATACTTCTGTCATAAGCAAGACTGTTAGCGCTCTAGTTGTTCTTTAGAACACTCTAGGAGGCTGCAGTAGAACACAAGGGAATCACCTGGAAGGCTACTCCTGTTGGAAGTACATGATTTACTGAGAATGTCAGACTTCATTCTCATATGGCTGACAAAGATAGTGTGAATTTAAAGAACATATGCTCTCATTTTAGCTTCTGAAGCACCTTCCATAACCTCTATGGGAAAATTATGAGAAAACAGTTTTCTCTCAAACATGATTTATTAAATCCCAGCATAAAGCTTTTCCACAGGATAAAATCACATTAGAACACATCACAATTCCTAAAATTAGTATGCTACCATCAACAAATGATTTATACTGTAACTAAAATCTGTTGTGATAACTCGTTCTCCTTGGTGTGACCCTCAAAACCTGCCACTCACTACAATGCATTTCAATGGGGTGCTATCATGTATATTGATGCCATTCACTACAATGCATTTCAATGGGGTGCTATCATGTATATTGATGCCATTCACTACAATGCATTTCAATGGGGTGCTATCATGTATATTGATGCCATTCGCTACAATGCATTTCAATGGGGTCCTATCATGTATATTGATGCCATTCGCTACAATGCATTTCAATGGGGTGCTATCATGTATATTGATGCCATTCGCTACAATGCATTTCAATGGGGTGCTATCATGTATATTGGTCCCAAGATGACTGCCGACCCTTCCTGATTGAAGAGCTGGCAGCCAATCAGATATCACCATGAGATCTTCACTTAGGCTCCACCCAGATATACAAATTTGGTTTTCCTTTAGTATCTCCAAAACTACTGAACGGTTTTTCACAAAATAACAAAATGTGTGATCTCTGGAACAAATCTACTCTTCTGCCAAATGTTGTGTAATTCCGTCCAGCGGTTTGGGCTGCAGGCATGTCTAAAGACTGAATATACCTCATTATCACGCAGTCTTTTTCCCCGCAGGGAATTACAACGCGGTCGTTACAATGAACGCGTTGTAATTCCGCATACCATTACCCCGCAAGTCGTAAGAACGACTTGCGGAGGGGAGGCGCTGGATGTTGGAATAGTATAATTTACTATTCCAACTCCAGTCCGCGCGGACAGTAGGGAAGGTGTTGGATTTTAAATCCAACACCTTCTCCCCCCTCCGCAAGTCGTTGTTCCGACTTGCGGAGTAATGTTATGCGGAATTACAACCCGGTCGTTGTAACGACCGCGTTGTAATTCCCTGCGGGGAAAAAGTTTCGTGGTAAACGTTGTTTACCCTAAAGACTCTATGGGAATTAACATGGGAACACACATTTTTTACCCACCCTTTTTCTCGCTCCCTGCTTGGCAGATCACCCCGAAACTTTCCATGCACAACTAGAATCACTGGGGCACTTTTTTTGGAAACTATGACGATTAGTCATACGGCGCCAAAGATATAGACAAGTCAAAAATAGTGTTTGTAATGGAAACATGGTCCCAACTATAACTCCTTAATGGCGACCACTAGTAGGTAATACTACTAGGTATATATATATATATATATATATATATATATATATATATATATATATATATATATATATTCACTGAAAAAACCATAGGTTTTAGGGACAGTTATAGTTAGTTGGACATTGCACTCGTACAAAACCCGTGAAATTCCCCCGTTATAGTTAGTTCGGCGAACTATAACTCGCGCCCCCGCAATGCACTGCTGATGACGTCACATATTACATCACTCATGACATGGTCAGTGACATCACTGATGAAATCACTGATGACATCTCAAATGACATCACTGATGACATCACTGATGACATCATCCAGTGACGGTGTGTTTCTGTAAAGTTTAAATATGTTTAATATATATAGGGAAAGGCGTATTGAAGAATGAGTGGGTGTATAAGTGTCTGTATGGATGATTTAGTAGGTGCGTGACTAACTCTATTAGTGAGTGATTAAACGTATCTTACTGAATGCATGGGTTAGTGACTAAACTGGGTGAATGTCTGTATCCGTCTGTCTGTTGCTGTGTAAGTGGCTGCATGGGTTTGTGAATAGCTACATGAGTGTCTATATGAGTTATTGATTGGTTGTCTGAGTATCTGTATGGGTGCCTGAGTGTTTGTGTGGGTGGGATGTGTGCGACTCTGTGCATAGATGTGTGAGTGGGTGATTCACTGGGTGGATGGTTTCAAGAGTGCATCTGTGATAGACTGAATGGGTGGGTAAGTGTGTGAAAGAGTGTGTTAGTGAGTGAATGTATGTCCCAGTGGTACATGTGTGAGTAACTACATATGTGAAAGGCAGTATATATGTGTGTTGGAGTATATAAATAGCTATAAGCGAGAGTGTGTGATTGTGAGAGTGACTGTATGGATGAGTGTGTGCTTGTATCAGAGATTGTATAAGAGCGTAAGAATGTGCTAGTATTTGTATGAGTAAGTGAGCTGGTGTGTGTATAACTGTATAGGTGAGTAAATGGGTGTGTGCTTAATTTTTTGCATGACTGACTAGGTGTGTGAGTACCTCTATGGATGAGTGGCGGTGTGTGAGTGTTTATATAGGTGTATGAGTGCATATAATAGTCCTGTACTGAGTGACTATAAGTATGAGTGACTGTACGGGTGAGTGAGTAGATGTGTGTGTGCAGACCTAAGAATCAGTGAGTGTGTATATAGTAATTGGTGTTGGAGTGTCTATGGTTTTGACAATGGAAGTCTGTAATTTACAGTGGGTGTATCAAAAGTTATATTAGGTTGTGAGAAGATGCATCAAATTATCACATGGATGATGTCATCAGTGATGTCATTTGAGATGTCATCAGTGATGTCATCAGTGATGTCACTGACCATGTCATGAGTGATGTAATATGTGACGTCATCAGCAGTGCATTGCGGGGGCGCGAGTTATAGTTCGCCGAGCTAACTATAAAGGGGGAATTTCACGGGTTTTGTACGAGTGCAATGTCCAACTAACTATAACTGTCCCTAAAACCTATGGTTTTTTCAGTGAATATATATATATATATATCTCTCACAACTCACTATGCAACAACAGCTGCAAGTTGCGCACACTCCTTCCCAAATAACGGTTCTGTATGTTTTCTTACAGATTAGATCCTGATGGGAGAAAAATGGTTTTTCAATAGCATTAACGTGGAGCTGCGAGTATTGTGTTATGGGAGCATCACTGAGTAATTTTGGCATTTGAACACATTCTATAATGGGACATTGGGATGTAAATTACAGAAATGTATTATCCATTGGAGGAGCAATGTTGTGTCGATAATGAGAGCATAAATGTTTTGAAAGAGTAAAAGAAAATAATCATGGATATCGAGGTGTGAATTTACATTGATGACCCATTGGGGTTGAATCTACGAGAATATATTGGCCTTAAAGAATAATATTGGCATCCATCAATGCTCGAATTAAGAATGTATATATTAATTTTTTATTTGAATTTATTGCTCATTGAATCCATTATTGTTTGTGGCTATACAATTTTGCAAGACGATGATTTTGTATTGGTGATAGTAATTGGCACTCAACCTATGAGATCTTTTGTGTTATATTTATGGAATTATTGTAGAGATTAACAGTAAGTCCTCGCTATATGATGTTTAAACTTATGAAATATAAAGTTATAAAGATATTCTGAATAAGGAATGCTGAACAACATCACTTCAAAATGGCCGAAATAGTTTCTGTAAGAAGTATGCTCATGAATTGTCTGTCATTTATGTTTATTATTTGTATCACATGCACTCTGTTGACGTTGCACGTAACTGCAGTTTTGTTTAAGAATGGCCGTAAACTTTATTGTTCCACCCGTGATCAAGGCGTGCAAACGCCGAAACGCGTAGGGCTTGTTGTCGGCTGTGAATTTGTAATGGAATAAATCACCCCTGGCACTTTCTGGATTGGCCGTTATTTGGGAAGGAGTGTGCGCAACTTGCAGCTGTTGTTGCATAGTGAGTTGTGATGGAATGAAGGTAACCTCGTACCTTAGCGTGTACCATGGCGGATGAGTCCCGGCCATAACGAGGGTTGTGGATTTGTTGATATATATATATATATATATATATATATATATATATATATATATATCCCGCACAACAAATGCTCCTGCCAGGATCCTTGGCCCGAGGCAGGTGGCGCGTAATGTCGACAAATAATGCCACACAAAGAAGAAAAGAATGTCCGCGCTCTCAGGCAGTCCCAAAGTGGAATTTTAATTACACACAGTAACGCGTTTCGACAGACGGCGCTGTCTTGATCACACAATGAATATACAGGAAACGTTCTGATACATAGTCTCGTGATGAAATAAACAATGGACAAAAACTTCCGCTTTTTTGCAACCAGCGTAATGCTACTGTGGCGGCCATCTTATAGTATTACATATAGTAATGAAAATAATCATGATTAACCAAAATACAGTTTACAAAAAACAGTTAAAGGTCGCAAATTGATTAACATTTGTATACAGGGCATATATACATATCATGTAATATTGCATATGTTAATGATCCTGAGTATACAGAGTACAATTTACAAATACTATTAATAATCGTAAATAAATATCCCGGGCATATGAAATCATATCCCAGAATGTACGGGAACAATTCCCTATATCAAAAAGTGTATGTTTTGCAGGATATATATGTACTGCGGCCATTTTGTGGTAGTAATACTCTCGTGGCTATCGAACGGAAATTACTGGTCCTAAATAGTTCAAAGACCCGATGTGAATAAAGCGACCATCATGTTGTATTGCAATGCATTGCGCTTAAAATACATTGTGCTTAAAAATACAGTGACATGCTGATACATAATACAAATGTATTGTTTAAACCCAAAGCAATTGTAAGAAGACACATAGTGCCATAAAAATACTCTGCATGATGTTCGAGCAGGTTATGCATGCTGGCAATGTAAATGGGAATACGGATTTCTTGCAATATATATGGCGCCATGGTGGCTCTATTGGATGGTATACTAGACTTCTTATACCAGCAATTTAAAGAAATTAACATGATGTTACCAAAATCTTAAACCATGATCACATGTACTGTTCTAGATTACATCAGGCCAAATGGGTACGCGAGACAAATAAGAACGTATACAAGGAACATCCGTGTAGACCAAAGTAGAAGCAAGTGACAAAGTGAAGAAATGTGAAAAAAAGCTTATCTGGATAAGAGGTGCCCCTATATGGGGAAGAAAAGGGTAGGGAACCAGTGTAAGAAGTGTCCGTCCCCTGGCAGAGGGTCCCTTCCTTTCCTCCTGTGAAAATATAGAAAAAAGAGAGAGAAACAGAATTAAAGAACGAGTTACTTACCTTCGGTAACGATGTAGCTGGTAGAGACACAGTCTAGCCGCAGATTCCTTAACTTAGAATATCCCCAGGCGTCAGACTGGATCCGGAGAATTTTTTGCAGCAGCACCTCTGCGCGCCGGGGGGCGGCGCCGCATGGCTCCGCCCTGACGTCGTCCACGGACATGACGTCAGCGGAGCCGTATAAGTCCCTCCCGGCGCACTGACGTCAGTTTTCTTCGGAGAAACTTTTCCGCGCCACAACGCGGAGCCACCACCAAAAACTGTGAGAGTATGGGAACAGTGTGCGGAAAAAAATGAAAAATCAGTGAAACCAAAAGAATCGGATGGTGAGAAACATCACCATAAATGACAGTGACAAACACTGTATACTGAAAGCAATTGAAGGGAAAGAGCAGAGCACCGCTCTGAGAAGCAGCCCCGCAAAAGCGAAGGCTATGCCCTCCCCCGAGGCAAAACGACATATGAAAAGAATGTCAAGGCAGATGACAGGAAGCCTGCAATCACAAGATCTAACCGTGAAGGGCAACAAAGACCGGAACCACATAAGTAATGACGATCTACCAAAGGTCGGCAACACCAGGAATGCCGTATCCCCTGTAAGAGATCTATGGACTGAGGCACAGTCAAATAGACCCCAAACCAATTGACTGTAGTAGAGTCAAGAGACAAGAGACCCCAAAGCAATGGAGAAGGTGGGAGGGAGGGAAGAAGAACATTAGTAGGCCCCACACTGGAAGAACCAGGGTGTAGGGATGTAGAAGGATACATGAACCCACCGCCCAATCACGAGAATGGGTGGAGTAGAACAAGCAAAACAGAATGAATCATCCTACCGAGGAGGGAGGTTGAAGATGTCACCCCGCAGGAAGACAAAAGCCACCCGGAAGGAGGCGAGTGCATAAAACCCAACCTGAAAAGGTCCTCGCAGAGCGGGGAGGATGGGCGGGCGTTAATGAATCTGCGGCTAGACTGTGTCTCTACCAGATACATCGTTACCGAAGGTAAGTAACTCGTTCATCTGATAGAGAAGTCTAGCCGCAGATTCCTTAACTTAGGATACCAAAGCCATACCCCATAGGAGGCGGGTCTGTGACTGAACCCCACCAAGTTCCAAAGAGAACCCAGTCGTCAACAAGTTCACTAAACACAGTGGGGGCAGCAATGCCAGCGTGGCCAACACCAGACCAGTAAGCTCTGTAAGGAGCGGAAAACAATGGGAGGCAAAGGCATCACAAGCCGCCCAGGGACGGCATGAAAGCCCTCTCGTTTATACAGGGTTGAAAGGGAGCACAGAACCAGAATGTCAGAGCGGAATGTGAGAGTCCATAACTTCCGCAAAAGAAGGTGAACTGATCATAGGAGCCGATGGATCTGCAGGATTCCGATGGATCTGCAATAGACAAAGACCCAGAGAGAGGACAAGACGGTATGACCGAGTCAGAGCATACAGGTCGAGCATGCACAACAGTGGAAGAAGCACTGTTGAAAGCGTACCAGCTAGGAAACTTTGGACAGCAGTGGTAGGATGCTGGCCATGTCCAGGAAGAGCCTGTGTTACCAGAGACATAAGACCTGCCATTGCGCAATCGCCCCTTCACAGAATGACATGTGAGAGGGCGGACATCAACAAGCAGAATGACATATAACCATGACTACAAAAAGAGACATGCATGCGGGGGACAGAAGTACACATGAGCAGACCGTGTGTACCGCTAGAACCACACCACGTAAAAGGAAATGCACAATGGAACGCAGCGAGAACAGCCCAGATGCGAGAGATGCATCACCAGGTAGTCAACCGGCGAAAGGGATCCGGCAAGCTGGACACACACAGAAGGCTTGCTCCCATGAGAAGGCCGAGAGCAAGACCACGGACACCGCAGCAAGGAAAGCCTAGTATGCGTGATCCCTGGTTATGTGTAGAGCGCAGGACAGAATATACATCAAGAAAGGACACAGCCATGAAGGATGCATTTCATAAAAGAATACAAGAGCGCACCATAGGTACCAACAGCTATGTTGCATCAGAACTGGACAGAGCAATGTCCAGATCCATAAGCGACATCAGCCACCCAGCAGGGAGGAGCCACGGTCCCCCGCGAGACAGACTAGGAGACTGAGCAGTACACGAAAGAGTCAGTACTAAACGTACATAGAGTAACAGGAAATTGTATAGAGATGTACATACAAGACCACACAAGACAGTGAGTGTCCTGAAGAGAACACTTCCACAGAGAGCAGCAGCAGCAACCCGAAGTAGAGATGTGACAAACTCCTGTGCGGAAAGCAGCAGGGGAAGAGGAAACTCTTGCTGGGGAAGTGCCCAGGAAAGTAGGGCACAAGGCAATGTACAGTATTGGCGTACGTGGCGAGGATGCCACCGTCTATAGACAAAGTCCAGACAGGTCTGAACTACGAGAAAGTACTACCCATCCCGGAGAGAGGAGAGTAGAAACCAGTCATCGCAGAAGCGTAAGGAAAGCGCAAGCCCTCCGTGACAGCGAACATACTAGGGAGCATCCACCTGACGCGCATAGAACACAGAAGAATCGTGCCGCGTCAGCCCTGCGTGCCTGGGGGCAGCGACAAGGCTCCGCCCTGAGGCCGTCCATGGGCAGGACGTCCGCAGCGGAAGAACTGTGCCGGAATGGAACAGAACAAGGTGGTCCAAGGGACAGTGGCTGACGATAAGGGCAGCCAACATAGACAAGGAGGGCAAAGCTGAAATGACACTCCTTGAAGAGGCAGGCGAGGCAGAAACCTCGAGAAAGTGAGCATCTACAGATGCAGGGGAGTGCCACGGACCAACCGCAGACCCCAACGGATATGCAATTGAGCGATGCCAACCTGTGGGCCGCTAGAAGGAAAAGGAAGGGTCCACAACAGCAGACAGAGACCATAGTCTCATCCGCAGGACAACCTCTTTGAAAAAGACTCCACAGGAGCCTACCAAGCCTTCTGTGTAAGGAAGGCAGCTATACAATAGCCAACGAATACCCCACATAGGGTAAGCCTCAACCCCAGCTAGGGGCACCTCTTGAGCACGAACTCATAGAGGAATCAAAAGAAAACAGAATCAGCCGACCAGCTGCACTAAATAGAAGCAAAAACGGCGGGAAGCCGCACAGGCCGTCTGGGTATTACGTCTAGGCCTGGGTGGAAAACTACACTACGCTCGCGTAGTTTGCGCAACTACGCACTACGCGAATTGCACGTAGCACAGTGCAAAACGCGTAGCGTAGCGGGCATTTTTGCTTGCTCGCGGTCCTCAACGTCAAGTTGGCGACCGCGAGCGAGCAAAATGACATCCCGGCAAGACTTTTTCCTCGTTCGCGATCAGCAACATCAAGTTGCCGATCGCGAGCGTGAAAATAAACCTCCCGGCGAGATTCTCAACGCGGGGAGGTCAGGTTTCTCATTGCGAGTGGTCGCGTATGCTCGCGACCGCTCGCGATGAGAAACTACCAGTCCGCGTTGAGAAAACTGCCGCTCGAGTACAAATCTACTCGAGCGGCAGAAAGCTGTACCGCTTGCACTGTGCAAGATGCCGTTTGCAATGATTGCACAGTGCGGACAAGCATCCGGCACTGTGCAATCATTGCGAACAGCATTTCCTACCGCACTACGCAGTTCGCGTAGTGCTACGCATAGCTCGCGTAGTGCAAAGTGCACTTCGCGTAGCTACGCGTAGCGCTACTACGCGAACTACGCCCAGGGTTAATTACGTCATGAACCCAGGGCCCAGAACAAGCAGAGACAACACTGCACATCAAAGTAAAAGTCCGCAAAAGGACTAGAAAACACAAAGTCATGGGAGCCCAGACATGAGGCGGTTGACTGCTGAGTCCGCATGACTGTCAAAAAGGGTCACGCCATCAAATGGCAAATCCCGAAGACTCTCCCGAACATTGTCAGGGAAACCACCATCGTGCAGCCAGGCATGGTGACACAGAGCAACGGACCTGGCCATCGCCCGACCCACAGAGTCAGTGGTGTCCATAGCCGACCGAATGGTAAATTGTGCCATTTCTCGGCCATCATAAAGGAGACGATCCAGGTCAGCACGGGGACCCTCTGGAAGAGAGGGAAGAAGACGCTTGACCGAGTCCCAAAGGGCAAAAGTAGCCCGTGCAAACACGCAAGACGTGTTCAGAGCACGGCGAAAGCCGCCTGGACTACCCGGCCATGAGCCCTAGGATGAAGGGACAAACAGACCGGGTCATCTGGAGCCGGGCGATGCCGACGTGCGATGGCCCGATCCACAGGGTCTCCAGAGGAGGGCCGTGCCCATGTGCCAAGAAGGGTGTCAAATAACGACCCGCCAAAAGGCAGCAAGGGCTCCACCTCCACAGCATCCTGGTGGAGGAGATCCAATAATGGATCAGAAGGCAAGGAGACTGAGGGGGGGTGCAAGTGTAAAATAGCTGTAGCCCTGCGAACAGCCCTTGCAAATGCCGCGATAGCCTCTGTAGCCATTCTAGGTGGCAATAACAGACCATCTGTAGGGGACGGTTGAAGGCTAACGCGTCCACCAGAAAGGAGAGGCGCCGCAGCCTAAAGCCGAGCAAGGGGTCACTGTCCAAGGGGCAGCGGAGCCGGAGAGCGTGGAAACAACCCTGGGTGCTCCGGGTCCTCATCCTCTTCAAACAGAGGAACAACAGGTACCGGCGCCGGCACCGGCGTCGACCGACGTCGAGACGGCGTCGTATCGACTCTGACAACCACCAGAGGTGACTCGACCTGGCATCGAACCGGCGTCGACTCGCCCTCCACTGAGACCTGCAGGGAGGAAGGATGTCGACAAGGATTCGAGCTCCGTGCTGCAGCCGCATCCTGCGTCGGCGCAGGGAGCCCCAAAGGGCTATGGGGGACGGGGCAGAAGGGCTCGACGTCTGACTGGGATGCCCCTCCGGGCCATGTCCCGACGTCGCAGCGACTCCGGAACCGGAGTCGAGGCACTCGGCCGGCGCCGAGGGCGAACCCGCTGGCGAAGACACGACTTGAGTCCCTACCCCCTCTGTTGGGCCCGAAGACTCGCCAGGGAGAGGGGGTGACCCAAAGATGGATTGAAGAGCCTTGAAATAGGCTTCCATCTGGGCCCGAGTCGCCCCTACACCCGGAAAGGGTGGGTATAAAGGGCCGACTCCTGGGCGCCCGTGCCCGGTAAGGACCGGGAGCAGTGGGCCCCGCAGTCACGTTTATGTGAGGTCGACGACCTCTGTGACTTGTGCTTACCTGCGTCAGGCGAACGACGTCCGCGGGAACGACTCCGTGACCGAACCCGAACAGGAGCCCCAGCTCGAGATGGAGATCGGCGGCATGAAGGCGCAGAGCGGGACATCCGGGCGGTCAACAACTTCATCCGGCACTCCCACAGGGACTTTGGCTTCATCTGCCGGTGTAGTGTAGCTCCTATTTCCCTAATAGGCTCTGCGCATTGGAATAATATATCCTATAGGTTTGACATAGGACTAAGGTCAGTATGTCCCTATCGAGTATATTAAACTTAATTACTTGTGCCAGCTAGCTCAGAGGCCACTAGAAACTCCTTGACAACAAGAAGGGAGTAGTTTCTGGCAGCCGCAAAACATGACCACTGTGTTTCCCTTTAGAATCAGAACGTGTCCCAGAGTCGTGGAAACAATAGATAACTATTTCACTCAGCTCAGTCGTGCATGCTTAGTTTTCTCCAAGTTACACAGAAAGAAATAGACGGGCGTTTCAATAAAGGATTTATTGAACAGTCTTGTTTCTGGTGTAAGTAAAATGTGCTGTTACGATCACAAGACAGTATGCAAGATAAATAATGTACAGGGTGAGCAGTAGAAATAAATAATACTGCGATAGCATTATCTTTTAGTACATATACATTTACATAAATAACACAGACTAAAAATGCGAGTACTCATACGATGTGTTGCTAAGCTAATTCTACCCCAATGTACCTAACCTGACCTAGGTGTAGGAAGAGGGAAGAAGTAGGTGAAGTATTCCTTACTATGGTATACTAAGAGTATGTTAAGTCTAGTATGCTTAGTATGCCAAGAGTCCCTCTAGGTTCTAGTCAGCTCCATACCTGAAGAATGAGAGAGGTAGGAATCTCTTTGCCAGACTCGAACTCCAACACCCCGCAAGGGAAGTCAGATCACTGGAAGCTGGAAGCTGGGCTCTCTGCGTGCAGGGAATGGCAGCGTCTTCTCAGTGCGTCAGGCCGGGAAACGGGCTCCTCTGAAGTCGAGGTCTCCTCTGGTTTACATGGGCTAGGGAAGGTATATTTATACCTGAGAGCACCTAAGAATGTTAGTATTGACGTGAGTTGGACAGCGAAAGACGTCATGAATGAACCCCCTAAGGAATAATGGTTCATGCATAATGTATGAGTCCTTGAAGAAATCAATAGTCCTGGACTAGGGAAACTCCCGCAGCCTAAGGGTCTGTTCTTCATGAACTCGTTGTGACGTTAGGGTGGACGGATGTCAGAGACCATGCCTGTATTTGGAGTGCATGGTTTAATGCCTAAATAAGGCCTGGGATTTTATGCCTATAAAAGGGCAGGGCGAATTGTGCCTATATAAGGACATGATACTGGAAAGCCCGTTTATGGATACCCTAAGAGGAATACAACACCCACTCCTCTTTCGTGTGTACGATAATACTAAAATGCTAAACATTTAAAATGCTAAACATTAAAATGGAGTACCGCATATTTCTAAAATTTTTCATAAAACCATTTAAAAAAGGCATTTAAAAACCTATTAGAATGCAAAAAGTACTGTACATTTGAAGCATTGCTTTTCATTACAGGCATAAAGTTCGAAAATAAATGCAATTGGAATGAAATAAGCAGTAATATTTACATTTGACAAAAAATGATCGATAAGTTTCTCAAAAATCAAAGTCAGTTCATGTCATAAAAATTAATGAACTGTTTTAGACACACAAGATGACTAAGTGTCCATGGAAGTACCGCAAAGTCTGTATTATAAGGCTAGTTCTACTTTAAGCAGATCGATGTGCCATTTTCGTTAAAAAAAAAAAAAAAATGGGAAAAAGTTCAATTTTGGTAGAGTTCCAAGTTGTTTAAAAATGAAGGCCAAATTTGTCACTGCAGCTCTGGAACACTGTATGTCGAATCAGAGTTAGTTCACGGATCAGGTGTAAACAGGAGATCATCTATTTCAATAGACAAAACATCATCCACTGTTGTTGGTGTCAGTTGGAACACCTCGTGTAGTAGATTAATTGCACAGAGATGGGAAGCATTGCTTCCAGCATAGGTTGCCGTAGCAATGTTCGCGTCCGTTGTTACCTGTGTGCCTGGATTTCTTACTCGTACCTCAGCAGCAGCCGGAAGCATCTGTGAGATCTCAATGAATGCTGACATCAGGATAGGAAGCCTCTGGGGACAACACAGAGCATGGGCCGTTATCGGGTCCAGCAGAGTATCGACATCCGTTGGCGTTGTTGATGGAAATGTTAGACATGTGTCCAACACGCATTCTTCACCGCATAGCAGGCATCGTAGAACAGGTAAGATGCAATCTTGCCAGATTGGTCTGAATGACAGGAAACAGGTTGTATTAAGGTCCCGTAGACGAGTCATGCCCAAAAGCTTTACTATTTGCTCACGGCACTTTCGTTCAAGGAGAGCTTTCTCCATTTCGCTCGGAGTGATGTCTGCGAATAGGCTGGCCATAGCGCAATAGCAGAAAGAGAAATAGAATCCCGGCAACAAGTGCTAGAATTAATGGTATGCCACCAAACACCGAATGTGCAAAGTTCGGGATGATTCCGAGTATTGCCTGGAAAGGTGCTAACAGACCGGAGCAGATGCTCTTAAATACATGTATAATGCCAGTTGTATCAGACATGTTAAAGATACGTGATATCATTTCCACGAAATGTATAGGGCAGTTTGTACGTATTAAAGTCTGTATCTCAGCCGAAGTCCTTGCTACTTGTAGATCATAGGTTTCTTTGGCCGAGGTCAAAGGCACTGTTTGCTGTAAAAGCATGGCTTTCATTCTGCTTAGAGTATCAAATCTTATAAAAGAGACGTTCAGCGAAGGCCATAGAGGCGACTCCTGACTGTGTCTATTGGGGCAAACAATACTTGCATACAGCAAGTGACCCTGGAGTTGACCGTTACTAGATATGGGATGCCTGGCAGCATTCCGCAGCAGCTCTGATCATTCAACATGAGGTAACTCCCATTAGAAAGTTGTCCAAACGTTGGATTAATCACAGCAGCTGGAGTACCCTGCTGATGGCAAGACAAATTTTCCACTGAACCATTACAAGCCCCGTGCAAGGAAATGTCTTGACATATAAGTGAACCACTCAGTGCAAGTTTACAGTTTGAACTGCTCAAAAACACTTCACGATCCCCACTCCAACATCTATATGTATACGGTAAATCCCAAGATGTCTTAATGTATTCCTTACCCAACCTTTCATATTTGCCTGCTTGCATTTGTCTGAGGCAATACTGAAACTGAAAAGTACTCACAGGTAACGTTATTTTGCCATGAATAAGCCATTCTGTAGCTGTTTTTTCTGACACAGTGAATGGTAACTTCTCCAATTTTTCAATGCTCCGCACTGTATACTTTGCTCCTCTTTGTGCCAGTTCGATCTGTTTATCAGTGAGATTGTATTCTGCAAACAGAGCCGTTGTGTTGATGAAACGCCAAGGCACATAGCCCGCTCGCAAAGATTGCAGCGTCCAGCTTAATAACATAATAGAACGTAATTGAGATTGGCCTTGTTGTAACATCGCCAAATCTTGTTCTAGAATGTCGATAGCAGAGGATACAATGCCATCCAATGAATATATTCTGGAGGACAAAGTTGTTAACCCATTGTCGACCACAGAGAGTGTTTTCTCTAAATTAATACGATCAAGTTCACGTATTCGTTCTGCGGCCTCTATTTGTGATACCTTCCAAGCTTCATTATAAGCAGCATAAATGCCGGCATATATGAAACGTTTTTGACGCGGTTTTCTTGGTCCAAGCAAGAATTCCCTAAGGTCTGCGTCCTTTTAAGTAAGGTTAAGTGTTGTTTCACATCCTGTAGTGTAGACTTATGCAGCCAATCGAGGCATAATTTTCCTACACTGTATGTTGTTACTACCCCCGGATGTTGTCTTTGGACGTATCTTGGGTCTGGCCTATGAATAGTAAAGCCCTGAGTTTTATTCAGGAATCTTTCCTGACAGTTATTCGTGTCTGTGGGCCAGATCAACCATTTTTTCCATGTAGGATTTGATCTGTTGAGTTGTAGTATTGTGTCAACTGTCACCACTGCTTTTGTATTATTTTCACTGGCAGGTGTTGGTACAGAAGGTGTGTTCATCTCTTTTATCTTGGCTAATCCAAGACAAGATGTTTGTTGGATAGTTTCATTCAAAAACATTATTTGTTCTGGGATTATGCAGGCTCTAAATAAAGCTTCTATCCCCTGCACTTGCCAATCTTTAGTACCCCACACAGTTTTTGTGTCAATTGTGTCTTTCCAAAAGTCGAAACCCTGTCTAGACAGTTGGGCATTAAAAAATTCAGAATAAATCTGTTTTGTATTTGTTAACATAATTTTCAGTCCTGTCTTGTTTACATTTTTATAGTAAAACATTTCTGGATCAGATGTGTTATAACCTGAAAAATATGGAAACTTGCTAGCAAATGTTTTTGAACTACCTTTAGGTGGTGTAGGACAATGTTCCCATTGGTTAAACATAAACACATTTCTTGGATATGCAGATTTATGCAAATAATGATGACCATAGTGATTAAAACAATACATTTGTTCATAGTCTGATGAACCCTCTAAATATTCATGTTTAGAAAATGCAGCAGATTTTTCTAGGTCAAACATTATATCGTTTACAGTCTCAAAGTCCCAATCATCTGAATAGGTACTGGACGTAATTAGATCACTTAGTGAAATTTTAAACAAATGTGGAATGTTCAATTGTTCATTTGGGCCGAAGATATCATAATCTGTTTTGTCCCACACTATATCATCCTGTATAGGAACAGCTGTGATGTTCACTGATGATAAGTCTCTTGCTTCACGATGGGAAGATTTATGAGGTTTCAAAAGTACGTTTACGTCTTTTCCTTCAGTGTTCACATGGATGTATCTGCCACTTATAAGCACGCTCACAGTTGTTACCAAAGCTAGCCAGAGCAGGAAAACAAAAAGTCCAGATGTAATCCAGAGTTCAATCCATGGAGAAACCAAATAAGTCTTTTTCACAAAATGAAGAAAGTCTTGTACTTGCTGCTTGAATTTCAATGACACTGGCGTCGTTTCAGGTTTACTTGGATCTTCTGAGAACGTATCAAAGTTAATGAAGTAGCCAGAAGCAGTTCTGTCAATTGTTGGAATTGCATCAGGATTTGTAGAAATCACTGGAACCAGTTCATCACTTGTTACGTTGGTGTAGACAGGTGTATTTGGACGAACTGTTACTTGGTGTTCAAGAGGGATGAGTTCCATAGCGTTGTTGCATAGTCCTTCGTCTGTTACAGCTGAATTCTCGATAGTTATCAGTCTTTCAGTCTGAACCTCTTGGATAGTAGCGAGAGGAGTGCGTCTGCTACTAGGTCAGAGTCCACGAGGCATACTATTTAGTATTGGCCACATACTGTGGTTTGATCAGGTCGATGGACACAAATCTTTTCTCCTTTCTTCCAGCAAGGGGCGGCAGAAGTACTGTTCTTGTTCCTTGAACTGCTAGGACAGGTACTGGTTGTCTGTAAGAAGGTCCAAATTCCTTCTTGACCGCAATTTTTCTCTCTGACTAGATCCCCAACTTTTGGAATCCAGACAGGCCTTGCTGGGACAGCCGGTTGATCCCCAGTGGTGGTTGACTGTAGGAATACGTTGCTTTGTTTCGTTTCTGTAAAACAGCCAAACGATCTTTGATATCAAATGGTTTATTTTCCACCACTGTGCCTACGTGTTCAATGTCTGGTACCCACATTCTTATCCCAAATAGGACCTCATATGGAGTGACCCCCCCTAGAGAACTTCTTGGCAGATTGTTCAATGCGCGCTGTACGCCATTAAGGTGTTTGACCCACCCATCACCCGAACCTAATACCCTAGCTGTTATAGACTGCTTTATGTCCCGGTTTTTCCTTTCCACAACCGAATTTCCCTCAGGATGGAATGGAGAGGAGTACTGCAATGCAACGCCCAGACTGGCCATGGCTTCTTTGTAAGCCCTAGAGCTAAACGCAGGACCCTGGTCAGAATGTAGCGTGCCTATTGCGTATGTGCCGATAAAGACTCGCAAATCTTTTATAACAGTTCGAGCGTCAGCCGAGCGCTGAGGCCATAACCATAGGAACCTAGAGCATGAATCCACTGCAACCAAGATGTATTTATAGTTACCGTCCCTTTGCAGGGGACCGCAGTGGTCAAGGTAAACACAAGCTAATGGTTTATCTGAAATTAACATGGGTGTCTGCGCAGGACGTTTCACCGTGGAGACTTTCATCTGTTGGCATATATCACATTCTAAAACATAGTTCTTTGTTTGTTTTCTAATGCCAGGCCACCAATATCTTTGCTTGAGTAAAGATACTGTTGCGGAAACACCTGCATGGGCAGAGGCTATCCCTTCGTGTGCTGCTAGGATTAGTCCTAATCTGCGTTCCTTGTTTGGAATTACCCTATCCCCCACTCCAGGGATTCGAGCAAAAGGAACGTTGTTCGCATCAATTACATAAGAGTACTTGAGTGGAAACTTTTTGGTAACGCTGCACTGCTGCCTTTGCTTGATGCATTGACAGCCAACATTATCTCACCATCTATTTTTGTTTTTGAACGAGTGATCGCAGCTACGGAAGCCATTTGCACAGCCCCCTTTGCGGCTTCGTCAGCCAATGAATTCCCTGCAACGTAAACGCCATCACGTTGATGACTCAGTGTGTGTATCACGTGAGCCTTTGGTAGTTCGTTTTGCAACTGAACTACTTGTTCCCAAAGCAATTTGTGCTTTATTGTGCCACCTTTCGCATCTTTGAAACCATTTTCAAGCCAGTTTTGTATATAGTCATTATACGACTGAACACAGTAAAAGGAATCGCACACTATTAGTGTGGGGAATTCGCGATCTGTACTTTCAAGTGCCAGTTTGAATGCTTGTAGTTCAGCTCGCTGAGCTGTACAACTCCCCTAGAGATTGTGTTTTTGTGACCATAGGTCTGAAGATGCCATCTCGCATGCGACCTTTAACGATTGCACACGCTGCACTGTGCTTGCTTACTCCCTATTGCGGGTTGTGCGGATCCGTCAGTGTAAATTATAAATTCGTACTGATCAAGAGGCAGAATTTCAGTAGGCAGAGGACATTCTTGTTCATATTGTAGGAATGCTTGTGTTTTTAAATCTGGATCAAAAACATATTCAACATCTGTTGCAGCAAGAGAATTAACCCATTGTATCCATCTAGGATGTAATGCTTTAGCATTTGGAATGCTTGCTTTTGTAACAGCTTCTAAAGCCGGTACTGGGGTTACGACAATAATGCGTTTCCCTTGGGCTAAGGCTCTTTCTTTTGCTACAGCGGTTTGAACTGCTGTCAGAATTTTTTCAGTAGAACTGAAGCGCATTTCCGCTTGTGTGTACAAATGGGATTTGTATGCAATTGGGATTTTGTCACCCTCATTGAAGGTTAAGTAGGTGAATCCACATTGACCCGAAATTATTCGGATCACCAAATTACGTTGACTTACACGTGTTTGTCAGTGATTTGTTGCTAACATGTTAGCCTGGAGTGAACGCAAGATTTCTGTGTGTTCCTGTGTCCAGTTTTTGATTGAAAAATCAGGTTTGATTAATGCGTAGAGAGGTTTAACCCTTTCTGCATAATTTAAAATGTATGTTCTTCCAAAATTTAGGAAACCCAGGATGGATTGTAAGTTTTTTAGCGTTTTTGGAGGTTGGAGCAGCGCACACTTTTCTAAAAAGTTAGCTGCCAAGCTCTTGCCTTCACTTGAAAGCTCATATCCCAAAAATAGGACATTGAGATGGGCAATTCTGGACTTTTTAAAGTTGAACTTGTAGCCCTCAGAGGCGAAACCCAGTATAATGGTGCTCACCCTGTTCAAGTGTTTGTCCAGGTCATCGTCTGTCAGATATATGTCATCGACATAGGACAATGCCTCATTGTCATAAATTTGTAGCAACTCCGTTACCCTCGCTGAGAATAAACCTGGGCTGTTCTTGAACCCTTGTGGGAGTCGACAAAAGTGACGCTGGGTCCCCATTATGGAGAATGCTGTTAAGTACCTGCTTTCAGGTGCTATGTTTTGACAATAGAAACCATTTGAGATGTCTAATGTTGTTTTATATTTTTTACGCACAATGTTATTCATTAATGCTGTGCTATGTGCATTTTGCACTGCAAAAGTTTTAGAACAAGTGTTTAGGTGTCTGTAATCCAAAACTAGACGATATGTATTGTCTGGTTTGGAGACAGGAAACAAAGGATTGTTCATTGAGGAGGTGCATGTTTCAATCACCCCTTGGTATTCAAGTTGATCTAAGATCTCCCTGACCTGTTTTTTAGCTTCTTGCTTTATTGGGTACTGCCGTTGTGCAGTTGGTTCATGTTTCAGATGTATTTTATGGTGAGGTGAGTCCTCATCCCATCCTACATGATTTTTATATAATGCTGGGGCCTGGGCCACTGCCCATTTCCATGCATATGTATATTTTAGATGTATAGGAATATGGTTGGAGAAGGCAGGCATAATAATGTCCTCGCCGTGTGGGCACTCCCTGACAAATTGTGGTGGCCAGTCCTTTTCTGCTAGAAGTATGTCATAGCCTCTTGATAGTCTTTCCCAAAAAAGTGCTTTCACCTCTCTAGGTTTGTCTCCCTCCATCCGGAGTGTTATTTCATATAACGTTTGTGGAGCACTAACCCTGGTGTCTACAGTCTCTACTGTGATGTACTCATTCAAGTCCACTATCTCCAGAAGTTCCTTCACGGTCTGGCGAACTATTGTGACTTCTGCTGCACTGTCCAGCATTGTCTGAGCCCATTCTCCATTCTTGAGTTGTGTTCTCAGTATTCTCGGCATGTCTGATCTTCAGACCTGCTACCTTTTTTTGGAGAATTGAGGTTTTGTTTTGGTTTTTGAAGCGTGTTTGTCGTCTTTCGATTTCACGCATTCTTCTCTATGTTCTGACCGTCCTCTTCTTTCCGAAGCCTGTGATGAGATCTGAAAGGGACGAGAGGAACGTGTATCAGTATCTTGATACCTGTCAGGTTTTCTCAAATTATCCCTATTCCTGAGGTTATACTTCCTTTCAGAGGGCTCCTTTTGAGGAGACCTACCTCGGGATTGAGAACGTTTCTCGTTTGATTTTTGTTTAGTAGACTCCCACTTCTTTTAGAAGATGTAGGAGTTTGTTTAATTGAGTCCTTCTCAGGACTTTCAGATAGTTTCGGCTTCACTGGTCTTCCACCCAAACTATCTCTGCCTAATTCTGCATAAGATTGTTCTATTATTCTGGGTAGCTCAGTTTGATGTTCTGTAACATCAAATTCCCTCAATTTTTGGCGGATCGCCACTGCTGCTGCCTCCCCTTTAATATTAGACAATATTATTGTTGAGACCTGGTCGAAATTTTTCAGTAATTTCATACCTAAATTTAGAGCAGGCTCTGCCCCGTATTCGTTTTGAATTTGTTTTAGGACATCAGGTATTACCGCAATTGACGGAATGCCATGTGTTTTAGTGTAGATGGCAGCAAAGACTGAGCCCCAAGTGGTGCAGTCTTCCAGTTGTGGTGTGATCCCCATCGGTAAACTGATTGTTAGGATTCTGTGTTTCTCATGTGGGCTAGTATTTGGAAATACTGCTTCGATTTGAGTAATTTTTGAGCTATCCAAAATGGAATTTGCTTACGTTTTGTGGGCATTTTACCCATGACTGCGTATAGAGTCTGTGGTGTAATTTTTAGTGTATTCCCCTGTTGGGGAGTTGGATTTGGATATGTCAATGGTGGTCGGACTGTAAAAGTCCGCATGACATATTGGACCAATTGTCTGTAAATTTTTATTAACTCTGTGAGTTGAGTACGTAACTCCTCATCTGACATCTCTTCAATGTCTGGATGAGGTGTGTAGCCGGCTAAAATCGGCCATGTTGCTCCTGGTCTACCTAGTGGACCGAGCCTATTAATGTTTTTGTGATGTTTTAGGGTGCCTTTAAACCAGAGCTGATGCTCCTGGTATGTTAATGGAATTTCAATATCCTCGAAAGGACTGTATTCCTCTGGTGGTTCATCTTCTTTGTAGAAGTGAAACATGTGTGTTACTGAATTGGATTCAGGAAATATTACCCATGAATAGAATACCTCTGTCTGAAAGGATTCATGTGCCTCTATCACGAAAACTGCTCTACCGCCTCTTGGTGGTAGGCCATGTTTCATAAGTTTTAGAGTGATGGCTCTTCTTAAGTTTTGATGGATGTGTATAACACCCTCCTCGGTTTCATTTAAACCGGTAAAGTTAAAAACTGCTGCTTGGGCTGGATCAGCCGCAGCTCCACTGTTTCCGGTGTCAGTGTCGGAGCCAGGCATTTTGTTGTTTGAAAAATGTAGAACAAGTTTCAAGGAAACAAAGATGAGGTGCACAATATTGTGGAACACTGTATCCTTCAACGTTGAGCAAACCAAACAGCTAATATATAGGGTACTGCCCTATGTAGCCGTGGTGGATACCTAACCCTGCCCACTCCAGACGTCTTTGGAGTATATGGGTAGGGGTCTTGAGAGAAAAAGCACGGCTGAGTTACTCAGTATCTAACGTTGAATTTCGCCTTACCAAACCGTTGGGCGCCATGTAGTGTAGCTCCTATTTCCCTAATAGGCTCTGCGCATTGGAATAATATATCCTATAGGTTTGACATAGGACTAAGGTCAGTATGTCCCTATCGAGTATATTAAACTTAATTACTTGTGCCAGCTAGCTCAGAGGCCACTAGAAACTCCTTGACAACAAGAAGGGAGTAGTTTCTGGCAGCCGCAAAACATGACCACTGTGTTTCCCTTTAGAATCAGAACGTGTCCCAGAGTCGTGGAAACAATAGATAACTATTTCACTCAGCTCAGTCGTGCATGCTTAGTTTTCTCCAAGTTACACAGAAAGAAATAGACGGGCGTTTCAATAAAGGATTTATTGAACAGTCTTGTTTCTGGTGTAAGTAAAATGTGCTGTTACGATCACAAGACAGTATGCGAGATAAATAATGTACAGGGTGAGCAGTAGAAATAAATAATACTGCGATAGCATTATCTTTTAGTACATATGCATTTACATAAATAACACAGACTAAAAATGCGAGTACTCATACGATGCGTTGCTAAGCTAATTCAACTCTCAATGTACCTAACCTGACCTAGGTGTAGGAAGAGGGAAGAAGTAGGTGAAGTATTCCTTACTATGGTATACTAAGAGTATGTTAAGTCTAGTATGCCTAGTATGCCATGAGTCCCTCTAGGTTCTAGTCAGCTCCATACCTGAAGAATGAGAGAGGTAGGAATCTCTTTGCCAGACTCGAACTCCAACACCCCGCAAGGGAAGTCAGATCACTGGAAGCTGGAAGCTGGGCTCTCTGCGTGCAGGGAATGGCAGCGTCTTCTCAGTGCGTCAGGCCGGAAAACGGGCTCCTCTGAAGTCGAGGTCTCCTCTGGTTTACAGCGGCTAGGGAAGGTATATTTATACCTGAGAGCACCTAAGAATGTTAGTATTGACGTGAGTTGGACAGCGAAAGACGTCATGAATGAACCCCCTAAGGAATAATGGTTCATGCATAATGTATGAGTCCTTGAAGAAATCAATAGTCCTGGACTAGGGAAACTCCCGCAGCCTAAGGGTCGGTTCTTCATGAACTCGTTGTGACGTTAGGGTGGACGGATGTCAGAGACAATGCCTGTATTTGGAGTGCATGGTTTAATGCCTAAATAAGGGCTGGGATTTTATGCCTATATAAGGGCAGGGCGAATTGTGCCTATATAAGGACATGATACTGGAAAGCCCGTTTATGGATACCCTAAGAGGAATACAACACCGGCAGGCGTCGCACTCCTCGGAGTCGTGGTGCTCTCCTAGGCACCACATACAGATCGCGTGCGGATCCGTCGCTGACATCTGCCACGTACAGGTCTCACACGCCTTGAAACCCGAAGGCATCGCACACTGTTCCCGGACGCCGAAGGCATTGAGAAGGCCTGAAACAACAGGCCAGAGGAACCGCTTAATCCTGGATCCGCGTTGGGACGCGGAAAAGAAGGAAACTGATGTCAGCGCGCCAGGAGGGACTTATATGGCTCCGCTGACGTCATGTCCGTGGACGACGTCAGGGCAGAGCCATGCGGCGCCGCCCCCCGGTGCGCAGAGGTGCTGCTGCAAAAAATTCTCCGGATCCAGTCTGACGCCTGGGGATATTCTAAGTTAAGGAATCTGCGGCTAGATGTCTCTATCAGATATTAAGAACATTCATACTATATATCTTACATGTTATTTACAAATCTGTACATACGGGTATATATACTCATGAGAAATAAGGAAACAATTATTTCATGAAAGTAAGCTATAGTTGCAGAAGGCAAAAGGTGACAGTAGAAACAGGCTATTTAGCTTTCATGTAAATGTACATTCAATTCTTCGTCTAAATTATGACCCCCCGGCTGTTTGGTCTCGAGTTTCAGGATCCATTTGGATACCCGTTTGCGTAACATGTGGACTCTATTGCCACCCCTAGGGCCAGTGTGTATCTGTTCAATAATGAAATAGCTTAACCGTGCACTATTTGAAAGATGGTATTCTTGGAAGTGTCGTGCAACCGGGTAATGTATGTCCCTATTGCTTATAGCACGCATATGCTCCAACACCCTCTTTTTGGCCCTTAGAGTTGTGCTACCAATGTAACGTAGTCCACAGGGGCTGTCTAGGGCATATACCACAAAAGTGGTACTGCACGTCAAGAATTGGGTAATCAGTTTTTTGTTCACTCTGCTAGGTATGTTGAATTCTTTGACCAAGCGGCTGTTGCGGCATGCCTTGCAATGACCACAAGGGAAAAAACCTTTGAGGTTATGGTTTCCTTGTTGTTGTATTTGAGTTATATCATTGTGAACCAAAATATCTCTAAGACTACGGCCTTTCCTGTAGGTGATTCTAGGACGCGTATGGATAGATTTGCCAATGATAGAATCGCTAATCAATATTGGCCAGTGCTTAGCGAAGATCTTAAGTATCTGTTGGGAATTGCGGTTATATGTAGTAATCAGTCGTATCTCTTGTGTTTCCATGTTGATGGTAATGTCATTGATGTGCTCTTTAAGTGTATCTCGCCGGAAGAACCCAGAGAGTCCGCCTCCCCCCGTTCAGATCCGAGGCCACCGAAGTCATCTGCGGCGTTCCACAAGGATCTTCACTCAGTCCAACCCTCTTCAACGTCTACATGAGCCCCCTCGCAGCCATCGCACGCCAACACAACCTCAACATCATCTCCTACGCCGACGACACCCAGCTGATCGTCTCCCTCACCAACGACCCCACCACCGCCAGAGCCAACCTACACGACGGGATGAAAGACGTCGCCGACTGGATGAGGAACAGCCGCCTTAAACTGAACTCAGACAAGACGGAAGTCCTCATCCTGGGCTCATCACCCTCCGCCTGGGACGACTCCTGGTGGCCCCCGGCCCTGGGCACCGCGCCCAAGCCAACGGACCACGCACGGAACCTGGGCTTCATCCTGGACTCCTCCCTGTCGATGACCAGACAAGTCAACGCCGTCTCATCTTCGTGCTTCAACACCCTGCGCATGCTCCGCAAGATCTTCAGATGGATCCCCACTGAAACCAGGAAGACCGTCACCCAGGCACTCGTCACCAGCCGACTGGACTATGGGAACACCCTCTACGCCGGAACCACAGCCAAACTTCAAAAAGACTCCAGCGCATCCAGAACGCCTCCGCACGACTCATCCTGGACATCCCCCGACACAGCCACATCACCGGACACCTGAAAGACCTGCACTGGCTCCCCGTCAGCAAGAGAATCACGTTCAGACTCCTCATCCACGCACACAAGGCCCTCCACGACCTGGGCCCAAAGTACCTCAACGACCGCATGACCTTCTACACGCCCACCCGCCAGCTACGATCAACCAGCCACGCCCTCGCCACCGTACCACGCATCCGCAGAACCACCGCCGGAGGAAGATCCTTCTCCTACCTGGCAGCCAAGACCTGGAACTCCCTCCCCACTCACCTTCGGCGAACCCAGGACCATCGCTCCTTCAGGAAGCAGCTCAAGACCTGGCTGTTCGAGCAGTAACTTACCCCCTCCCCCAGCGCCTTGAGACCCTCCCGGGTGAGTAGCGCGCTCTATAAATGCCGTGATTGATTGATTGATTGATCTGATCTGCTGATTTTATTAACTTTATCCAAGGCACGTTTTAGTACCCATTTAGGGCCACCATGGCGCCATATATATTGCAAGAAATCCGTATTCCCATTTACATTGCCAGCATGTATAACCTGCTCGAACATCATGCAGAGTATTTTTATGGCACTATGTCTCCTTACAATTGCTCTGGGTTTAAACAATACATTTGTATTATGTATCAGCATGTCACTATATTTTTAAGCACAATGTATTTTAAGTGCAATGCATTGCAATACAACATGATGGCCGCTTTATTCACATCGGGTCTTTGAACTATTTAGGACCAGTAATTTCCGTTTGATAGCCACGAGAGTATTACTACCACAAAATGGCCGCAGTACATATATAATCTGCAAAACATACACTTTTTAATATAGGGAATTGTTCCCGTACATTCTGGGATATGATTTCATATGCCCAGGATATTAATTTACGATTATTAATAGTATTTGTAAATTGTACTCTGTATACTCAGGATCATTAACATATACAATATTACATGATATGTATATATGCCCTGTATACAAATGTTAATCAATTTGCGACCATTAACTGTTTTTTGTAAACTGTATTTTGGTTAATCATGATTATTTTCATTACTATATGTAATACTATAAGATGGCCGCCACAGTAGCATTACGCTTGTTGCAAAAAAGCGGAAGTTTTTGTCCATTGTTTATTTCATCACAAGACTATGTATCAGAACATTTCCTGTATGCTCATTCTGTGATCAAGACAGCGCCGTCTGTCGAAACGCGTTACTGTGTGTAATTAAAATTCCACTTTGGGACTGCCTGAGAGCGTGGACATTCTTTTCTTCTTTGTGTGATATATATATATATATATTTATATATGTAAACCAAGGTTCCTCGTCACAGACCGCCGCTCCCTTCTGGACGGGTGCTGCCGCAAAGCGGTGACGAACCGCTACACGTTTTTCCAAAAACACTCTGCGTGAACAAAGCATGCGGCGCACTCGTGAGTTGATTTTGCAAGTTTTATTCAGCCAAATCCATCATAGCTGACAAACGCGTTTCGGCCATGACGGCCTTTATCAATGTCAGCATATCACCTTTTTTTAAAACTTTATATACATTACAAAGTCGTGCATTAAAAACAAAAGACGGACTTCAGGAATACATTGTGTTCCAAAGTCATGGCGGCCATATTTGAATGTCTAAAAACACTTGAAATGGATATGGTCATGCTGTTTTATCGAATGTAAATACATGATAGTTACTACAAAATTTCATCCGCCTAATGGCATTTTGTTTGCATTTATAATATCACTTTCCAAAGACTGCTTTTGATATGATCGACAGCTTTCATGAGGTCGTTATTAAAGATTTGGACAAGTTGAGAACTAAACACAGAGAAAATAAAGGAACACTACATAATGTATCCAAAAAGAACGAGGGGCAATCAGAGCATTAACAGATGATGTGTCAATAGAGATTAAGCCATCCGACAAAGGCGGAAATATTGTTATTCAAAATAAATTGTCTTATCAAGAAAAAGCATTAAGGCAATTAAGTGATACCATCTGTTATGCCAAAATTACATATAAAGAATACAATGATAGTGTTTTAAGGTTTCATGAAATGATATACATGTGGAGGGATAGGGGTATTTTGGATCAGGATGAATTTGGGTTCCTGAAGGTAGATTACCCTGTGATCCCTACATTCTATCGCATCCCGAAGATCCACAAGGATGCCGAGAAACCTCCAGGACGACCGAATGTGTCCTCCAAGGGGAGTCTGTTGGAGAACACATCGGTCCTGGTAAATACCGTGTTATGTCCGTTTCTATCTGACCTGGTATCATATGTCAAGGATAGTACAGATTTTATAAAATTGATCTCCGATATATTATGGGAGGATGATTTTCTTTTAATCACCCTTGACATTACAAGTCTCTACACGTGTATTAATCATTCACAGGGCCTTGAGGCAGTGGAGACTTTTTTGAAAACTAGACCCTTAAAATTCACAGAACACAATCAGATGATACTACAATTTATGAAATTCTGTCTGAACAACAATATCCTTGTCTTTGGAGAGCAGGTATACATTCAGAAACAGGGAACCGCGATGGGCACGTGCTTCGCCCCCAGCTACGCAAATTTATTCGTGGGCTGGTGGGAGAAGCACGTGGCCTGGGCGGGGACCAATGAAATTTGGGCACAGAAGATAGCTATTTGGGCCCGTTACATAGATGATATTTTTATCGTCTGGAAGGGTTCCAAAACAGAAATGGAAGAGTATATCAATGCACTGAATATCAATGATTATGATTTGCACTTCTCTAGTAATATTAGTTCTACAGAAGTAGCATTTTTGGACCGTCTAGTGTATGTTAACAGCAGTCAATTGATGACAAAATTATATCGTAAGCCGACGGCAGGAAATGCCGTTCTCCATTATACTAGTCAACACTCTAGATGTCTGGTAAACAGTATCCCCTATGGGGAGTTACTCCGTATGAAGCGAAATAGTACAACCAAGGAGAATTACGAAGAAGCTAGAAATGAGGCACTTGATCGTTTCAATTTTAGAGGTTACCCCCAGAAGATATTGAAGATCGCCGTAAATAGGGTAGATCAGAAAACTAGGGAAGAGCTTCTGAATAAGAAAGTGGATAAAAAGCAAGATGAAATAAGCAGATTAATTTTAACCTATTCCACAGATTCAGGAGAGATAAGAAAGATACTGAACAAACATTGGGGTATTTTACAAATAGATGGAATAATTGGTAAAGCAGTGGCCCAACATCCTAGTATCACCTATAGGAAAAGTACATCATTAAAAGATTTACTAGTACATAGCCATTTCTCCAATAAACAAAAGAACACTACTCAAGTTAGAGGTTTTTACCCATGCCTGAATTGTAAAGCCTGCAAGAAAAGTACCAAAGTCAAAGACTATGCAATTCCTGGTAGGGATTCCAAAAAACAAATAATGAAATTGTTAAACTGCAATTCTGATTTTGTAGTTTATTGTCTGGTGTGTCCGTGCAATATCATATATGTGGGTAGCACGGTACACCGGGCAAAAAAGAGAGTTCTGGAACATATGCGGGCAAAAACAAATGGGGATAAAAATTACCCAGTTGCCAGACATTTTGCAGCTCAACATCACAGTGATAGCAAATTTTTGAGCATCTTTTGTCTAGATCAGGTTGTGGCTAAAGAGAGAGGGGGCGATAGGGTAAGGACCCTACGACAATTGGAGTCCAAGTACATTATAGAATTAAGAACAAGAGCTCCTTATGGTCATAACAGCGAAGAGGAGCTATGGGTCCATGTTGGTTAGGATGAAAATAACAATAATATGTAGGGAGTAGATTTGAATTAAATTCGTTGACAGGCATCTAAAAGAATCGTATAAAAAACTTTTCCCTCTGAAATTAGATTTTGATAGACGGACAGGTTACATTGGATGAGACAGATGGATGGAGAAGGGATGTATTGAATTTAAACATAAGAGAAAGATCAGGGAACCCATAATGAGATACACAAAAAATATATAAAAAATAAAAAAAAGAGAAGAATATACATTGCCCATACAGGGCTTGATAGTAGATGATCGTAACTATGAATATGAGATATTAACATCTATGTATTATGGGTAGGAGTTAATACCATTCAAGTATTGAACAAGGATATTTTGATGGGTTTTGAAATATGAAATGTATACCATGGAGCAGGACTGACGTGAGAGGTCATCAATCACCATAGTTTAAATATGAAATTTGGTCATGGGGAGTGTTAAGCCCATCCAGGGCGGAAAGTGATATTATAAATGCAAACAAAATGCCATTAGGCGGATGAAATTTTGTAGTAAGTATCATGTATTTACATTCGATAAAACAGCATGACCATATCCATTTCAAGTGTTTTTAGACATTCAAATATGGCCGCCATGATTTTGGAACACAATGTATTCCTGTAGTCCGTCTTTTGTTTTTAATGCACAACTTTGTAATATATATAAAGTTTTCAAAAAAGGTGATATGCTGACATTGATAAAGGCCGTCATGGCCGAAACGCGTTTGTCAGCTATGATGGATTTGGCTGAATAAAACTTGCAAAATCAACTCACGAGTGCGCCACATGCTTTGTTCACGCAGAGTGTTTTTGGAAAAATATATTTATATATATATTCACTGAAAAAAACATAGGTTTTAGAGACAGTTATAGTTAGTTGGACATTTCACTCGTACAACACAGACGTGTAGAGAGGCCACACCCCTTTTTACACCTCTCTGCAACGCAGCTCTGTGGCGCTTTTTGGAGGTATATGGTGGGCTAGTTGGACTCCTGGGACCCTCAGGATTCAAGGGGACTTAATCCCCAACTTAAAACGCGCCACGGGCGCGTTTGCACAGTGGTGAAGGGAGGGGGCGGGGCTTCAGGTGACATGTGTGCAAACAGGCCCCGTGGCGCGTTTTAAGATGGGGAATTAAATCCCCTTCAATCCCTGAGGGTCCCTGGGGCCAACTAGCCCAAAAGGTACATCCAGAAAGCGCCACAGAGCTGCGTTGCAGAGAGGTGTAAAAGGGGTGTGGCCTCTCTACACGTCTCTGCAACGCAGCCCCTGGCGCATATTGGAGGTTCCTGGTGGGCTAGTTGGCCCCTAGGGACCCTCAGGATTCAAGGGGACTTAATCCCCCAACCTAAAACGCGCCACGGGGCGCGTTTGCACAGATGTAACCTCAGGCCCCGCCCCTCCCTTCACCATTGTGCAAATATTCCTCTAAAATCAGCCGAAATACGAATTCCGATTTACTCACCTGTTATCAGGAGAGACCTCAGTGCTGTATCTTTCAGCCCAGTACTGGTCCTGAAAAGTAATTCTAACCATACTTACCAGTAACTTGAATTTCCTTCCATAGGCTAACATTGACTGGTTTCACTTGGAAATTCTTCATAAACTGTTTATGCCCTGGGGACCCCATCCCCCAGGGCCTTACCCCTTTTTTTTAATTTTTAATTAAAAAAAAAAACGGGAAGGGGGCCGCGTGGCCCCCTTCCCTGGGCCTGTATTGGCCCCGGGGACCCCATCCCCGGGGCATGGCCTTTTATTTTTATTCTTTGGAGGGGGCTGCGTGGCCCCCTCCTCTGGCTATTTAAGGCCCCGGGACCCCATCCCTCGGGCCGGCCTTTCCATTTTTTGAAATTTTTTTATTTTTCTTTTTTGGGAGGGGGGCTGCGTGGCCCCCTCCTGGGCCACTACTTGCCCCGGGGACCCCATCCCCGGGCTGGCTCCTCTCCGTTGGGGACTGTGGGGGGTCCCCAATCCCCCACAGTCCCGCCGGCTCCCACTCCCTTGGGAGCCGGCATTGCTGATTCCACATGGGGAGCAGCTGACATGCTGCTCCCCATGTGGAAAAGCAATGTGCTTTGGATATTGGAAGAGAGAGCAGGTTTCCCTGCTCTCTCTTCCAATATCCAAAGCAGTTTGCTATGGCAGGACGGGAGCCGCGAGGCTCCCGTCCTGCCATAGCAGACTACAGTGTCCCGGGGTAGGCACCCCGGGACACTGCAGGAGCCGGCCCTGGGGGTGGTGGTCCCCAGGGCCATCAAGGGCTCCAGGAGGGGGCCGCGCGGCCCCCTCCTACATCAGCACAGCCCCGGGGAGGTGGTGGTCCCCGGGGCTTCGGGGTCCAAACGGACCCCCATTTTAATTTGTTAGTGCCCTGGGGAGGTGGCGGTCCCGGGCGTGTGGGGGGCTGGAGCCCCCACACAGGTTGTTAAATTAATTTAAAAAAGCCCCGGGGAGGTGGTGGTCCCGGGGCTGCGGAGGGCTCAGAGCCCTCCCGCACCATTTTTCAAAAAGCCCCGGGGGTGGTGGTCCCCGGGTCTCGGGGGCCCTTTGAGGCCCCCACACATCAAGTTATCCCCCACCATGCCCCCGGGACTTGGGCCACCCGAGGGCCAGTGCTATCGAAGCGCGGGAGACCGCGCTCGATTCTCGGCAGGATTCGCGCACCCTGAGCGCATCCTGCCGATTTTCTAAAAAATTTATTTATTTTTGCCCAGGGGTCCTTGTGGGACCCCTGAGCAAGCCTAGGGGTCAGGGTGCTTCTACCCTGCCCCCTTTGTGCGCTTTGCGCACTTGTTTCTGTCCCTCGGTTCTACCGAGGGACAAAATGGCTGCCAACATTTCCTGAATCGGAATGTTGACAGCCAGCTGACAGCCAATTAACATGCAGCTCGTGATCGGGACGGTGCGCGCAGGGTGCGCTCAGTGTGCGCGAATCCTCCGTGCCCATAGATATATATGTACTTTTACTTTTGATTTTCTCAGCAACTACTGAACGGATTTACACCATTTGACAAAAGGGTTCTTTCTGAACCAAGAACTACCTCTTTGCCAAATTTGGTGTAATTCCGTTCAGCAGTTCGGGCTGTAGCAGTGTCTAAAGTTTCCTATGGAAAATTGCATGGGGAAACGCGTTTTGGGACCCCCTTTTTCTCGGCCCCGCTTGACGAATCCCCGAGACTTTCAGGGTAGGAGCGGACCGGAGCGCCCCACAAAGTTTGAAAATTTTGCGAAGATACGTCAACCGGCAGGAGAGTTATTTCAATTAGAATGTCGCGGATTTCCTATGGATAATAGGTTGTAACTATAACTATCTACTGGCGACCGCCAGTAGATAATATAATATATATATATATTTTTTTAAATATACTCTGGGGTCCCCGCGCATGGGCAGGAATATTCAGTGCTTATGACTATTGATGAGGATCCCCTGGAAGAGAATGGTTGTTTAGCTTCTTTAAAACCTTGGCAGTGTAGAAGGGAGATGGGTCTGTAGTTGGAGAGTGTGGATGGGTCAGCAGATGGTTTCCTGAGCAGGGGCATTATGGTGGTGTGTTTCCAGGTGTCCTGATATGTGGCAGAGTCGATGGAGGCATTAAGGATGGATGTTAGTACTTCACTGATTGGTAGGTGTTCTTTGGTGAATGCATGGTGGGAGCAAAAGTTAAGATGGGGACCCGAGTGGATGGTCTTCATGGTAGCGGATGTTTCGACTGTGCTAATGGTGGACCGCATGCTCAGAGTGTTATGTTTCATACAGGTGCCCAATATAGGCTCAGGTAGCAACCCGACCTTTCACCTACATTTCCCTGCCATTACACTACAAAACAGTTCTTAGTACTGACCTTTTACCTAGTTACGGTAATGCCTAAATGACATGGGGTTTTCTCTGAAAACTAGCCTCATTCATTATGCATGAGGATTCTTGGAATCACAGTAGGACACAGCAGGACACCATCTACTGCATAATAACTATGTATAAGGGTCATTCCTTCCGTCATCCTAGTCCGACATGACACAGTAAGGTATATCCCCTGGGGGTACCACATTGGGTATATAAACACCATATCTCTGCTGAGGCAAGAGAGAAGAAAAGGACTTTGACGCTGACACACTGACGCGAGACGCTGAGGTTCCTGCACGCACTCTAGCTCGCAGTGGTCTGACATCCCTTGCGGGGTGTCCACCTCGAGACCAAGACGGGGGTCCCACACTCTCTCACTTCAGGTAATGGGGTTGACTTTATCCTAGACGGATTCTTGGCTTCTACACCTACATACATGCTAGGTACACTTAGGTACATCTAGTTAGGGTCGCACCGTAGGAGTACGCTTTTATTACTGTCATGAATTTTATATACTTGCCTGTATTCATTGTTTTAGCACGATGGTAGAAATCTACCATCCTTTTACTCTGTTGGTGCTTACGATCATTTATATCTGCTTCAGTCTTATGGTTGTTTCAGCACACCTATTTTACATTAGAATGACGCTGGTTCAATAAATGCTTATTGAAAAACGTCCCCACCGCTTATTCAGTGTATCTCTCTGAGACAAAGTGAGCACGAGTGACTGAGTGTAAAGTATTGCACTGTTTCCACGATCCTGAGGGATCGGGGTTGTCATGTTCTATAGTTGCCAAGGACTATTCTCTCCTTGGTAAGAGGGGTTTCTAGTGGCACTGTGAGTTAGCTGGTATACAGGCTAACATACCCGGTGGGGGTGTCTAGAATCAGCCTGGACACCAGTCCTACAGTGTATGTTGTCTAAACGCGCAGATCCTATATAGGTTTATAGGAACTACACGAGAAGAGTTTTTTCTTCGCCAATGATGGGAAGTTGAGTAGTTATACTGATGGGGTCGGGTTGAGGTTTAAAGTTCCCATACAATGAGGTGATTTTATTACGGAAGAATTTAGAGAGCTTGTTGCAGAGGCCTTGCTAGGAGACAATGTTGCTGGAGGTGGCAAGAGGTTTGGTAAAACCTTTGATGATTGCGAAGATTTCCTTGCTGCTATTTGTGCCGGCGTTGATGAGGTCTGCAAGAGTTGTGATCTCTGGGTTCTGTATCTGCTGGTGGTAGCAATTTAGGGCAGATTTGAAGATGTCTATGCAGCTTTCTATACAGTCTCACAGGGTGGTGCAGACGCCCAGTCCACTGCTGAGATGCTTTTCCAGCTGCAGTGGTTGAGTTTGGTGGTGGTAGGTTTGTGATGGTGCCGCATGATTATGCCTAAACTGTTGAGCGTGTGGTCTGTCCTGGTCATAGTTGGTGGCTTGTTGATTGTGATGTTTCTAAATGAAGAGAAAATCAGGTCCAATAGGTGTCCGGCGATCTGGGTAGGTTAATAAAAGTGCTGGGTGAGGCAGAGGTTTCTGAGGTTTTCTAAAAGGGTTGTAGAGTTTGAGTTGGTGCGGTCTTCTGGGTGAAAGTTAAGGTCTCTGAGGAGGATGAAGGTGCTGGCCTTGATGATGAGGGGTGTGATGATGTCATGCTGTCATTGGTGAAACTGGGAACTCCTCTGAGTTAATGCATTAACTTTAAGCAGAACAGGTTGGAAACAAAGAGAGGTACCTGCTAGCCACTGTTTCCAACTTGTGTCGTCTACATTTTGTACATTCACTCTGAAATTCCTACACACGTTTGAATTTTAGATACCTCAAACTCCAAAAATTGGGTGCTCAGCTAATTGCTGAGCCTGTGCAGTGCTTCTTGATACAACCCCCAGAGTCTTTGTGATGTTATGATTAAAAATGAAGGGGCCTATTCACAAACTTAGGGGGTCATTACGATGGCGGACGGACTTCCGTCCGCCATCGTGCCGAGGCTTGGGACCGTCCGCCAGTAATGCGGCGGTTCCGCCATTGAGATTATGATGTGACTGCCACCGTGGCGGTCGCATCGTGCATCTCAACATTGCGGCCGGTGCTGCTGGCTGCAGCACCCGCCGCAATGTCCGAAATGCACTGTTTGGATTTCCCTGCACTACATGGCAGGCACCACACGGTGCCTGCCACCTGGCTGCAGGAAATGTAGGTACCCCCAGTGCACTCCCACCTCCCACAACACGAGGGGGCCCGCTACGGGCCCCCAAATGCAATCCCCGCCAGCCTGTGAATGGCGGTTACACCGCCATACACTGACTGGTGGGGAGGCAGCATCGTAATATGGCGGACAGTGCCTGCTAGGCACCACCACCATATTGTTGATGCAGGGTGGGTCGGCCAGGCAATCGTAACGATTGCCTGTGGCGGACCCGTGGCGGACGGAGTTTGCGTCCGCCAGCACACCGCCCGCCATTGTAATTTGGCGGGCGGAGAAGTGCTTTACGATGGCGGTTAAACTGCCACCGGCAGGCTGCCGATTTCACCTCCATCGTAATGACCCCCTTTGTTTTGTAGAATGCGAAATAGTACTATAGTTGTACTACAAAATGCAATTCACCAACTTACAACTGAAAATCTCTCCTGTCTTTTCTACGCGGAGATCCCCACACATGAAAGTATGCGATTTAGATGTAAATGTGCAAGGGACCAGGGGAGAGCTAGGAAAATGTGGAATAGTTATTAAAAAATGGCAGTGGTTTAGGGAAATGTAAAGAGGGCATTAGGAAGGACATGCTGATACAAACACACATGCAAAAAGATTAAGACCATTACTATTCACAAACAACACATATGAAGTTAATACTACTCTAGTTTACAAAACAGGTGTTAATGTACTCTAGCCCAGCCTTGGAGTAAGTGTAGCACCACACATGGCCACTCACAGGTACTGCAACAGACCACTCCATAGAAACTAATGGAGACAGGCACGCTAATATAACTAATAACCTCATAAGCCTTTCCTGCAACTGTCCAGCTGACCAGTGGGAACTGGACCTGGACTGGACCCTGCTGTTAGCCTCGGCCTGACATTCTATGAGTCTCTAAGTACCTTCCTGGGGACCTTTGGAGCTTTAGATGTGTACTCCTGTGGCCGAATGGGACTTAAAGTCAAGATGAACTAGTTGATGTTTCCGACATGCACTCCATCATGCTCAGTGTCAAAATGCTCCTAGGTCCCGGTCTATCGTGACCACTGACTATAATTAGCACTTTGTGTTTCTTGGAGCTATTACTACTTAAAACTTTAGAAATTCATATTTCCAGTTACCCTTATTGAATTTTTATCATTTTATTGTAATCTTGTTTATTACATTTTACTATATTTTTCTGATTTGGTTAGGGATTTTTATTGTTCTGCATTTTGACTTTATTACCGTTTTGGTACTGCATGCATACTTTACAATTTGCCCTAAGTCACGCCCGTCTGCTCCGAGCCACAACTACCAGGGGTTGAACTCAGGTTCATTGCGTGACTCTGAAAAAGGGTTGCAAATATTCCGTGAGGTGCGTTGTCACCGACCCCAAAGAATAATAATCCAGTTTCTTACAGGTGTGCTGATTTAGAGCAGCACTGTCATCGTGAGAGCATTTTTTTACCAGCACTGAAAGACAAATGAAGTGTTTAACTTTCCTGTTTGTTTAGAGAAGCTAAATATCCTGCAAATTAATTAGGTACTGTGAATCATGGGAAACCGCTGACAAACATTCAATAAGAAGGCTTAGCCCTGTAATATCTATCTATCGATATATTTACTGTCTATCTATATACATACATATTTTACAGTTTTAATAATCAATAGCTAATGTATTTCTTACAAAAATGTTTTGAACATTTATTAGAAAATAAAAAATAAATCATTAATTAAGAATGTAACTTTTAATTAAGAGTACTAAATATTAATTTGAGAAAAATGTTAGTGAGGGTGGGATTTTATTTTTATTATGTTTAAAATCTAATATCTAGAAAATATATATATATGGAAAATGCTACTTACCCAGTAAGCATCTGTTCTTGGCATGTAGAGCTGTAGATTCACATGCTTTGCACACTCCTGCCATCTAGTGTTGGGTCCGGATGTTTGCAAGTTGTTTTTATTCGAAGAAGTCTTTCCAATCACGAGGTAGGTGACTCCTCCTTTCGGTGATAGTGCGCATGGGCATCGACTCCATTGTTAGATTATTTTCCCGCAGAGGGTGAGACTGGAGTTAGTAAGAGTAGAATAGAGATGTCCATGCATATGTATGTAAGTAAGAGAATACTGCTACAGGTACCCGGGGAGGTGGGTGGGCGCATGTGAATCTACAGCTCTACATGCCAAGAACAGATGCTTACTGGGTAAGTAGCATTTTCCATTCGAGGCATGTGAGCTGTAGATCACATGCTTGCATAGACTATAGGGCGATACCAAAGGGGATGATGGACGGAGCGCTTGAGCTAATCAAACACTCACCTCCAGTCAAGTGATCTGGGTTTAATCCATCATCATTCTTTAGCTCACTCCACCACCCCAGTTCAGACATGGCCATATGCAAATCAGTCTGACCCTGTGCCTCATGGGAACAGTCCAGCCCGAACTGCCAAGCCATGTCTTCCCTGGACCGGAAACAAGCATCCTGGGACCGGTTTCTGGCTATTCAGCCGTCATCAGCCAGGCTAGCTTGAATCCAGTGGCAAAGTGAGCAAGGGACCCACGTCTGTGCATACCCTGCCAACTTAGGGCGAACAAAGCGATACCAAAGGGGATGATGGACGGAGCGCTTGAGCAAATCAAACACTCACCCCCAGTCAAGTGATCTGGGTTTAATCCATCATCATTCTTTAGCTCACTCCACCACCCCAGTTCAGACATGGCCATATGCAAATCAGTCTGACCCTGTGCCTCATGGGAACAGTCCAGCCCGAACTGCCAAGCCATGTCTTCCCTGGACCGGAAACAAGCATCCTGGGACCGGTTTCTGGCTATTCAGCCGTCATCAGCCAGGCTAGCTTGAATCCAGTGGCAAAGTGAGCAAGGGACCCGCGTCTGGGCATACCCTTCCAACTTAGGGCGAACAAAGCGATACCAAAGGGGATGATGGACGGAGCGCTTGAGCTAATCAAACACTCACCCCCAGTCAAGTGATCTGGGTTTAATCCATCATCATTATTTAGCTCACTCCACCACCCCAGTTCAGACATGGCCATATGCAAATCAGTCTGACCCTGTGCCTCATGGGAACAGTCCAGCCGAACTGCCAAGCCATGACTTCCTGGACCGGAAACAAGCATCCTGGGACCGGTTTCTGGCTATTCAGCCGTCATCAGCCAGGCTAGCTTGAATCCAGTGGCAAAGTGAGCAAGGGACCCACGTCTAGGCATACCCTGCCAACTTAGGGCGAACAAAGCGATACAAAGGGGATGATGGACGGAGCGCTTGAGCAAATCAAGCACTCACCCCCAGTCAAGTGATCTGGGTTTAATCCATCATCATTCTTTAGCTCACTCCACCACCCCAGTTCAGACATGGCCATACGCAAATCAGTCTGACCCTGTGCCTCATGGGAACAGTCCAGCCCGTACTGCCAAGCCATGTCTTCCCTGGACCGGAAACAAGCATCCTGGGACCGGTTTCTGGCTATTCAGCCGTCATCAGCCAGGCTAGCTTGAATCCAGTGGTAAAGTGAGCAAGGGACCCACATCTGGGCATACCCTGCCAACTTAGGGCGAACAAAGCGATGCAAAGGGGATGATGGACGGAGCGCTTGAGCAAATCAAACACTCACCCCAGTCAAGTGATCTGGGTTTAATCCATCATCATTCTTTAGCTCACTCCACCACCCCAGTTCAGACATGGCCATATGCAAATCAGTCTGACCCTGTGCCTCCTGGGAACAGTCCAGCCCGAACTGCCAAGCCATGTCTTCCCTGGACCGGAAACAAGCATCCTGAGACCGGTTTCTGGCTATTCAGCCGTCATCAGCCAGGCTAGCTTGAATCCAGTGGTAAAGTGAGCAAGGGACCCGCGTGTGAGCATACCCTGCCAACTTAGGGCGAACAAAGCGATACCAAAGGGGATGATGGACGGAGCGCTTGAGCAAATCAAACACTCACCCCCAGTCAGGTGATCTGGGTTTAATCCATCATCATTCTTTAGCTCATTCCACCACCCCAGTTCAGACATGGCCATATGCAAATCAGTCTGACCCTGTG
Organism: Calotriton arnoldi; assembly: GCA_963921515.1. Lineage (NCBI taxonomy): Eukaryota > Metazoa > Chordata > Amphibia > Caudata > Salamandridae > Calotriton > Calotriton arnoldi. The sequence goes on along the minus strand of CAWUFW010000110.1, from coordinate 5,954,464 downwards.
CCTCATGGGAACAGTCCAGCCCGAACTGCCAAGCCATGTCTTCCCTGGACCGGAAACAAGCATCCTGGGACCGGTTTCTGGCTATTCAGCCGTCATCAGCCAGGCTAGCTTGAATCCAGTGGTAAAGTGAGCAAGGGACCCACGTCTGGGCATACCCTGCCAACTTAGAGCGAACAAAGCGATACCAAAGGGGATGATGGACGGAGCGCTTGAGCAAATCAAACACTCACCCCAGTCAAGTGATCTGGGTTTAATCCATCATCATTCTTTAGCTCACTCCACCACCCCAGTTCAGACATGGCCATTTGCAAATCAGTCTGACCCTGTGCCTCATGGGAACAGTCCAGCCTGAACTGCCAAGCCATGTCTTCCCTGGACCAGAAACAAGCATCCTGGGACGGTTTCTGGCTATTCAGCCGTCATCAGCCAGGCTAGCTTGAATCCAGTGGTAAAGTGAGCAGGGACCCACGTCTGGGCATACCCTGCCAACTTAGGGCGAACAAAGCTGATACCAAAGGGGATGATGGTATGCCCAGACGTGGGTCCCTTGCTCACTTTACCACTGGATTCAAGCTAGCCTGGCTGATGACGGCTGAATAGCCAGAAACCGGTCCCAGGATGCTTGTTTCCGGTCCAGGGAAGACATGGCTTGGCAGTTCGGGCTGGACTGTTCCCATGAGGCACAGGGTCAGACTGATTTGCATATGGCCATGTCTGAACTGGGGTGGTGGAGTGAGCTAAAGAATGATGATGGATTAAACCCAGATCAGTTGACTGGGGGTGAGTGTTTGATTTGCTCAAGCGCTCCGTCCATCATCCCCTTTGGTATCGCTTTGTTCGCCTAAGTTGGCAGGGTATGCCCAGACGTGGGTCCCTTGCTCACTTTGCCACTGGATTCAAGCTAGCCTGGCTGATGACGGCTGAATAGCCAGAAACCGGTCCCAGGATGCTTGTTTCTGGTCCAGGGAAGACATGGCTTGGCAGTTCGGGCTGGACTGTTCCCATGAGGCACAGGGTCAGACTGATTTGCATATGGCCATGTCTGAACTGGGAGTGGTGGAGTGAGCTAAAGAATGATGATGGATTAAACCCAGATCAGTTGACTGGGGGTGAGTGTTTGATTTGCTCAAGCGCTCCGTCCATCATCCCCTTTGGTATCGCTTTGTTCGCCCTAAGTTGGCAGGGTATGCCCAGACGTGGGTCCCTTGCTCACTTTGCCACTGGATTCAAGCTAGCCTGGCTGATGACGGCTGAATAGCCAGAAACCGGTCCCAGGATGCTTGTTTCCGGTCCAGGAAGACATGGCTTGGCAGTTCGGGCTGGACTGTTCCCATGAGGCACAGGGTCAGACTGATTTGCATATGGCCATGTCTGAACTGGGGTGGTGGAGTGAGCTAAAGAATGATGATGGATTAAACCCAGATCAGTTGACTGGGGGTGAGTGTTTGATTTGCTCAAGTGCTCCGTCCATCATCCCCTTTGGTATCGCTTTGTTCGCCCTAAGTTGGCAGGGTATGCCCAGACGTGGGTCCCTTGCTCACTTTGCCACTGGATTCAAGCTAGCCTGGCTGATGACGGCTGAATAGCCAGAAACCGGTCCCAGGATGCTTGTTTCCGGTCCAGGGAAGACATGGCTTGGCAGTTCGGGCTGGACTGTTCCCATGAGGCACAGGGTCAGACTGATTTGCATATGGCCATGTCTGAACTGGGGTGGTGGAGTGAGCTAAAGAATGATGATGGATTAAACCCAGATCAGTTGACTGGGGGTGAGTGTTTGATTAGCTCAAGCGCTCCGTCCATCATCCCCTTTGGTATCGCTTTGTTCGCCCTAAGTTGGCAGGGTATGCCCAGACGTGGGTCCCTTGCTCACTTTGCCACTGGATTCAAGCTAGCCTGGCTGATGACGGCTGAATAGCCAGAAACTGGTCCCAGGATGCTTGTTTCCGGTCCAGGGAAGACATGGCTTGGCAGTTCGGGCTGGACTGTTCCCATGAGGCACAGGGTCAGACTGATTTGCATATGGCCATGTCTGAACTGGGGTGGTGGAGTGAGCTAAAGAATGATGATGGATTAAACCCAGATCAGTTGACTGGGGGTGAGTGTTTGATTAGCTCAAGCGCTCCGTCCATCATCCCCTTTGGTATCGCTTGTTCGCCCTAAGTTGGCAGGGTATGCCCAGACGTGGGTCCCTTGCTCACTTTGCCACTGGATTCAAGCTAGCCTGGCTGATGACGGCTGAATAGCCAGAAACCGGTCCCAGGATGCTTGTTTCGGTCCAGGAAGACATGGCTTGGCAGTTCGGGCTGGACTGTTCCCATGAGGCACAGGGTCAGACTGATTTGCATATGGCCATGTCTGAACTGGGGTGGTGGAGTGAGCTAAAGAATGATGATGGATTAAACCCAGATCACTTGACTGGGGGTGAGTGTTTGATTTGCTCAAGCGCTCCGTCCATCATCCCCTTTGGTATCGCTTTGCATAGACTATAGAGCAGTAATCTTCCAAAGCAGTGGCTAACCTGTAGCTGTTGCAGTCGTTTGAAAAAGTGTACGAAGAACTGCCTGGCCTACATTAGCTTGGGATGATTCCTAAAAAAGCCATAGAAGCCCCTAGTTTGCGGGTGGAATGCGCTCTAGGGGGAAACAGGTAAAGTTCTTTTTGCTTTTGCATAGCATGTCTGAATACATTTACCTATCCACCGTGCAATACCTGATTTTGAAATGGGATTGCCTTTGTGTGGTGGAGCAAAAGCAACAAAGAGTTGATTAGTGTTACGAAAAAGTTTGGTCCTTTCTATGTAATATAACAGTGCTCATTTTACGTCTAAAGTGTGTAGAGCTCGTTCTGCCACTGAATCTGGTTGAGGGAAGAACACAGGTAACTCAACAGATTGGTTGATGTGAAAGGCAGATACCACTTTGGGTAAGAATTTGCGGTTTGTGCGAAGAACCACTTTATTTTGGTGGACTTGGAAAAATCGTTCTTCTATGGTTAATGCCTGAAGTTCACCCACTTTCCTGAGTGAAGTAATAGCAATGAGGAAAGCAACTTTCCAAATGAGAAATTGCAGTTCACATTTATGCAATGGCTCAAAGGGTGGACCCATTAGTCTGGTAAGGACAATATTAAGGTTCCACGCTGGGGCAGGTGGAAGTCTTGGTAGAATAACTCTTTTGAGTCCCTCCATAAAAGCCTTGATAACAGGAACTCTGAAAAGGGACAGATGCTGTCTGTTTTGAAGGTATGCAGATATTGCAGCAAGATGCAAGCGTATGGATGTGTAAACTAACGCTGATTGTTGCAAGTTTAGTAAGTAACACATGATATTTTGAATGCAAGCATCTAAGGGATTGATATGGTTGTTGTTACAATATAAAACAAACCACTTCCATTTTGCTGCATAGCAAGCTCTTGTAGTAGGCCTTCTGGCTTCTTTAATGATATTCATACAGTCTGGTGGAAGATTCATATAACCAAACTCTATGATTTCAGGTGGCAGATTGCAAGGTTGCAAGGTTGAGATGTCTGGGATCTGGATGTCTTATCTCTCCACGGCTCTGCGTGAGGAGACTGGATGTGAGATGTAGTTTTTGATGAGGAACTTCTGAGAGTTCCAACAGGGTAGTGAACCAGGGTTGACGAGCCCATGTAGGAGCTACCAGGATTAGCCTGAGAGACGTTTGCCTCAGCTTCCGAACCACTAGTGGAATGAGTGGGAGAGGCGGAAAAGCATAGGCAAATATCCCTGACCAGTTCATCCATAGCGCATTGCCTTTGGATAATGGGTGTGGATACCTGGAGGCGAAGTTTGGGCATTTTGCGTTTAGGTGTGTGGCGAACAGATCTATGTCTGGGAAGCCCCACATTTGAAAGAACGAGAGGAGAACTTGAGGGTGAAGTTCCCACTTGTGAATCTGTTGTCTTTGCCTGCTGAGCATATCTGCGATCTGATTGTTTACCCCTGGGAGGGGTTCCGCTAGGAGATAAATCTTGTGATGTATGGCTCATTTCCAAATGGCTTGTGCAAGGTGTGACAGTTGGAGAAAGTGTGTCCCCCTCTGTTTCTGTTTGTAACACATGGCTGTCATGTTGTCTGTGCGTATCAGGACAGCTTTGCCTATAAGGTGAGTTTGGAAGGCTCTCAGCGCTAGAAATACTGCTAGCAGCTCTACATGATTTATGTGAAGTTGTTTTTGCTTTTGACTCCACAGGCCTTGAATTGTGTGAGTTTGGAGATGAGCTCCCAACCAGTAAGCAATGCGTCTGCTGTTAGTACTGTCTGTGGAACAGGAGTCGATGACGGGCCACCCTTTGGATAGGTTTTGTGGATTCCACCACCGCAGAGAGCGATGAGTGCGGCCGTCCACCAACACTAGGTCTGACAATTGACCCTGAGATTAGTTCCACTGACGTGCTAAGCATTCCTGAAGGGGACGCATTTGAAGTCTCGCATAGGGAACTATCATGATGCAAGACGCCATCATTCCTAGTAGCTGCATAAATGCTCGAGCTAGTAAGAGTGGTTTGGCTGAAACTGTGAAATGAGAGTCTGAATATTGCGGATCCTGACAGGATTGGGAGAGGTTAGAGCTTTCTGTGTATCGAGAGTGGCTCCCAAGTAAGTTTGCATGTTGGAGGGTTGGAGATGGGACTTCGGCAGATTTACTGTAAACCCCAAATCGTGCAGTAATTGTACTGTGCTTTGAGTTTGCTGTAAACACTTTATGAGAGAGCTAGCTTTGATGAGCCAGTCGTCCAAGTATGGGAAGATGTGAATATGTTGTCTTCGCAGGTGAGCAGCGACTACTGTTAGGCATTTGGTGAATACTCTGGGAGCAGTGGTGACTCCGAATGGAAGAACTTTGAACTGGTAATGTTGTCCCGCTACCACGAACCTGAGATATTTGCAGTGAGCGGGGTGTATTGGACACTTGTAGTGTCACCATGTGAAAATGATCTGATTGAATATAGAAATTTAGGTCTCTGAGGTCTAGTATAGGCCTGAGAGAGCCGTCCTTTTTGGGTATGAGAAAGTATAGGGAGTATATGCCGGAACCTCGATATTGTAATGGTACGGGCTCTATAGCTCCCTTTTGCAGTAGCGAGTGAACCTCTTGTTTGAGAAGGTGCAGATGCTCTGGTGACATTTTGTGTGATCGTGGAGGAATGTTTGGGGGATTATCGGTAAGCTCCAGGCAGATTGGATAATTTCTAGGGTCCATCTGTCTGAAGTTATTGTATTCCAGACGGGAAGAAATTGAGAGAGACGTCCCCGACAAGTGTGGAATGATCGAGGGAGGGGAGGCAAGTCACTGTTTGTTTGCTGCAGGGGAAGTACGGGTTGTGTTACCTTTACCTCTTCCCTTGCCATTATTGCCTCGAAATCCTCCTCTAAAGTAACCTCTTGAAGAGGGTGATTGATTGTTGCCTCTATATGAAGTAGAGGCGTTGTCTGTGGATATAGTCTTTGAGCCCCCCATATAGAAGGAGTGGCGAAAGGAACCCCGATTGGATGGGGTCTGCAAAGCTCCCATAGATTTTGCGACCTCTGTGTCCTTCTTCATTTTTTCCAGAGAAGTGTCTACCACTGGCCCAAATAGGTGTTCTTTATCAAAGGGTAGGTTCAAAATAGAGGCCTGGACCTCGGGTTTAAACCCTGAAATTCTGAGCCAGGCGTGCCTTCTTAACAGAACACTGGTATTAACAGCGCGAGCATGCAGTGTCAGCTGCGTCTAAACGCACCTAATGGAAGTGTTAGAAACACATTTTACTTCCTGAATTAAGTCATGCGCCTTAGATTTGTGTTCATCTGGCAAGAACTGGAGCAATTGTTCCAATTAGTCATAGTGAGCCCTGTTATATGTCGCTAAAAGAGCCTGATTGTTGGCAATACGCCAGTGATTGGCTGCCTGCGCAGCTACTCTTTGCCAGAGGCATCTATGAGTTTGGATTCTTTGTCAGGAGGAGGGGCATCTCCTGTTGTTTGTGAGTTTGCCCTTTTGCGAGCGTTAGATGACACTAGGGAGTCTAAGGGAAGTTGACCCTTGATGTAGACTGGGTCTGTAGGTGCAGGTTTATATTTCTTATCTACCCTTGGTGTTAAAATTCTTGCACGCGCCGGTCCTTAAAAATATCGTCTACGTGTTTAAGCATTCCCTTAAGCATGGGCAGTGTATGAGTTGCTCTTTGAGAAGAACTTAAAGTCTCAAGAGAAAATCCTCTTCAAGAGCCTCTTTGTGAAGCTGAACTCCGTGATATTGAGCAGCCCTATTTATCAACTCTATGTACCCTACATTGACGTCAGGCGGAGAGGGTTTTGAAGGGTATAGATCTAGGTCATTATCAGTGTTAGGATCTGTATTGTAATCAGTCAATGGATCAGGAATAATGTCATCTGGGGCATCCCCATCCCCATCATCCTGGTGGTCAGGCGACTGTGGTGGGGGTGAATTTGTAGGTGTAATTAGCAAATTGGGGTCAAGTGGGCAAGGAGGTGTAAGAGGAAGAGGAGAAGGATTAGTACCCACATTTTTCTTTTTAAGGGGAATGTTATAAGCTTCCTCCGTTTCTGGCTTGTGTTTAACTGGCAATTTTGCATGAATATGTCCAGTTTTGGGATTAATAACAAGTTCTTTCTGTTTACGGTCCGTGTTGGAAGGCAGGACGTCGAAACAAGGCTCCTTGGATGGAGGAGGAGCTGTTTTGTCTTTCGGTGCCAGAATCTTCGGTGCCGAAGGTTTCGGTGCTGAGATGTTCGGATCCAAAGATTTAGGTTTCGGTGCCGGAGGGATAGTCACGAGGACATGATTGGATTTGGCACCGAAGATTTTGGTTCGGTGCCCGAATGGGGCCTACTCCCGAGCCGGAAGGCTTTGGTGTGTGTTTCGGTGCTGAGCCGGAAGGCGGGGCATTCGAAACATGATCTCGGTGCTGACCTTGGCCCGAAGGCAGAGGCAGGACCGGAGCCTTTTTCTTGGACATAGTTTGGGGCAGGGGAGTATCATTACTCACGGGACACTGACCCTGCGGAACCTCTTCTTCCATGTCGGAATCGGCTTCGGACACGGAGATGTGTTCTTCTTCTTCCTCGGCTCCTTGTGCGTCGAAGACCTCCTGGTCGGAATCTTCTCCGAAGAGAGCCGGAACGGAGCCGCTATGATGCTGGTGCATTTCGTGACGTCGAGCCCGACGGTCACGGAGCGTCTTCTTGGATCAAAAAGATCGGCACGCGTCGCAGTCCTGTTCGTTGTGTTCCAGGGACAGACACAAGTTGCACACTTTGTGCAAGTCGGTGCGCGGATACTTGGCGCTGCACCCGGGACAGAATTTAAATGGAGTCCGTTCCATCGACTGCGAGCTGACCCGACGCGGCTAGGCCCAACGGCCTTCCATGAAGTTTCCGATCGAAGATTTCTGAGTTGATCCGATACGCGGAGAATGGGAAACGCGATCGAATAACAATACCGTCGAGGGTAGTGGATTGCGCACCGAGGGGAACCCGAGAAACGGTGCCGAACCGGAGCGCTGCAATTCATGTCCGAACCCGATGGCGGAAAAAAACAATCTAACAATGGAGTCGATGCCCATGTGCACTATCACCGAAAGGAGGAGTCACCTACCTCGTGACTGGAAAGACTTCTTCAAAGAAAAACAACTTGCAAACATCCGGACCCAACACTAGAAAGCGGGAGTATGCAAAGCATGTGATCTACAGCTCACATGCCTCGAACATATATATTTTAAGCATTTAATTATTTAATAGACAGTTATTTTGAAGAGATAATGTACCTTAACATTTCATTAGTTCTAAGTTAAAAAACAATATTTTCAATTATATTTTACATTAAAATATGTGTATTACTTTAAAAAAAAATCTTTTCTAATTTTACCTATACCTTCACACAGGGAGAGCTATACCTATGTAATAGTAACTTTATACTCATAAATTCATTCCTATATAACCCTGCCCCCTGAAATGAGGGGGTGGAGACATGTAAGTCTGCACTTGGGTGTAAATCTACACTCAGAAATGGTGAATGGCATAAAAGTGTAAATTTAGACCTAGGTGAAGGAAATTTACACATGAATACATTTACAGATGTAAATTTCCTTTTGAAAACAGCACGCTATGCAGTTCAACACAGTCACTCACTGCAGGGTTATTATCTAATTTACTTCATTAAAGCACTTGTGAATATTACAGCAATTGTTATGATTTAGACGAACAAGTTACTTACCCTCGGTAACGATATATCTGTAAGAAACAGTAGTGATAGATTCCTTACCTTAGAATATCCCCAGGCGTCAGACTGGATCCGGAAAGTTTTCGTCAGCAGCACCCCTGTGCGTCGGTAGGGGCGTCGTGCGGCTCCGCGTCCGTCGTTGGCGTCGTGGTCGCAGAGATTACGTCGCGGGCGCTACTTAGATGCCGCCCACGCGCGCTGACATCAGTTCTGTACACGACTTTCCGCGCCAGGAACGCAGAGCCATGCAAGATACTGACCACTGGTGCATTTAAACTAGGGCCCTGAAAGGGATGACCTTAACCCTAGAAATCCGTTTGCAGAACGGGGAGGATGGGTGGGGCGGTAAGGAATCTAACACACACTAATGTTTCTTACAGATATATTGTTACCGAAGGTAAGTAACTTGTTCATCTGAAAGAAACACATAGTGATAGATTCCTTACCTTAGAATAGATACCACAGCAATACCAACCCCGGTGGTGGGTCTGCGAACTAAGATCACACCAGAAAGTCACGGAGAACAGAACGGCCAAAGAAGCCGTCTCTCCGGACTTGGCTGTCCAGGCAGTAATGCTTGGTAAACGTGTGCAGCGAGGCCCACGTGGCTGCCTGACATATGTCTTGCAGGGGGACACCACGTCCCAATGCGGTAGTGGCTGCAGTAGCTCTGGTGGAGTGAGCACGCAGCCCCACCGGAGGTTCTTTTTTAGCCAAAGAGTAACAGGCTTTGATACACAAGACAACCCAGCGGGAGATGGTTCTCTTATGGACCGCCGACCTTTCTTGGTGCCAACGTAGCCAACATAAAGCTGGTCATCCACCCGGAACTGCTGTGTGCGGTTGAGATAAAAAGAAAGCGCACGTTTTGGGTCCAGGCGGTGGAGCCGCTCTTCCTCTCTGGAAGGATGCGGAGGCGGAAAAAAGGTGGGCAAGGTAATAGTCTGCCCAATGTGAAAGGCCGTAACCACTTTTGGCAAAAAGGAAGGATGGGGCCTGAGCACAACCTTGTCCGGATGGACTGAAAGGAAAGGAGGCTTACAGGAAAGAGCCTGGAGCTCACTCACCCGCCTAGCGGAGGTGATGGCCACCAGGAAGGCAGTCTTTAACGTTAAAAGACGAAGAGGACAGTTGTGAAGGGGCTCAAAGGGAGCGCACATCAAGTACGTCAGAACCAGATTCAAGTCACACTGAGGCATCACGAAAGGAATAGGAGGAAAAAGGAGTGTAATGCCTTTAAGAAACCTATTTACAACAGGGGACTTGAAAAGGGAGGGCTGATCAGGGAGCCTGAGAAAGACCGAAATAGCAGAAAGGTAGCCCTTGATAGTGCCCAGAGCAGAGCCCTGCTGGGCCAAAGAAAGAAGGAACAGTAGAACCTCAGAAAGAGGGGCAGAAAGGGGATCCACAGCTTTTGCTGTGCACCATGCCACAAATTTGTTCCACCTGCAGGCGTATACCACTTTAGTAGAGGGACGCCTGGCTGCCAGAATAACGTCACAAACTTCAGGAGGCAAGTCAAAGGGAATCAACTGCCGCCGCTCAGTCTCCACGCAAAGAGGTGGAGGCTGGACAGGTTCGGGTGGAGGACCGTCCCCTGCTGCTGCGACAGAAGATCCTCCCGAAGAGGCAGTCGGATAGGGGGATCGATGCTCATACTGAGTAGCTCGGGATACCATACACTCCGAGCCCAGTCCGGAGCCACAAGAATGACTTAGGCCCGGTCGCGCCTGATCTTCTTCAGCACTCTGGGCAGAAGTGGTATAGGCGGAAAGGCGTACAACAGACCGCAACTCCACTTGCGGCGAAAAGCATCGCCGGCGAGTGCCGCCTTGGAAATTCCAACGTGCAGAACTGATGACATTGCGCGTTCTCTTCGGTGGCGAATAGATCTAACCAAGGCTCTCCCCACTGCTAAAAGAGACCTTGCGCCACCTCCGAGTGAAGACGCAATTCGTGATCGAGCATGCACCTGTGGCTGATTTCGTCCGCCCTGGCGTTCAGAGAACCTGCCAGGTGTTGAACCACCAGGGACATGTCCTGATGTTCCAGCCATGTCCAGAGACGCAGAGCCTCCTGACAGAGGGTCGACGGCCTCACCCCGCCTTGTTTGTTGCAGTACCACATGGCGGTGGTGTTGTCTGTGAACACCTGCACTACTCTCCCCTTGACAGAGGGAAGGAATGCCTTCAGTGCAAGCCTGATGCGCCCGCAGCTCCAAAAGGTTGATATGGAGCCGGGACTCCGCCGGAGACCAGAGGCCTCTGATCTCCGCCTCTCCCATGTGGCCGCCCCATCCCAGGAGGGATGCATCCGTCACCACTGTGAACTCCGGTTGGGGAAGGGAGAGGGATCTGCCGTCGACCCAATGCTGGTTCGTGAGCCACCACTGCAATTGTTGTGCAGTGCCCTCTGAGATCTGGACGTGATCGGACAGGTTTCCCTGATGCTGCGCCCACTGGAACTTCAGGTCCCACTCCAGAGTCCACATTTGCCACTTGGCATGATTGACCAGCAGGATGCAGGAGGCCATGAGGCCCAGCAGCCTCAGAGTCACTCTGACCGAAACCCGGGACAAGGGCTGAAAGATGGGAATCAGAGCCCGAATATCCCGGACTCGCCGTTCGGGAGGATAGACCCGAAACCTCGCCGTGTCCAGAACTGCTCCGATAAAGAGGAGCTTCTGGGAGGGAATCAGGTGCGACTTCGGCACATTGATGGAGAACCCCAGCAAGTGCAGGAGGTCGGCCGTAGTCTGGAGGTGGGAGACAACTGTCTGGGGCGATCCCGCCTTCAACAACCAATCGTCGAGATAGGGGAAGACTGAGACCCCTGATCTGCGCAGATGAGCTGCGACCACCGCCATCACCTTGGTGAACACCCGAGGGCGCTGGTAAGGCCAAAGGGAGCACAGTAAACTGAAAGTGCTGCGTGGCCCTACCGTGAACCGCAGGTAACGTCGGTGGGCTGGCAGGACGGGGATGTGGAAATAGGCATCCTGCAAGTCCAGCGCTACCATCCAGTCTTGTGGGTCGAGAGCAGACAAGACCTGAGCTAGAGTGAGCATCTTGAACTTCTCTTTGCGGAGGAAGCGATTGACGTTCCGGAGGTCCAAGATAGGACGCAGGCCTTTGTCTTTCTTGGGCACCACAAAGTAGTGGGAATAACAACCACAACCTACTTCGTGCGTCGGAACGCGCTCGATGGCCCCCTTGGCCAAGAGGGCCGCAACTTCCTGCTGAAGAAGCACCACGTGATCCCCCGACATGCGGTGGTATTGAGGTGGCATGGCTGGGGGAGTAGTCTCGAAGGGGAGGGAGTAGCCCCTCCGGACTATCTCTAAAACCCACCTGTCCGAAGTGATGGTGCGCCAGTGGGGGAGGTGATGGCAGAGCCTGCCGCCCACTGGCGTTTGATGGCCTGAAAGTTCGGACTAGGAAGGTTTGGAGGCAGTGGTGGCCGGGGTGGTGGTGGACTGACCCGCCCGCTGGCCCCTTTGTCCGCCACAGCGGAACCCGTGTCCGCGGCCGCGCTGGGATGACTGCTACGCCGGCCTGTGGCTCTGTTGCGAACGCTGCGGGCGCCCCTTCCGGTACCACGAAAGGAGCGAAAAGCAGAAGGCGGAGGAGGGCGGACTGCAGAGAGTCCCAAGGACTTGGCCGTAGCCCGTCAGTCCTTAAACCGCTCCAATGCGCTGTCTGCTTTGTCTCCGAAGAGGCGACGGCCATCAAAGGGCATGTCCATAAGGGTGTTTTGGACATCCCCTGAAAATCCAGTGGTTCTCAACCAGGCGTGATGGCGAACCGCCACCGTCGTTGCAATGGATCTGCCCAGTGAGTCGGCGGTGTCTAGACCACAACGGATCATGAACTTCGCTGCGTCTCTCCCCTCTGCAACAGCCTGGGCGAGAGCAGGCCGGGCCTCCTCCGGACACTGGGGCAGCTCGTTCACCACCGTATCCCACAGACAGTGGGAATAACGGCCCAAGAGGCATGCGGTGTTCACGGACCGCAGCGCAGAGCTGGTGGAAGAGAAAATCTTCTTCCCAAACTGATTCAGCTTCTTGGATTCCCTATCTGGTGGAGCGGAAGGGAAGGCGGTTGGGGAAGCAGAGGCTTGGACAACCAAGCTCTCGGGAGTGGGGTGTTGGGAGAGGAAAATGGGGTCACCCGGAGCCGGGCGATGGCGTCGGGCCACGTTCCTATCCACAGGAGCCCCTGTGGTGGGTCTGGACCAAGTGCCCAAAAGAACGCCCGAAAGGGCTTCATTAAAGGGCAGCAGCGGCTCCGCAGAAGTAGCTGCTGGCTGAAGCACCTCTGTCAGGGAGGTTAGTCCTGACGCCACAGTAGGGAGCTGGAGGTGTAGGGCCTCCGCCGCCCTACGCAACACCACTGCATAACTGGCTCCCTCCTCCGTAGCCACGGTAGCAGGAGACAGCATGCCAAGGTCTGGTGAGGTATCCAGACCACTGGCGTCCCCCAATTCCTCAGCCCAGTCCTGTTCAGACTCGCAGGCTGCAGCGAGAGGGTCGTCCGACCCCTCCCAGTCCTCCTCTTGCTCCTCAGGCTGTTCAACAGGCCTAAAATAAGGAGTAGGGACATGGGGATAGAAATCCCCAAACAGGTTCGAGAACGGCATCGATCGACGCCGGGCCGACGCCGCGACCACTTCGGGGCTGAATCTGAGGTCGACGTCGTCCCGAGGAGCGGGCGGCGTCAGGATCGGTGCCGGTGGAGTCGACGTCGGTGGAGGCGTAACAAGGTCAACCGGCGTTGACCGGGATCCAGGCCTGGATCCAAGGGTGTCCTGCGGCGCTGGGGCCGGAGCCAACAGCGACGCCGGGGCCAGAGCCGCCAGCGAGGAAACGCGAGGACACCCATGCGGGACCGCGGGGCCCGAAGGCGCACCGGTGGGACCCGACGGCCCAAAGAGGCGAGCCATGGCCGACAGGAAGTCCTGTATCTGAGCCGGAGTCGCCGACGACCCTGGGAAGGGCGGTTAGTCGGGCGGCGACTCCATGGACTCCGCCGGAGCCGCGGGGTGGCACCACCCGTACCCTCAGCCGCGTCGCGCGACCGGCGAGGGGAAGTCGGAGAACGATGACGTTTCTTCGACTTCTTGTGCTTCGCCTTACCTGACCCCGAGTGCGAAGACTTCGATCCCGACGATTGCCGATGAAGCCTCCGCGCACGGTCCCTCGACCTCCCTCTGGACCGGGACCTCTCACGGCGCGGAGCCGACTGCCGGGCTTCAAGCAGCTTTCGGGACCGCTCCCGCAAAGACTTCGGCGCCATGGACCGGCAGTCGGGGCACGACTTGGGGTCGTGGTCGCGCCCCAGGCAGAAGAGACACACGCGGTGCGGGTCCGTCACCGACATCATCCGATGACAGTCCTCGCAGGATTTAAACCCGGGCATCCCTAACTGCACCAGGAGTCGAAAAAAAGATCTCAAAAAACGTAGTCAAAAAAGACTAGGGGTACTGCTCTCTCCGGATCTGTGCTTGCTGGCGCGGAAAAAGAAAGAACTGACGTCAGCGCGCGTGGGCGGCGTCTAAGTAGCGCCCGCGACGTCATCTCGGCGACCACGGCGCCAACGACGGACGCAGAGCCGCACGGCGCCCCTACCGACGCGCAGGGGGTACTGCTGGCGAAAACTTTCCGGATCTAGTCTGACACCTGGGGATATTCTAAGGTAAGGAATCTATCACTATGTGTTTCTTTCAGATATAACAACTCTTTATCAGACTTTGATCATATTTTCCTTGAACTGGATCCCCTGTTTCAGCTCTGGCTAGCACTGTGAATTTGATCGCTTGGCCCCCTCTAGGTAGCACAAAGTAGTCAAGTGTCCACAGCTGCCGAGGGCGATGGGGGAACAGTAGTGCGTTTTGGGGTGCCCTGGATGACATCTGGGTTCTTGATGATTCTACTGCTGAAGATAAGGCAGTCTTGCCAATGCTGGTGCACAATGTGTGATACTTTTTGTGGTAAAAATGGGCCTGTGATGCATGTTGTTATGTTATGTGTATTTATAAAGTGCACTATCATCAGCGAGGGCATCTTGCAGTGAGCAGGTGTGGGTGCCTAGCCCGGCCTAAGGTAGATTGATTAATTCAAAAGCCAGGTGTAGGAAACTGGACTCTGTTGCAGTACCCCCACCTGCACCCTCCCCCCCCCCACACACACTTTTTGCTTGGTATCTGGTGCAATTTTGACTGAAAGTGTACTGGGTTCCTGCTAACCAGGTTCCCAGTACAAGTGTTCTTTTCCTAAACCGTACCATTGTTCCACAATTGGCATAACTTTGGGATCCCTGTAAATCCCTAGTAAGTGGTACCTCTGGTACCTACAGACTTGGAACTAAAGAGGGTCCCTAAAGGGTGCAGCACAAATTGTGCCACCCTAAAGGGCCCCTCACCAAGTTCATGCAAACTGCTATTGCAGCCTGCGTGTCTTGGTGCAGAGAAAAACGAAGAGTCGACATGGCACACACCCCTGCGTGCCATGCCAGCAAAGCACTGCATGTGGCATAGGCAAGTCACCCCTACAGCAGGCCTTACAGCCCTAAGGCAGGGTGCACTATACCCCATGTGTAGGCATATCTGCGAGAGTGGATGTGTCCCGGTATACCTAAGCAGAGCCTTAGATATTACAAGTGCACAGGGAAGCCAAGATGAGTACATGGGCTGGACATTGTTGATTACGAATTCCCCACTACATGATGGCTTCACTGTACCCAAAGCCTGCTCTGGGTAGAGGTGTTCACGCCTCCTCCACTCAGGATGTGCATTCCAGGGAGGGAAGCTTCAAAAGTCCTGCCGCCTTTGTTATGTGACCCCGACCTCTCCAGATAGTGGATATACCCACCCCCCTGTCCTGCTCCCACTTTTGACAGGCGGGAAAATTAGTAAGATTAGGATGTGTGCCCACATTTAGCTAGCACCACCCCTAGGGTGCTTTCATATTCCCCCATCTTGTTTTGGACGGAATTAGCATCCTAGGATCAGGGCTATGCCCACTTCCCACAGGAAGTGGTGCTACAGAGGATGTCGCCACCCTAAAGATAGGTAGCCCATCGGCCACTACCTGTCACTCCCCTTAAACACCCCTAAATTGAGCATTTAAGTGTCACCCCTGAACCCAAGAACTTAGATTCGACAGATCAAGAGAAGGATGAAGAAGAGTCCCTGCCTGGCAAAAACTGCAGCAGAACTATGGACTTTTGGCGCTAAACCCTGCCCGTCCTAAGCCCTCTCGCGACAATCGCGACAGAGTGACTCGTCCTGCGAGCTGGAGAACTACCAAAGCCTTGGGTAGCCTGCCAGCACTTCAAAAATCACTGACCAACACCGCAGACGACCAGGAGAAGGTACTAGTGTTCTGGAAGGTCAGATCTGTTTCCCCACCGAGGGTGAAGACACCAGGACCAACCGGAGCCGTGCAGCACCAAACCCCGGGGTACCGGACGCCCTGCAACAAACACCAACAGTGAGAATCCAGTCCGGATTACCACTGGCACCAGGACCATGCAGCCTTCGAGGGACATCAGGACCACTGAGACCCGCTTTGTGAGTTGCCCAGCTGCCTTGATTTTGCCCTGCCAGCTGTCTGTCCCTGACCGCGAGGAGCATCTTTGTGCATCCAGCCCAGCTGACCTAACCACTCTGCACCTGAGTCGCCCAGCCCAGGTCCCGATGAACCAGCTGTGCCTCCTTGCTCCAAGACCCCTTGCGACCCATGCCTCCGTTTGGGAGCGCTCTGACTTGTCCACCTGTGCAACCTGTTTTTGGGTGGCCCTCCTTTTCTGTAGCGCACCCAGCTACCAACTTCACCAGCACCCTGCTCCCGGTAGAATCTGGGCAGTTTCCGAAGAACTGCTGGTGGTACTTTGGACCTTGACCCACTACCACTCTGAACCCTGAAGGTGAACCCCCGAAACCTACTGTACCTACCTTTATGCATCTCTGACTTTTCCTTCCACAGGATAGCATTGTGCGTAAAGGTGCACAACTTTAAAAGCTTTACTTACCTGTAGCATTGAATTGAAAATAGTGCTTACCTTTGAACAAAATTCTTGGTTTTGAAATTATATATATATATATATATATATATATATATATATATATATCCACAGAAAGGATCTAGAATGAACAGAATCCAGGCGAGCCCACTCGGTCGGTCAAGGCAGTTTATTTAGGACAGACAAGGACGACGCGTTTCGACCACGTCCGTGGTCTTGGTCACATGACCCTCGCCTCCCGTGAATTGCATTTTAAAGGTAAGTGCACGTGATGTCATAAACATAGAAGAAATGTTGGTAGTACATGTCACAATACAGCGTGAAGGAAATCCAAAGTTGAAAAACAGACGCAGCTGTTTGAAATGAAATTACATTGCAAAATCTCATTAATTTGTACAACGTGTTACTACCATTTGAAAAAACATTTTTACGACAACCACTTTATCAGTCATGGCAAAATATTAAATGTTATTCCTTTATACAGTCAAGGGATAATTGCCTTATTTGCCAATTTGTAGTAGCTGTGGAAATACTTCATGGCTGTGTTTCAAAATCAAACCAGTTCGTTACAAACATTAGTAAAGCATATTTTATAGTAGTTGAATATTTAGCAGACTATATTTGTTATTCATTATATAGTAAAGGGACTAGTGCCCTGTTTACCAGTTTATGGTGACTATAGGCCTACCGTAATCAATGGGGAATGGATCACTTGTACCTGTAACCAGGGCTCAGGTGTTCTAACCTTAAGTGCTTAAAAAACCCTCATTCACGTAAACAGGTCGTATGGCGGTTTATCTTGATTCTCCGCCTGTATCAAATACGTGACAGCATCATCATTGGGTCTCTGTTGTATGCTTCCTCCACCTGGAGGGAACCACTGGTTATTACAGTAGTGATCAGTGATAAGTGCCGAGTGAGAGTGCTCTGGTGAAGTGAGTTGGTTTAAAAGTGATCCTCACACTTCCTCAACTGTAACTTTATTCAGTTCGGTGTGTGTGGACAGTGTAAAAACAAGTTCGTGCGAAAGGGACCTAATTAGGAGTCCTTTGCACTCAGAAAGGTGGTCGACATGTTTCAGCCCCTTGGGGTGCCCCTAGGGGTCTGGGGGCTTTCTTCAGGACCTTAAAAATGTAGGAGATGAAAGTTGTCCTACTCTTATCGTCTTATGACAGAATATTTGTTAAACATGAGGTCAATAGTACCTACAATAGAAAAAATAAAGTAGAGACAAAAAAACATATAGTGATAGTGAGTTTAGACAATTAAAATCAATTAAAATCAATTTCTGTGATGATGGTCGCGTTGTTCAACTTGAACATGTCATCAATGATATAAGCAAATAAGAAAAATGGCAATTCTTTATACACTATACATGCTATAGATAGATACCATAGTTAGTAACCTAATTCTCTCATCATTGTATATAGTGAGTATTCTTGCAATCATGCACACACTATGTTATTGCTTGTTATGTATAAAGCGTGAAAGAAATATATAGATGTCTCTTGAAGATACCTGATAAAAAATGGTCGTCGACTAAATGTGTTGCCAAAGTTTTTAAAGCAGTAAGACTTCTTGAGTCAGATTCTAAATTAGTAATGGATTTTCAAAGAAGCGTTCCGTATCTGTACGTTAGTATACGTGTATGTAGTTCCTCTAATCTAAGCGCCACAGAGCTGCGTTGCAGAGAGGTGTAAAAAGGGGCGTGGCCTTTGTACACCTCTCTGCAACGCAGCCCTGGCTGCATACTGGAGGTTCCTGGTGGGCTAGTTGGCCCTCAGGGACCCCCAGTATTGAAGGGGAATTACTTCCCCATCTGCAAACGCGCCAGGGCGCGTTTGCAGAGTGGTGGAGGAAGGGGCGGGGCCTGCGGCCCGATCGTTTTTTTTTCCTCTGAAGGGGGCTGTGTGGCCCCCTTCCTTTTTCCTATTTTTGGGCCCTGGGGACCCCATCCCCCAGGGCCTTATCCCTTTTTTTTTTTAATTAAACGGGAAGGGGGCCGCGTGGCCCCTCCCCTGGCCGAATCCTACCCCGGGGACCCCATCCCCCGGGGCATGGCCACACTTTACATTAATTTTTAAGGAGGGGGCTGCGTGGCCCCCTCCTCAGGCCTCCTTTTGCCCCGGGGACCCCATCCCCCGGGCAGGGCTTTTTTTTTTAATTATTTCTGGGGAGGGGGGCCGCGTGGCCCCCTCCCGGGCACTACTTGCCCCGGGGACCCCATCCCCGGGGCCTGGCCTCTGGTTGGGGACTGTGGGGGGTCCCCAAACCCCCACAGTCCCGCCGGCTCCCCATGTCCTACGGGAGCCGGCATACTTCTCCACATGGGGAGCAGCTAACATGCTGCTCCCCATGTGGAAAAGCAATTGTCTTTGGATATTGGAAGCAAGAGCAGGTTTCCCTGCCTCTCTTCCAATATCCAAGCAGTTTGCAATGACAGGAGGGAGCCGCGAGGCTCCCGTCCTGTCATTGCAAACAGCAGTGTCCCGGGGTAGGCACCCCGGGACACTGCAGGAGCCGGCCCTGGGGGGTGGCGGTCCCCTTGGCCACCACAGGCTCCAGGAGGGGGGCCGCGCGGCCCCCCTCCTTCCAAATTCACAGCCCCGGGGAGGTGGTGGTCCCCGGGGCTCGTTTTCAATTCTGTTAGTGCCCCGGGGAGGTGGTGGTCCCCGGGGCGTGTGGGGGGGCTGGAGCCCCACCACACATGTTAATTAAAAATAAAGAAGCGCCGGGGAGGTGGTGGTCCCGGGGCTGCGGGAGGGCTCAGAGCCCTCCCGCTACTCTTTCAAATAAAGCCCCGGGGGTGGCAGTCCCCGGGGCTTGGGGGCCCTTAGAGGCCCCCATACATAAAATAAACCCCCCCAGCATGCCCCCGGGACTTGGCCCACCCGGGGGCAAGTGTACATCAAAGCGCGGAGACCGCGCTTCGATTTTTTATCGGCAGGATCCGCGCACCCTGAGCGCATCCTGCCGATTTAAAAAAATAAAAATGCTTTTTTTCGCCCAGGGGTCCTTGTGGGACCCCCTGAGCAGACCTAGGGGGTCAGGGTGTTTCTACCCTGCCCCCTTTGTGCGTTTGCGCACTTTTTTTTACTGCTTTCTTGTTCCTCGGTTCTACCGAGGAACAAGATGGCTGCCAACACTTCCTGGTTTGGAGTGTTGACAGCCAATTAGCAGACAGCTCATGATCGGGAGGGTGCCGGATCCTCCGTGCCCATAGATATATATGTACTTTTACTTTTGATTTTCTCAGCAACTACTGAACGGATTTACACCATTTAACAAAAGGGTTCTTTCTGAACCAAGAACTACCTCTTTGCCAAATTTGGTGTAATTCCGTTCAACAGTTCAGGCTGTAGCCGTGTCTAAAGTTTCCTATGGAAAAATGAATGGGGAAAACGCGTTTTGGGACCCCCTTTTTCTCGGCCACCGCTAACGAATCACCCCGAGACTTTCAGGGTAGGAGCGGACCGGAGCGCCCCACAAAGTTTGAAAATTTCGCGAAGATACGTCAACCGGCAAGAGAGTTATTTCAAATAGAATGTCGCGGATTTCCTATGGAAAATAGGTCCTAACTATAACTATCTACTGGCGACCGCCAGTAGATAATATACACACACACATATATATATATATGCGTGTGTGTATATAAAAATTTTATTTTTCTAATTTGGTCTTGGATTTATTCTTTGAGTGTGTGTCTCATTTATCGCCTCTGTAAGTACAACAAATGGTTAGAACTACCCTCTGATAAGCCTAACTGCTCGCCCACACCACCACTAAAGAGAACGTTAGTACTATCCACTTTAGCCTCTGTCAGCCAATTGGGGACCCGCTGGACTCTTCACAGTTTACTTATTTTTAGTACACCATATAGAGTGCCAGCTTCCTGCACCAGGTTTTCAGCTTCTTGCAGAATTCAAAAAGACGAGGAGGATCTCATGTGGAGTGGGGGCCGTTCCACGCTTAGGAGCATGAGATTTTGAGTACCATTTTTGGTTTGTTGCCTCGGTCTGTGTAGCATTGCAGCCTTTCAGAACCCTGCGCGCTTATGAAAACTACTTGTGAGGTCCAAGAGAAATATGTCATGTCGATAATTTGAAAACATGAATGGTCTGAGCTGAGATTTTGTTTCTGTAACATTTGAGTTATTTTGGAGCCTTGTGGGCCTGTCAGAAGGTTGTGTTGTATCCAATGATGTTCCCTTTTACCAGACGTTTTTGTAGCTGGGGGTCGGTAGCTGGTGAGGGGGTGCCCAGTGGCTGCTTTCCAGGCCTTGGTACTACAGTCTCCCTTTTACACAAAGGCGTTGCCGGCTGTGGATTATAGCGCCAACACTCTGCACAGTCAAACACCCTGCGCAGTCAACCACAGGCGCCACCACCCACCTCCCAGGCTTGGCTAGTTCACAAACCACATTCCTCATGCTTCTCCTGCCGCATAATTACCAGAAGCAGCCTGGGCACGCTTCAGCTTTTTAACAGCTCTTTCCCCTGAAGCTATGACTTTTGATTGCATTTTTTGAAACCAGCATCCTTTAGTGGAATCAGAATGCAGACCAACATGCCTGACTGAGGCAGGAGTCTGCCAATTCATCCAGCTAACATTGTGTTGTTCCAGCTTCCTTCCACTAATTTAACAGATGTTTTCTCCAAATATCTCTCCAATACAAAGTGGAAAAAGTTTTAAAGCTTGTCTAACCATACTATGTTGTTGTGAAAGGTGCTCTATCAATACAAAAACAAGCACTGATAAAGCCAAAAGGTCTCTACTATGCAAGAGCTACTGGCTTTGCCAATATGTTTTAGCAATGTTGTACACCAGAGTGGTTGCTGTTCAGCATGGCAAAAAGATAGTGGGGTAAAACGGCGTGGAGTGGGGTGTCATAAAGTGGAGGAGAGTGAAGTGCTTTGGAGTGGCGTACAGTAGAGTTGAGTGGCATGAAGTGTCATGTAGTAGTGTACAGTGTTGTGGAGGGAGTTGAGTGCCGTAGAGTGGAAAGACAGAGTACAGTGGCAGAGTTGAGCAGTGTGTTGTAGAGTGGAGTGGCACAAAGAGTCATGGAATGGTGTAGAGTGGAGTGGTGTAGAGGGTGTTGCCTAGTGGCGTTGAGCGGAGTAGATTGTCACAGCGTGGAGTGGCGTACAGTGGAGTAGTGGCGTAGAGTGGAGTAGTGTGTCGTAAAATAGAGTGGAGTAAAGTGGCATGGAGTGGCACAGAAGGAGTTGCCTAGAGCGCCGTAGAGTGCAGTAGGGTCACAGAATGGCATAGAGTGGAATAGAGTAGAATGGCATAAGTGGAGTAGATTGTCAGTGGAGCACAGTTTAATGGAGTAGAGCATCACAGAGTGGAATGTCATACAGTGTAGTGTAGTACAGTAGAATAGAGTGGCCTAGATTGTAGTGGTACAAAGTACAGTGGTGCACAGTAGATTGGTGTAGAGTGCAGTGGCTTAGAGTGCATTAGTTTTGAGTAAAGTGGTGTAGAGTACAGCAGTGAAGAACAAGTTTCTTACCTTCGGTAACACATTATCTGGTAGAGACTCTATCTAGCTGCAGATTCCCTACCTGACGCCTGGGAAATTCAAAGGTAAGGAATCTGCAGTTAGAAGTCTCTAGCAGATGAGTAGATTGCAGTGGCGTAGAGTGCAGTGGCATAGAGTGGAGTGGCATAGAGTGGAGTGGTGCAGGGTAGAGTGGAGTAGTGCAGAAGTGTAGAGTGCAGTCATGCAGGGTCGTAGAGTAGTGCAGGGTCATAGAGTGATGCAGAGCAGAGTAGTACAGAGAGCAGTGATGTAAAGTACAGTAGTGCAGAGTAGATCAGAGTGGCACAGAGTGCAGTGACACAGAGTAGAATGCTGTAGAGTATGGAGGCATAGAGTGCAGTGGTGAAAAGTAGTTGGTGTAGAGTACATTGTTATGTTATGTTATTTTAATTTACTACGCGCTCAAAGGAATATCTCGGCGTGGGACCAGGACAATATGGACACGTTGAAAATGAACCTAAAATAGTTGGGTCTTAAGCACCTTCCTGAAAAGGGAATGATTTTCGCAGAAGCGTAATTGCATAGGTAAATTATTCCAGAGATGAGGGGCCAGGAAAGAGAAAGATCTGCAACCTGCTCTGGCCTTCTTAAACCTAGGGACCCTGAGCAAGGCTTTATCGCATGATCTAAGAAGTCTCGAAGGAGCGTAGAGCAGAAGCTTGGAGGCTAATTATAAGGGCCCTTAACCATGGAGAGCGCAGTGGGTTCGACAGCATAGTTTAAATATGATTTTCTTTCTCACCGGTAGCCAATGTAGAGACTGAAGAAGTGGGGCTGTAGCCGAGCCCTGGCTGAGATTGCATATGAGACGACTGGCAGTGTTCTGGACAACCTGAAGTTTAGAGAGCGAATTCTCATTTATGGAGGCCAAAAGTGAATTTCCGTAATCAAGGCGAATGATTACCAGGGCTTGGACAAGGGTTTTCCTTGAGGAGAGTGGTAATAGAGGGAAAACTCTTCTCAACAGACGTAGCATATGGAAACAAGAGCCGGTAGTGGCCGAGGTATGTTCTTTCATAGAGAGTGATTGGTCCAGGCGCACTGCCATCTTTTTTAACCACCTGTTTGGGTACAAGGCCAGGGCCCAGCTCTGCTGGCCACCAGTCAGGAGCCCAAAGAAGTTGGGCAAGTCCAAATAACATGACTTCTGTTTTAGAAGGGTTGAGCTGCAGTCTGTTGTCCAACATCCAAGTAGCTGTGGCTTTCATCCTGCAGGAGAATGAAGCTTTGGATTTGGATAGATTATTTCCAAAGGAGAAAAGCAGCTGCGTATTGTCAGCGTATGAGATAATCTCAAACCCAAAAACTCTTGACTAGCTGAGCAAGGGGGGCCATATAGATATTAAAAAGTGTAGGGCTAAGACAGGAGCCCTGGGGGACTCCATAGTCAAGTGACATGGTCTTTCTAGGCCCCTATAAGTCTAGAATCGTTTGGGATCTCAGGGACAGGAAGTCTGCTAATCATTTGAGGGCCATTCCATGGATCCCTATCTCCCGTAGTCTGTCAAGAAGTCGAGGATGAAACATCGTATCAAATGCTGCTGACAGATCTAACAGAACCAGCATTGTAGGGACATTGGATTCAAAAGAGCATTTGATATGGTCAGAGACCGCAAGCCGGGCTGTCTCATTACTGTGAAGAGGTCTAAAGCCAGACTGAGAGCTTCTAATAGACTGTTAGCCTCAAGGTAGGTTGTCAGTTGCTAATTGATGTATTTTTCCAGTCACTTAGCCAACAGAGGGAGGAGTGAAATAGGACGGAAGTTAGCAAGATCTATAGAGGCTAAATTGGATTTTTTTTAATAGGCCTAGTCAAGGCCAAACTCCAAACTAAGGGGACTTTCCCAGAAGTTATTGATAAGTTGATTAAGCAGCAGATTTGCGGGGCTAATTCACAGGCAAGATTCAACAGAAATCTGGGAGGACAGACATCTGAAGGAGAGCCGGATTTCGCAGAACTTAAAAGATTAAAGGTGATTTCTTTAAAATTACCTAAGTTGATGGTTGAGTCAGTGAAAAGAGTAGGGACTGCAAGCCTCTCATGGGGCTCGGCAGTGATGGCAGGGAAATTTAGGTAGATCTCCTTAATTTTGCCATCAAAATGATCTGCCAGGGCATCGCAAAGGGATTGCGACGGAATTGGTTCTGAGGAGCAGGCCGCTGGATTTATGAAGGAGTTGAGTATTTTAAAGAACAAGTTACTTACCTTCGGTAACGATATATCTGTAAGAGACATAGATTAGTTATAGATTCCTTACCTTTAGAATTACCCCCAGGCATCAGACTGGATCCGGAGAATTTTTTCGTCAGCAGTACCCCTGCGCGTCGAAAGGTGGCATCGGTCAGCTCCGCGTTCGTCGTTGGTGTCGTGGTCGCCGCGGGAGCTACTTAGACGCCGCCCTAGCGCGCTGACGTCAGTTCTTTTACACGACATTCCACGCCAGAAGCGCAGAGCCATGCAAGACACTGACCACTGGTGCACAAAACTAGGGCCCTGAAAGGAAGTCCTTAACCCTAGAAATCAGTTCGCAGAACGAGGAGGATGGGTGGGGCGGTAAGGAATCTATAACTAATCCATGTCTCTTACAGATATATTGTTACCGAAGGTAAGTAACTTGTTCATCTGAAAGAGACAATTAGTTATAGATTCCTTACCTTTAGAATAGATACCCCAGCAATACCAACCCCAGAGGTGGGTCTGCAAACCAAGTTCACACCAGAAAGTCCTGGAGAACAGAACGGCCAAAGAAGCTGTCTCTCCGGACTTGGCTGTCCAGGCAGTAATGTTTTGTGAACGTGTGTAGAGAGGCCCACGTAGCTGCCTGACAGATGTCATTGAGGGGGACTCCCCGTCCCAAAGCAGTGGTAGCTGCGGTCGCCCTGGTGGAATGGCGCACAGTCCCACTGGAGGCTCCTTCTTTTCCAAAGAATAACAAACTTTTATGCACAAATCAACCCACCTAGAGATGATCCGTTTGTGCACGGCCCGACCTTTTTTGGCGCCCACGTAGCCGACAAAGAGCTGGTCATCCACCCAGAATTGCTTGGTGCGATCCAAATAAAATGAAAGCGCACGTTTTGGATCTAGACGGTGGAGCCTCTCTTCCTCCTTAGAAGGATGCGGAGGCAGAAAGAAGGTGGGCAAAGTGATGGTTTGACCAATGTGGAAAGAAGTAACCACCTTGGGAAGAAAGGAAGGTCTGGTTCGTAGGACGACCTTGTCTGGATGAACAGCCATAAAAGGAGGTTTTGAAGAAAGAGCTTGGGGCTCACTCACCCTGCGAGCAGAGGTGATGGCAACCAGAAAGGCAGTCTTTAAGGTAAGAAGTCTGAGAGGACAGTTATGAAGTGGCTCAAAAGGAGCGCACATAAGGTAAGTAAGAACCAAGTTCAAGTCCCACTGAGAAGGGAACAGGAGGAAAAAGATGAGTAATGCCCTTAAGAAAACGATTTACAACAGGGAACTTGAAAAGAGAAGGCTGATCAGGAAGCCTAAGAAAGGCAGAAATGGCTGAGAGGTAGCCCGTTAGAGTGCCCAGCAGAGCCCTGCTGGGCCAAAGAAAGGAGGAACAGGAGAACCTCAGAAAGAGGGGCAGAAAGGGGATCCACAGCCTTTGCTGCGCACCATGCCACAAATTTGTTCCATCTGCAGGCGTATACCGTCTTAGTGGAGGGACGCCTGGCTGCCAAGATAACATCACAGACTTCGGGAAGGTCAAAGGCCGTCAACTGTCGCAGCTCAATCTCCACGCAAGGAGGCGGAGACTGGACAGGTTCGGGTGGAGGACTGTCCCCTGCTGCTGCGACAGAAGATCCTCCAGAAAAGGCAGTCTGATCGGAGGATCGATGGCCATGTGTAACAGCTCGGGATACCAGACTCTTTGTGCCCAATCCGGAGCCATAAGGATGACTTGGGCCCGGTCGCGCTTGATCTTCTTCAGCACTTTGGGCAGAAGTGGTATAGGCGGAAAGGTGTATAGAAGACTGCAACTCCACTCGCCACGAAAAGCGTCGCCTAGAGAGTGCCACCTTGGAAATTTCAGTGGCGAATAGATCTAACCAAGGCTCTCCCCACTGCTGAAAGAGACCTTGCGCCACCTCCGAGTGAAGATGCCATTCGTGATCCATCATGCACCTGTGGCTGAGTTCGTCCGCCCTGGCGTTCAGAGAACCTGCCAGGTGTTCAACCACCAGGGATATGCCCTGATGTTCCAGCTATGTCCAGAGACAGAGAGCCTCTTGACATAGGGTCCACGACCCCATCCCGCCCTGTTTGTTGCAGTACCACATGGCGGTGGTGTTGTCCGTGAACACCTGCACTACTCTTCCCCGGACAGAGGGAAGGAATGCCTTCAATGCAAGACGGATCGCCCGGAGCTCCAAAAGGTTGATGTGGAGCCCGGCCTCCGCCGGAGACCAGAGGCCTCTGATCTCCGCCTCTCCCATGTGGCTGCCCCACCCCAGAAGTGATGCGTCCGTCACCACTGTGTGCTCTGGTTGGGGAAGGGAGAGGGATCTGCCGTTGACCCAATCCTGGTTCGTTAGCCACCACTGCAATTGTCGTGCAGTGCCCTCCGAGATCTGAACCCAAGCGGACAGATTCCCCTGATGCTGTGCCCACTGGAAATTCAGGTCCCACTGCAGAGCCCGCATATGCCACCTGGCATGATCTACTAGCAGGATGCAGGAGGCCATGAGGCCCAGAAGCCTCAGGGTCTAACTGACCGAAACCCGGGATAGAGGCTGAGAGATCGGAATCATAGCCCGAATATCCCGGACTCGCGGCTCGGGAGGATAAACCCAAAAGTGCATCGTGTCCAGAACCGCTCCGATGAAAAGGAGCTTCTGGGAGGGAGTCAGGTGTGACTTCGGCACGTTTATAGTGAACCCCAGCCAGTGCAGGAGGTCTGCCGTAGTCTGGAGGTGGGAGACGACTGCCTTGGGCAAGTCCGCCTTCAACAGCCAGTCGTCGAGATAGGGGAAGACTGGAACCCCTGATCTGCGCAGATGAGCTGCGACCACCGCCATCACCTTTGTGAACACCCGAGTGGCGCAGGTAAGGCCAAAGGGGAGCACGGTAAACTGAAAGTGCTCGTGGCTAACCGTGTACCGCAGGTAACGCCGGTGTGCCGACAGGACGGGGATGTGAAAAGAAGCATCCTACAAGTCCAACGCTACCATCCAGTCTCCAGGGTCGAGGGCAGACAGGACCTGAGCTAGTGTCAACATTTTGAACTTTTTCTTCCGGAGGAAGCGTTGACGTTCCTGAGATCCAAGATAGGACGCAGGCCTTTGTCCTTTTTGGGCACCAGAAAGTAGTGGGAATAGCAACCACGACCTACTTCTGGGGCAGGAACACGCTCGATGGCTCCCTTGGCCAAGAGAACCGCAACTTCCTGTTGGAGAAGGGCCAGATGATCCTCCGACATGCGATGGTACTGAGGTGGCATGGCTGGTGGGGTAGTCTCGAAGGGGAGGGAGTAGCCCCTTCGGACTATTTGCAAAACCCACCTGTCCGACGTGATGGTGCGCCAGTGGGGAAGGTGATGGCGAATCCTGCCGCCCACTGGCGAGTGGTGGCCCTGAAAGGTCGGACTAGGAGGGTTTGGAGGCTGCTGCAGAGGGGGCGGTGGTGGACTGGCCCGCTGGCCCCCAGACCCACAACGGTGGGTCTCACGTCCCCGGCCACGCAGGGGCTGAGCAGCTTGCGCCAGCCTGTGGCTCTGGGTGGAACGTGGCGGGGCACCCCTTCCGTAGCCATGAAAGGGGCGAAAAGCAGACTGCGCAGGGCGGGTGGTGGAAGGCCCAAGGACTTCTCCGTAGTCCGAGAGTCCTTGAAGCGCCCTAGCGCGCTGTCTGCTTTGTCGCCGAAAAGGCGACGACCATCAAAGGGCATGTTCATTAGGGTAGCTTGGATATCCCCGGAAAAACCAGTCGACCTCAGCCAGGTGTAGCGTCGAAGGGCTACCGACGTTGAAATCGTCCTGCCTAGCGAGTTGGCGGTGTCCAGTCCACATCGGATGGTAAACTTGGCTGCGTCTCTCCCCTCGGTGACTGCACGGGAGAGCACGGTCCGGGCCTACTCTGGGCACTGGGGCAGCACCTGCGCTACCGTATCCCACACAGAGTGGGCGTAACGGCCCAACAGACATGCAGTGTTTACGGACCGCAGTCCCAAGCTGGAGGAAGAAAAAATCTTCTTCCCAAGATGGTCCAGCTTCTTGGATTCCCTATCAGGTCGTGCAGTAGGGAATGCGCCTTTGGACGTTGAGGCTTGGACCACCTAGCTCTCAAGGGTGGGGTGTTGGGAGAGGAAAGAGGGGTCGCCCGGAGCCGGGCAGTGGCGTCGGGCAATCATCCTATCCACAGGAGCCCCTGTGTTGGGCCTGGACCAGGTGCCCAAAAGGATGTCAGTTAGGGCTTCATTGAACGGAAGCAGGGGCTCTGAAGAGCTCGCTGCCGGTTGAAGCACCTCTGTCAGGAGGTTAGTCCTGACTGCCACCGTAGGTAGCTCGAGGTTAAGAGCCTCGGCCGCCCTACGCAACACTACTGCGTAAGAAGCTCCCTCCTCCATAGCCATGGTAGGAGGAGACAACATGCCAAGGTCTGGGGAGGTATCCAGACCACTGGCTTCCCCCAACTCCTCTCTCCAGTCCGGGTCATACTCCAACTGGTCAGTTAAAGGGTCTCCAGACCCTTCCCAGTCCTCCTCACCCTCCTCTGGTTGCCAATCTGGCCTGAAAGGAACACCAGGGTAGAACAGGGGTACAAAAGTATCCGTCGGCGCCAGATCCGGCGTCGGCCGACGTCGTTCCGGCTCCGTGTCCACGTCAGGGTGGAGGCCGGGGTTGACGCCGGCTGGGGACACAACCGGCGCCGGCTGCGGACGTGGTGCCGGTGAAATCGGCGTAGAGGGGGGTGTTATAAGATCGACCGGCGCCGATCCGGATCCAGGCCAAGGTGCCGGAGCCGCCGGCGTCAAAGGCCCAGGGCCCCCAGCCGAGTACGCGGGGCCCGAAGGCGCGCCAGCGGAGTCAGGCTGCCCAAAGATGGCATGCATCGCTTCGTAAAAGCTTCGAAGCTGGGCAGGGGTAGCTCCGGGTCCCGGAAAGGGAGGGAAACTCAGAGCCGACCCTTCGGGCTCCGCATGCGGAGCCACGGGAGGTGCACCCGCCGCATCCCTCATCGCGTCAGCCGAGGGACGGGGAGAAGTCGAAGAGCGACGATGCTTCTTCGACTTCTTCTTGTGCTTCGACTTACCTGAGGAGTGCGAAGACTTCGAAGACGAGTGGTGGTGGTGCTCCGCGACCGGTCCCCCGACCTCCCGCGTGACCGGAACCTTGAACGGCACGGAGCAGACTGCCGGGCCTCGAGAAGCTTTCGGGACCGCTCCCGCAAAGACTTCGGATTCATGGTCCGGCAGTCGGAACACAACTTGGGGTCGTAGTCGTGTTCCAGGCACCACAGGCACACACGGTGCGGATCCGTCACCGACATCAGCTTTCGGCAGGAACCGCAAGCCTTGAAACCGGGCATCCCTACGTGCATCAGGAGTCGATAGACTAAAAAACGGTGTCGACAAAAGTCGCAAAAAGTCAGTCAAAAAGTGACTGGAGGTACCGCTCTCTCTGGATCTGCGCTGGCTGGCGCAGAAAAAGAAAGAACTGACGTCAGCGCGTGAGGGCGGCGTCTAAGTAGCTGCTGCGACGTCATCCCGGCGACCACGACGCCAACGACGAACACGGAGCCGACCGACGCCATCTTTCGATGCGCAGGGGTACTGCTGACGAAAAAATTGTCCGGATCCAGTCTGACGCCTGGGGGTAATTCTAAAGGTAAGGAATCTATAACTAATTGTCTCTTTCAGATAAGTGTTTTAAAGGAGTTCCCTGCCTCATCAATTTTTGTCGCTATATGGGTTTTGCGGGCTGACTTGATGTTGCGATGGTATGTAGTTAGGGCCAATTTATAGATATTTTTGTCAGCGTGGAGATTAGTCAAACGTCATATCCTTTCCAGTCTTTTGCAGGAAGCTTTCTCGGTCCTTAGGTCAGGCTTATACCAAGGAGCATGAGGTCTATGGGTGCACTTTTTGCCAAGGCTGAGAGGGGCGATTTTGTCAAAAGCCGAATTCAATAACATATTGAAGTTGGAGAGCGCTAGGTCCACGTCAGTGATGTCAGGGGGCAAAGGGGGCAGTGGCGTAGAGTGTATTAGTTTAGAGTACAGTGGCATAGTGTAGACTGCAGAGGCGTAGAGTGATGCAGCGTAGAGTGCAGTGGCATTGAGTGCAGTGGCGCAGATGTACATTGTTTCAGAGTAGAGTGGAGTGGTGCAGGGCAGAGTATAGTGGTGCAGGGTAGAGCGCAGTGGCACAGAGTAGAGTGGTGTAGAGTATAGTGGTGTAGCGTTGACTGCAGTGGCGTAGAGTGGTGTAGAGTACAGTGGCTTAGAGTGCAGTGGCATAGAGTAGATTGTTTCAGAGTAGAGTGAAGTGGTGTAGAGTGGAGTGGTGCGGGGTAGAGTGGTGTGGTATAGAGTAGTGATGTAGAGTGCAGTGTTGCAGAGTGGAGTGGTGCAGAAGGGAGTGGCCAAGACTGGAGTGGTGTAGCATGCAGTGGTGTAGAGTAGAGTGGTGCAGAGTAGAGTAGAGAGGCATAGAGTGAAGTGGCGTAGAGTGCAATGGTGCACAGTAGATTAGAGTGGTATAGAGTGTAGTGGTGTTGAGTGCATTGACACAGAGTGCAGTAGAGTGGTTCAGAGTAGAGTGTAGTGGCACTGAATAAAGTGACACAAAGTAAAGTGGTGCAGATACAGAGGCACTAAATAGAGTGGTATAGAGTGCATTGGTGTAGAGTGCAATGGCGTAGAGAGGTGCAGAGTAAAGTGACAGTGCAATGGTGTAGAGTGGCGTAGACTGCATTCGAACTGAGTATAGTGGCGTGCAGTGCAGTGGTGCGGAGTAGATTGGCATAGAGTGCAGTGGCATCAAGCGTACTGGTTTTAAGTAAAGTGGTATAGAGAGCACTGGTGTAGAGTACAGTGGCATAGAGTGCAGCAGTGTATAATAGAGTGGCGCAGTGTGAAGTGGCACAGAGTGGCATAGAGTAGATTGTTTCAAGTGGCGTAGAGTGCAGTGGCACAGAGTGGAGCGATGCAGTGTAGAGTGGCATAGAGTTTAGGGGCAGAGAGAGCAGTGTTGCAGAGTAGAGTGACGTAGAGTGAAGTGGCATAGAGTGGAGTTGTATAGAGTAGAGTGTCAGATTGCAGTGGTGCAGAGTCATTTAAAGTGGCTTACAGTGGACTGATGTAGAGTACAGTGGCACAGAGTGGAGCGATGCAGTGTAGAGTGGCATAGAGTTTAGGGGCAGAGAGAACAGTGTTGCAGAGTAGAGTGACGTAGAGTGAAGTGGCATAGAGTGGAGTGGAGTGGTGCTGGGTAGAGTGGAGTGGCATAGAGTGGAGTGATGCAGAGTAGAGTGGTGTAGAGTGCATTGGCGTAGAGTAAAGTGGTGCAGTGGTGTAGAGCGCAGTAGAATGCAGTGGTGTAGAGTGCAGTGGCATAGGTGCAGTAACAAACAAGTTACTTACCTTCGGTAACGCCTTATCTGGTGGAGACATAATCTAGCCACAAATTCCTTACCTGAGAATTTCCCAGGCATCAGACTGGATCCAGAAAATGTTTCTTTGAGCTGCACCCTTATGCGCAGGTAGGTGGCATCGGTCGGCTCTGCGTGACGTTGTCTGCGCCGTAGTGATGCCCGCATCACCTATATAAACACAAAGCAACAATAGGAGGCTGCGTGAATTAAACACATTTTTACTTTCTTGTAAAGATCATTTTACTCAATAAACATGACCTCTGATACTTTTTTACACATGATTACATCACTTTTCATGCTTCCATAGCATCACCTATATAAGCACCACCTCGGCATGCTGACGTCACTTACTTTTCACAACTTTCCATGCCAGGAGCGTGTAGCCATGAAGTGCACTGACATTGGTGTGTTTCTGAACAACTAGGGCCCTGAAAGGGATCAGCCCTGACCCTAGAAATCTGTCAGCAGTGCGGGAAGGATGGGTGGGTCGGGAAGGAATCTGTGGCTAAATACTGTCTCTACCAGATAAGGCGTTACCGAAGGTAAGTAACCTGTTCATTTAATAGAGACATCTAGCCGCAGATTCCTTAACTTTGAATAGACACTGAAGCAATACCATTCCCGGAGGAGGGACTGCGGACAATTTAGACCAGAAAATCCGGCAGGACAGAGCAGCCAAAGAGGCCGTCGCTGCAGACTTGACTATCAAGGCAGTAATGCTTGGCAAACGTGTTCAGGGATGCCCACGTTGCTGCCTGACATGTCCAGGACTGGAACACCACGTTGCAATGCTGTAGTGGCAGCTTTAGCTCTGGTGGAGTGAGTACTTCAGCCTTCAGGAGGCTGATTTTTGGCCAGAGAGTAGCAAATTTTGATGCAGAGGACAATCCATCGCGATATAATCCTCTTCTGCACCGCATAACCTTTCTTCGTTCAAACATACCCCACGAAGAGTTGAACGTCCACCCAAAACACTTTAGTGCGGTCAAGGTAGAACGACAACGCTCTATTTTTGTCCAGATGGTGGAGTCGCTCCTCTTCTTTAGAGGGATGCGGAGCAGCGCAGACAGTGGGGAAAGTGACAGATTGCACCACAAGGAATGGTCTTACCACTTTTGGGAGGAAAGAGGCCCGTTTTGATGGTAAGCAGCCGGAGGGGTCGGTTGTGCAAAGGCTTGAAAGGAGCACACATCAGGAAGATGAAAACCAAATTAAGGTCCCACTGAGGCATAATGAAAGAGGAAGGTGGGAACATATGTACAAGACCTTTGAGGAATCTATTTACAATGGGGGATTTAAATAATAAGGGTTGGTCTGACAGCCTCAAGAAAGCAGACAGGGCGGACAGGTACCCCTTCAGAGTGTACAGAGCAGAGCCCTGCTGGGCAAGGGTCAACATAAAAAGCAAAACATCCGAAAGGGAAGCAGAAAGAAGGTCAATAGTCTTTCCTGTACAATATAATACAAATTTGTTCCATCAGCAGGCATGCACGGTCTTGGTGGTGGGACGCCTGGCTGCCAAAAAGAAGTTACAAATGGTGGGAGGAAGGTCGAATGCTACCAACTGTTGCCGCTCAATCTCCACGCAAGAAGGCTTAGAGTTGACAGGTTCGGGTGGAGGGCCCTACCGTGCTTCTGCGACAGAAGATACTCCCGATGGAGCAGCCCGATCGGCAGATCTATGCTCAATTGGAGAAGCTCAGGATACCACACTCTCCTTGCCGAGTCCAGAGTAATAAGAATGACTTGGGCCCTGCCGCTTCTAATCTCCTTGAGCACTCTAGACAGGAGTGGTATGGGCGTAAAGGCGTAAAGAAGGCCTGAGCTCCACTCGAGACAAAAAGCGTCTCTGAGCAAGAGTCGCCTTGGAAACTCCAGCGCACAAAACTGCTGACATTGGGCGTTCTCAGTGGAGGTGAACAGATATAACCAAGGCTCTCCCCACTGCTGAAAGAGACCTTGCGCCACCTCTGGATGGAGACGCCATTCATAATCTGCACCGACGGCTGAGTTCATCCACCCTGGCGTTCAGAGAACCTGCCAGGTATTGAACCACCAGGGATATGCCCTGCAGTTCCAGCCAATTCCAGAGACGCAGGGACACTTGACAAAGCGTCCACGACCCCACCCCGCCCTGTTTGTTTCAGTACCACATGGCAGTAGTGTTGCCCGTGAACACTCGCACTAGCTTCCCCTTGATGAAAGGAAGGAAGGCTTTCAATGACAAACGAATTGCTCAGAGCTCCAGCATGTTCATGTGGATTCTGGATTCTGCCAGAGAGCAGAGTCCTCTGATCTCTACACTCTCCTGGATGGCCGCCCCATTCCAGAAGTGACGCATCTGTCACTACTGAGAGATCTGGATGGGGAAGGGAGAGGGGTCTGCCTCTGACCCAATCGCGGTTTGTCACCTACCACTGCAGGTCTCGTGCAGTTTCCTCCGAGATCTGGACCATGTCGGAGAGATTACCCTGATGCTGGGCCCACTGGAACTTCAGGTCCCACTGCAGAGCCCGCATATGCCATCTGGCACGTGCCACTAGCAGGATGCAGGAGGCCATGAGGCCCAACAGCCTCAAAGTCATTCTCACCGAAATCCAGGATAGAGGCTGAAACATCAATATCATAGTCTGAATATTCTGGACTTGCCGCACTGGAGGATAGGCCCGAAACTGCACTGTGTCCAGAACAGCTCTGATAAAAGGAAGCGTCAGAGAGTGAGTCAGGTGTGACTTTGGAGTGTTGATAGTGAGCCCCAGCAAATGCAGGAGGTCCGCCGTAGTCTGGCGGTGGGAGACGACAGCCTGGGGCGAGCCCGCCTTCAACAATAGTCGTCGAGATAGGGGAAGATTAGCACCACTGATCTGTGCAGATGAGCTGCGACCACCGCCATCACCTTGGTGAACACCCGAGGGGCACTAGTAAAGTCAAAGGGGAGCAAGGTGAACTGAAAATGCTTGAGGCCTACAGTAAACCACAGGTAGTGCAAATAAACAGGCAGGACAGGGATGTGAAAATAGGCATCCTGCAAGTCCAACGCTACTATCCAGTCTCCTGGGTCCAGGGAAGACAGGACCCTAGTGTGTGCATCTTGAACTTTTCCTTTATGAGGAAGTAGTTGAGGACTCATAGATCTAGGATACGGCAAAGACCCTTGTCCTTTTTCGGGACCAGAAAGAAGCGGGAATAGCAACCACAGCCTACTTTTTGCGCTGGAACTCTCTCTATGGCTCCCTTGCCCAAGAGAGTTATGACTTCCTCCTGAAGCAAAGTCAGGTAATCCTCCATCAGGCGGTAGCAAGTTGGAGGCATGGAGGGAGGGGTAGTCTCGAAGGGTAGGGAGTAGCACCTTTGGACTATTTGGAAGATCCACCTGTGCGAGGTGTTCTGCCAGTGGTGGAGGTGGGGGGGGGACTTTACAACGGTGCCCCCACCTTCCTGTTCGCCTCACACTGACTCTCGGGGTGCACAGATGCGGTTGCGTTTCAGCAGTTCACAACAACACAGACAACGGACGTCACGAGGGAGGGGTGCACCACAGAGAGGAGCTCGTCAGAGGGAGGGGTGCACCAGAGAGAGGGGCTCGTCAGTGGGAGGAGTGCACCAGAGAGAGGGGCTCGTCAGTGGGAGGGGTGCACCAGAGGGAAGGGTGCACCAGTGGGAGGGGCTCGTCAGAGGGAGGGGTGCACCAGAGAGAGGGGCTCGTCAGTGGGAGGGGTGCACCAGAGAGAGGGTCTCGTCAGTGGGAGGGGTGCACCAGAGGGAGGAGTGCACCAGAGGGAGGGGGTGCACCAGAGGGAGGGGTGCACCAGTGGGAGGGGCTCATCAGAGGGAGCGGTGCACCAGAGGGAGGGGGTGCACCAGAGGGAGGGGTGGGGTGCACCAGTGGGAGGCATGCACCAGAGGGAGGGGGTGCACCAGAGGGAGGGGTGCACCTGTGGGAGGGGTGGGGTGCATCAGTGGGAGGGGTGCACCTGAGGTGTGCACCAGAGGGAGGGGTGTATCAGAGGAAGGGGGTGCACCAGAGGGAGGGGGTGCACCAGAGGGAGGGGTGGGGTGCACCAGTGGGAGGGGAAGGGTGCACCAGAGGGAGGGGAAGGGTGCACCAGTGGGAGGGGTGCACCAAAGGGAGGGGGTGCACCAGGGGGAGGGGTGCACCAGAGGGAGGGGCTGCACCAGAGGGAGGGGTGCACCAGAGGGAGGGGCACACCAGAGGGAGGGGTGGGGTGCACCAGTGGGAGGGGAGGGGTGCACCAGAGGGAGGGGGTGCACCAGAGGGAGGGGTGCATCAGTGGGAGGGGCTCGTCAGAGGGAGGGGTGCACCAGAGGAAGGGGTGGGGTGCACCAGTGGGAGGGGAGGGGTGCACCAGTGGAGGGGGTGCACCAGAGGGAGGGGGTGCACCAGAGGGAGGGGTGGGGTGCATCAGTGGGAGGGGTGCACCAGAGGAAGGGGTGGGGTGCACCAGTGGGAGGGGAAGGGTGCACCAGAGGGAGGGGTGTACCAGTGGAGGGGGTGCACCAGAGGGAGGGGGTGCACCAGAGGGAGGGGTGGGGTGCATCAGTGGGATGGGTGCACCAGAGGAAGGGGTGGGGTGCACCAGTGGGAGGGGAAGGGTGCACCAGAGAGAGGGGTGCACCTGAGGGGTGCACCAGAGGGAGGGAAGGGGTGCATCAGTGGGAGGGGTGCACCTGAGGCGTGCACCAGAGGGAGGGGGTGCACCAGAGAGAGGGGTGGGGTGCACCAGTGGGAGGGGAAGGGTGCACCAGAGAGAGGGGTGCACCTGAGGGGTGCACCAGAGGGAGGGAAGGGGTGCATCAGTGGGAGGCATGCACCAGTGGGAGGGGTGCACCTGAGGCGTGCACCAGAGGGAGGGGTGCACCAGAGGGAGGGGTGGGGTGCACCAGTGGGAGGAGGGTGCATCAGAGGGAGGGGTGCATCAGAGGGAGGGGTGCACCAGAGGGCACAGTGGGGTGCACCAGTGGGAGGCGTGCACCAGAGGGGAGGCGTGCACCAGAGGGAGGGGTGGGGTGCACCAGTGGGAGGGGTGCACCAGAGGGGTGCACCAGAGGGAGGGGGTGGGGTGCACCCTCCCTCTGGGAGGGGCGACCCTTGACCTCTGGGTAGGTCGCCCCCCATCCGCACAGCGCCACCTGTGCGTCCAGCTCCCTGCTGCTGCTGATCTGAGGCCCTCCTCCACCCGCAGGCTACCACCTGCGCCTCATCCCTGGTGGCCAGTGGTAGGCCGTAGGTAGGTTCTTGTCGTTGTGAGCGTCACTGTTACTGTCTCTCCCTCTATATTTGTGCCCCCACTGTTTTTCCACTGTTTTTGCCCTTCCGTTCTGTGCCCCCACTGCTGTGACAGTTTTTTCGTTCTGTGCCCCCACTGTTTTTCCACTGTTTTTGCCCTTCCATTCTGTGCCCCCACTGCTGTAACTGTTTTTCGTTCTGTGCCCCCACTGTTTTTGCCCCTCCGTTCTGTGCCCCCACTGCTGTGACTGTTTTTCGTTCTGTGCCCCCACTGTTTTTCCACTGTTTTTGCCCTTCCGTTCTGTGCCCCCACTGCTGTGACTGTTTTTCGTTCTGTGCCCCCACTGTTTTTCCACTGTTTTTGCCCTTCCGTTCTGTGCCCCCACTGCTGTGCACTGTTTTTTCGTTCTGTGCCCCCACTGTTTTTCCACTGTTTTTGCCCTTCCATTCTGTGCCCCCACTGCTGTAACTGTTTTTCGTTCTGTGCCCCCACTGTTTTTCCACTGTTTTTGCCCCTCCGTTCTGTGCCCCCACTGCTGTGACTGTTTTTCGTTCTGTGCCCCCACTGTTTTTCCACTGTTTTTGCCCTTCCGTTCTGTGCCCCCACTGCTGTGACTGTTTTTCGTTCTGTGCCCCCACTGTTTTTCCACTGTTTTTGCCCTTCCGTTCTGTGCCCCCACTGCTGTGACTGTTTTTTTCGTTCTGTGCCCCCACTGTTTTTCCACTGTTTTTGCCCTTCCATTCTGTGCCCCCACTGCTGTAACTGTTTTTCGTTCTGTGCCCCCACTGTTTTTGCCCCTCCGTTCTGTGCCCCCACTGCTGTGACTGTTTTTCGTTCTGTGCCCCCACTGTTTTTGCCCTTCCGTTCTGTGCCCCCACTGCTGTGACTGTTTTTCGTTCTGTGCCCCCACTGTTTTTCCACTGTTTTTGCCCTTCCGTTCTGTGCCCCCACTGCTGTGCACTGTTTTTTCGTTCTGTGCCCCCACTGTTTTTCCACTGTTTTTGCCCTTCCATTCTGTGCCCCCACTGCTGTAACTGTTTTTCGTTCTGTGCCCCCACTGTTTTTCCACCGTTTTTGCCCCTCCGTTCTGTGCCCCCACTGCTGTGACTGTTTTTCGTTCTGTGCCCCCACTGTTTTTCCACTGTTTTTGCCCTTCCGTTCTGTGCCCCCACTGCTGTGACTGTTTTTCGTTCTGTGCCCCCACTGTTTTTCCACTGTTTTTGCCCTTCCGTTCTGTGCCCCCACTGCTGTGCACTGTTTTTTTGTTCTGTGCCCCCTGTGCCCCTTTTGATTTCTGTACCCCCTCGCCCTCCTGTTTCCCGCCGCTGTGTCCCCTGCGGCCCCGCCCCTCGCTGACCACTCGCTGCCCCTGCCTCCCGCCTCCCAGCTGCTCCTCCCTCCCACCTCCCCATATATGGCGGCCGCTGTGCGGCCGCGCCGCTGGTGCGCCGAGGCGCGCCTAAGTCAAGCCCGTCTGCGCCCGTCCGCGCCTGGACCGCGCCCAGCGCCAGAACCCCTGGCCCCCGCATCCGCCATGAAGACCACCTCCGATACGACGCCAGCACCCTCATCGCTCTCAACCCAGGACGGACCTCCACCTGCTTCAAGGCCGCCCCGAAACGCACCCATGGTCCCTTCACCTGCCGGAACTGCAGCTTCACCTGCCTCGGAGAGCCCGAGACTCCCGCCAAGAAGGACCTCAACCATCTCCGGTGCATCCTACTAAACACCCGCTCCGCACGCAAACACACAGTCGAGCTCTGGGACCTACTCGACACCTCATCACCGGACGTCGCCTTCCTGACAGAGACCTGGATGAACGAATCCTCCGCACCCGACATCGCCATAGCCATCCCCGACGGCTACAAGATCACCCGCAGAGACCGCACCAACGGAATCGGAGGAGGAATCGCCATCGTCCACAAAGACACCATCAAGGTCTCGAACAGCACCGACGACACTCTCAGCACCGCCGAACACATGCACTTCCAGATCCACACGG
This sequence comes from Calotriton arnoldi, assembly GCA_963921515.1. NCBI lineage: Eukaryota > Metazoa > Chordata > Amphibia > Caudata > Salamandridae > Calotriton > Calotriton arnoldi. The sequence goes on along the minus strand of CAWUFW010000110.1, from coordinate 5,915,799 downwards.
ATCCCAACACCACCGTAAGAGGCACCCTCATCTACAGACCCCCCAGACCCCGACCCCAGTTCAGCGACTCCATCGCCGACTTCATCAGCACGCACGCCCTGACCTCCACCGACTACATCCTCCTCGGAGACCTGAACTTTCACCTGGAGAACAACAACGACAGCAACTCCTCCACCCTGATCGACAACCTCACCAACCTCGGACTGAAACAGCTCGTCACGACGCCGACCCACATCGCCGGACACACGCTCGACGCCATCTTCTCCTCAAGCTCCCACGTCTCCTTCAGCCACACCTCCGAACTCACCTGGACCGACCACCACTGCATCCACTTCACCTTCCGGAAACCCGCCGCACACCACCGCACCCTACAGATCCCCCGCAGATGCTGCAGCAAAGTCACCGAAGACCAACTCCAGACAAACCTCGCACTCAGCCCACCCACTGACCCCTCCAACCCGACACCGCCACCCGCAATCTCAGACGATGGATGGACGACTGCGCCAACACCTTAGCCCCGCTGAAAAAACCAACCTACAAAGACACCAGCAAGAGAGCCAGCTGGTTCACCCCGGAACGCCTAGCATCCAAGCGCACCTGCCGGAAACTGGAGAACAAATGGCACAGCGAGAAGACGCCGGACAGCCGCGCAGCCCACAAAGACGCCATCCGCAACCACCATCACCTCATCAGGTCCGCCAAGAGGACCTCCTTCAAAGACCGCCTCGACAACAACGCACACAACAGCAAGGAGCTCTTCAGCATCGTGAAGGAACTCTCCAACCCCAGCTCCAACGCCAACGACATCCCACTGTCGCAAGCCCTGTGTGATTCCCTCGCCACCTTCTTCCACCGCAAGATCGCCGACATCCACGACAGCTTCGACTCCCGGACGACCCCAACAGGCCCCGGCACATCAGAGCCGCCGCACCCCATCGACCACGACCCCCTGACAGCCTGGGTCAACGTGAACACCGAGGACACAATCAAGACCATGGGCACAATCCACTCCGGCTCCCCATCAGACCCTTTTCCACACCACATCTTCAACAAAGCCGGCAGCTCCATCGCACCCCACCTGCGCAACATCATCAACCTCTCCTTCGAGACCGCGACCTTCCCAGAGAGCTGGAAACACGCCGAGATCAACGCCCTACTCAAAAAACCCAAGGCGGACCCGAGCGACCTCAAGAACTTCCGGCCCATCTCCCTGCTTCCATTCCCAGCTAAGGTCATCGAGAAGATCGTCAACAGACAGCTCACCCGCTACCTCGAAGATAACAGCATCCTGGACCCCTCCCAGTCAGGATTCCGCAGCAACCACAGCACCGAGACCGCCCTCATCGCCGCCACAGACGACATCAGGATCCTGCTGGACAACGGCGAGACGGCGGCCCTCATCCTCCTGGACCTCTCCGCCGCCTTCGACACTGTTTGCCACCGCACACTACGCACACGCCTCCACGACGCAGGGATCCGAGACAAGGCCCTGGATTGGACCACCTCCTTCCTTTCCGGCAGAACCCAGAGCGTCCGCATCCCCTCATTCCGATCCGAAGCCTCCGAGATCATCTGCGGCGTACCCCAGGGATCTTCCCTCAGCCCAACACTGTTCAACATCTACATGGCTCCACTCGCACGCATCCCCCGACAGCACGACCTCAACATAATCTCCTACGCCGACGACACTCAACTGATCCTCTCCCTCACCAAGGACCCCCTCACCGCCAAATCCAACCTCCACGAAGGAATGAAAGCCGTCGCCGATTGGATGAAGTGCAGCCAACTTAAGCTGAACACAGACAAGACGGAGATCCTCATCCTCGGCTCCAACCCATCAGCCTGGGACGACTCCTGGTGGCCCTCGTCACTAGGGGCACCGCCGACACCAACCGACCACGCACGCAACCTGGGAGTCATCCTCGACTCAACGCTCACCATGACCAAGCAAGTCAACGCAGTCTCCTCCTCCTGCTTCAACACCCTGCGCATGCTCCGCAAGATCTACAGGTGGATCCCGACAGACACGAGAAGAACAGTCACCCAGGCACTCGTCAGCAGCAGACTCGACTACGGAAACGCCCTCTACGCAGGAGCCCCGACCAAGCTCATCAAACGACTGCAAAGAATCCAAAACGCCTCTGCACGCCTGATCCTCGACATTCCACGCCACAGCCACATCACCCCCACCTGAAAAACCTACACTGGCTCCCCGTCGACAAGAGAATCTCCTTCAAACTCCTGATCCACGCACACAAGGCACTCCACAAAACCGGCCCAGCCTACCTCAACAGTCGACTCTCCTTCTACGTTCCCAACCGTCAACTCCGCTCCGCCGACCTCTCCCTGGCCACCGTCCCGCGCATCCGGAGAACCACCACCGGAGGAAGATCCTTCTCTCACCACGCCGCCAAGATCTGGAACACCCTTCCCCTCAACCTACGACAGACCCAAGACCTCCTGACCTTCAGGAGACGACTCAAGACCTGGCTATTCGACCAGTAGCAGCAACACCCCCCCTCCTCTCCCTCAGCGCCTTGAGACCCTCGCGGGTAAGTAGTGCGCTTTACAAATCTTGTGATTGATTGACCAGTGGGAGGGGTGCACCAGAGGGAGGGGTGGGATGCAGCAGTCGGACGGGTGCCCCAGAGGGAGGGGTGGGGTGAACCAGAGGGAGGGGTGGGGTGCAGCAGTGGGAGGGGTGCACCAGAGGGAGGGGTGGGGTGCACCAGAGGGAGGGGTGGGGTGCACCAGTGGGAGGGGTGCACCAGAGGGAGGGGTGGGCTGCAGCAGTGGGAGGATAGGGGTGCACCAGAGGGGGTGGTGGGGTGCACTAGAGGTAGGGGTGGGGTGTAACAGTGGGAGGGGAGGGGTGCACCAGAGGGCGTGGTGGGGTGCACCAGTGGGAGGGGTGCACCTGAGGCGTGCACCAGAGGCAGGGGGTGCACCAGAGGGAGGGTGGGGTGCACCAGAGGGAGGGGTGCACCAGTGGGAGGGGAGGGTGCACCAGAGGGCGTGGTGGGGTGCACCAGTGGGAGGGGTGCACCTGAGGCGTGCACCAGAGGCAGGGGGTGCACCAGAGGGAGGGGTGGGGTGCACCAGTGGGAGGGCTGCACCAGAGGGAGGGGTGGGGTGCACCAGAGGGAGGGTGCACCAGTGGGAGGGGAGGGGTGCACCAGAGGCAGGAGGGTGCACCAGAGGGAGGGGTGGGGTGCACCAGTGGGAGGGGTGCACCAGAGGGAGGGGTGGGGTGCACCAGAGGGAGGGGTGCACCAGTGGGAGGGGAGGGGTGCACCAGGGGGAGGGGCTCGGATCCCACATGAAATAACACAAGAAGGAAGGTCAGAACAACAAGTGCTTTTTCCTGAGTTCAGGCAGCGCCGCTGTGAGGAGCTGGAGGGAGGAGCGGCCTCTGCAGCTGAGGGTGAGACTGTCCCCCGGAGCCCTGTCCTAATAGCATCTGCCCTTCCCTGCTCTGTCCCTCCACAGCCCTGTCCTAGCAGAATCCACTCCTCACCCGCTCTGCCCTAACAGCATGCACCCTTTGCCCGCTCTGTCCCACTGAGCCCTGTCTTAACAGCATCTACCCCACACTCTCTCTGTCCCTCCGAGCCTGTCCTCACAGCATCCCCATTCCCAGTATTGTCTCTGTGAGCCTCGTACTCACATCACCCTGTCCCTCACTGCTGTCCCTCCGAGCCCTGGCCGTACATCACCCTGTCCCTCACTGCTGTCTCTCCCAGAGCCCTGTCCTCATAGCACAATTTCCCTCATCGTTCTGTCCCTCTCACAGCCCCTCCCTTGGCAGCCCTGTCCTCACAGCACCCTTTGCTTTGCTGCTCTGTCCCTCCGAGCACTGTCCTAACAGCCACTCCCTCCGAGCCCTGCCCTCACAGCACCCTTTGCTTCACTGCCCTGTCTCTCCGAACCCTGCCCTCACAGCTCTCACATCTGATCCCTGCCCTCACAGCACTCTTTGATTCACTGACCTGTCTCTCCGAGCCCTGCCCCTCACAGTCCCTCCCTCTGAGCTCTGTGGTCGGGTCTCCCTTTACCTCACTGCTCTGTCCTTCCGAGTCCTGTCCTCACAGGCACTCCCTCTGAGCACTGCCCCTCACAGTACCTCCCTGTGAGCCCTGCCCTCAGCCCACCCTTTGCTTCTTTGCCCTGTCTCTCCGAGCCCTGCCCTCGCAGCTCTCACATCTAAGCGCTGCACTCAGTCCACCCTTTGCTTCACTGCCCTGTCTCTCCGAGTCCTGCCCTCACAGCTCTCACATCTGATCCCTGCCCTCACAGCACTCTTTGATTCACTGACCTGTCTCTCCGAGCCCTGTGTAGGAAGGTGGAATCTGACTATATGGTTGCCCCCACTTTTTTTCCTGGTGTTTTGCTGGTTTATGACTTAGTTGGACTGGGATCCTGCTATTCAGGGCCCCAGTCTATCTGCTTCCTCTATAAAATGGTTTCCATGTACCTTAGGTACATCTTTGATTGGAATGTGGAGTGCCCTTATAAGTCCCTAGTATATGGTATACTATGTACCCAGGGCATAGGTACCCCAGAGGCCTGCCAGGGGCTGAAGCATGTATTATGCCACCCCTGGAAGGCCAGCCAAAATGACACCACAGGTCTGCTACTGCAGCCTGGGTAAGGTGGTGCATGCACCCCTTACTGTGATATAGGCTACCTATATCACTACCATTGCACACACATATAAACCTATAAGTCACTCCTATGGCAGGCCTTAACAATCCTAAAGGCAGAGTGCTTGGTTTTTATGTGAGAGGGTGCCCCTGCATGAGCAGAGCCCCTCTGCAGCGTTCGGAGTCCCTCCTCTGATGCTGTTTGTGGTACAGCCTGACCATATACTCTTAAGTGCATTATATCCTCGCGGTACAATGCTAACTTTGGACTAGCTGCACCAAAACATGTCGTGTTTGGTGTCAAACATCTTGGAATACTACCCCCCCGCCAGTCCTGGCGGCGGGGGTAGCATTCCACCCTTCTAGAGGGAGAGACATGTACCCACCGGCCTACCCGGTAACTTCTTTACAGAGCCCTGGCATCACAAAATGGATGCCGCTGCCACAGACACGGGTCTGGCCTCCTGCTGCTGACTGAAACTCCGGCAGGGGAGGCCTGGACAATAGGTTTCCTGTCGATTCCACCCCAGACAGGATAGTGTGTATTGGGGCTGGGCGGGAGCACTCTCTGGTGCTTTGAAGTCCTGCACTGGGGGCACATTTGGTGTCCCTGTGCATATGCCAGTTCAAACCGGTTGCAGGGGCTACCTGCCCCTGCTCTGGCACGTAACTGGACAAAGGGAATGGGTGTAACCACCCCTCTTCCCTGACCCTCCCATAGGTGGGTCCCCAGAGTATGTCCAACCCCCTAACTTAGTATAAGTATGGGACCCCAGTCCTTAGGACTTTAGATTACCCTGGACGAAACTCTGAAGCCGAATCCTGGACCTTCGACACTCTACTTTAAGATTAGAGGACTGAAGAATTTCCCTTGGGGTCAAGGAGTGACTCCCCTGCTTGGCAGGCACCTAAGAAGCAATTGTCCGGTCTGCATCGCTGAAGCTCCCGCCGGACGCCGAAGTCTTTGCATCACCAGAGGTGGATTTCCAGACTTCCCCGAGGCTGCCCTGAGTCCCCATTGAAGCTGAGGCCCGTAGCTGTCGTGGGTAACGTGGGACCATGACCCCTGGACACCGAGAACTTTTGCAAGTGCATCCTCTTCCTGGTCTCCCACGAAGTTGTGCTTTGGGCTCCAAGTAGCCCCTGCCTCCAGCACCGACTGCACCGAAGATCACTGGCCTCCACTCCACGAGTGTCCTGTAAGCCAGCTCCAAGTGCATCCACCCGAGGCTCCTTCGCGGTCGCTAGTCCGTTGGGTAGTGGGCCCTCCCGAAGGTAACTCTTCTTCTGCTTGGGCTTTCCTGGTTGCTCCAGAGGTGCCCTGACTTACCCTCGCTGGGTGAGTCCCCCAGACCTTGCTGGTCTGCATCAACGTCCTTTCTTCATTTCCACGTGACTTGCCGTTGCCAAGGCTTGTTGGGTCCAATCCGGTCACCGACACCGCAGCAATCGACAGACGTCGTGGGACAGCTCGAATCCAGCTCCTGGTTGTCGTCGACGCCTCCTGGACCTCGTGGCTGAAGAGTCAAGACGACCGTCAACCTACCTGAAGCACCCGACATCGGTGGGCATCTGCTCATCGCCTTCCTGGTCACTGGCTAGTGACCCAGACTCTGTCCCCTCTGCTTTCAGGTTCTTCAGATCTTCGATCCACCCTTGGATCCACTCGAACACTTTCGACTTGGTCGCCAGCAGCACTTTGCAGCAGATCGCCATTGAAAACGACGACGAAACCCGACCCCGAAAGACACCTATGCACCCGGCTCCCCTGGGTGAGGTAACTCGAGTACTCCGGTGCTCCCGTGGGTATTGACTCTAGAACAGCCTAGTTCTAAAGGGGTTTGCTCCAAGTCCTCCTCTAAGTGTCCTTTTTCTTTAAAACTCCAACCGCGACATTCCCCATAGAAGTCAACGGCGGCTCGCGGCTGTGTCCTCACACTGCACGCGTCTCCCGTGGGTCCCCTGTGTCACTACCTTGGGTGGTTCCTTGAGGGCCAAGCACTTCTATAGGCTCTAGGCCTTGTGTCTAGCTCAGTCGTGGTTCTTGTACCACTTTATTGGTATATGGTTTGGTACGCCCCTAGGGCTCAAACGTGTATTTGTGCTATTACTGTTGATATTCGACTTGTAACTTATGTACTTCGAACTCTAGCCTCATAAAGAGACTAGAGGGGTGTGTTTAAGACTAAATACATATATTTTAAATATATACCTGGTGTGGTCCTCTTTCATTTGGTCACTCAAGAGATTATAGACTGGTAAAACAAGCTGCTTTACATTCCTTCAAGACTTAGCCTGAAGGCTGCTCTCCATAGCTGAAAAAACAACAGAAGAGTGAGTCCAGGATATCAGGGCTATAAACAGGGATCACTCATGTTCTTATAAAGGGTCCTCACTCACCAACCTGGTTGGTGACATGCTTCATCATAGGACCCCCACCGGAGAGGCCGAATACCTCTCCAGTGTGCTTCAACGCCTGATTACAGCGGAGCAGGATTTATGAGTGTTGAGTGCAAGTGATAGTGCAGTGAGTGATGTTAAAATAATCTTTACTACTCCTAAAAAAAAATTAATAATAGGGTAGTAAGACTAAATTAAAAAATGTGTGATGGACATTATGACTGAATAAATTGATCAGCCATATCCAAAATTAAAAACATTAGGTCGACATGTTTCAGCCTCTATATGCCAGTTGCGAAGCTTTCCTCAGGACCAGGGACCATGGCGGTATGCACTCTCTAAGGTGCACCCTAACCTATGGCCACGTAAAGAACCGGATTACTCACGGTTCGAAAAAATCACGCCTTCAGCACTTCTGAATGCGCAATTACCTCTGTAAGAAGAAAAGAACATTGAAAAACACACACAAAACATGACATATATGCATATTTTGCCTGGTGCATAGTCCAAAAATTCAAGCGATCCTCTGTAATCGCAAATGCCCTTAAAAAGTGACTGCTTAAATTGCTTCCGTCATATACAATTAAGATCGACGGTGGCGAATACGGCAGAAATAACTCTAGTTAAACCACCTATTCAGGTGTCTAGGTGCAATTACGCATTACCAGCAACAGATAGAATTCGTAAAATGTGCCGGTTCACTATTTCAAATTATATGCGCAAAAATGCTTTACTGTCACAGGGTGCAGTATCCTATGACCGGTGTTGAAAATGACTAATTGCCAACTCAGAAATGTTTTAGGTAGTTACCTAAGAAAACATGGTGGAACTGCCTAGTGAAAAATGAAAGGCTATATGATCAAATATTCTCCAGTTACAGCAAACGGAGAATAAAAGTCAAGGAGATGAAAAGCTTACGTTTCAGTATGAAGTAGTATTACAGCATGGGTCCTGGCAGGGGGCGGTGACAAGGAGTCACTCGCTGGCGGGTGAGAAACAGAAAAAACGAGGGTCATAACGATTTGTACTAGAAAAAATACCTCGTGTTGACCAGGTCGTCCTGTGTCACTTACTGCTTCAAAGTCAGCCGCCCGCGTTGCCTAGGTCGTGCCCGTCTACAGGACCCGAAAACTGTGAATGATCCTCCATCACGAAGATATAGCCGGAAATGCTGCCGCTATCCCTGGGGCGGCGCTCAGCTAGCGAAATGACGTCAACGCGCATGCGCGTGCGTCATTTACGGCAGAGGAGTGGACCGCTAACCCAGTGAAAGGCATACTGGCTACCCGATGATGGTGTACGCATGCGTTCAAAAAGTAATGTCGGGGCTAGACGAATACAGTCTAATCTCACTCATTATATAGCACCAGGTGCCGAACAGAATGTTCTACGAGGCACCATGATAGAATGTCTGTACCCTATGTAAAATCATTAATTAGACCAAAGGAGAACCTGACCCAAACCAAGGTTCTAAAGTTCCAAAAAGATCTTAAGCGCTTTGCCTTTAACAAAGTCTATGCATACGCTGATCCTGAATATACCCCTCCTAATAAGAACATGAATAATTCTGATGTCTCTGAAGATGACACCTCCACGACCAGTGGTTCAAGCGGAGACAGCTCCAAATCCAGACAAAGGGGTAGGGGTAGAGTCAGGCAACAGTATCACCAACAACCATGGCAACAATTCCCAACGCCTATGGGAGGCTATTTTCCTAACCATTTTCAACCACCACAACATCCTATGATGGGCTGGAACCCGGCCTTTATGCAGATGCCTCCCTTCCCCCAAAATACATATAGACCGCCTTTTTTAGAGAAGGGCAGGAGGGGAAGAGGAAGGAGAAGAGGGACAAGTCAAGTCCATTGGCAGCAAGAAGACCCGGTAGGGAGCAATACACGCAGCAGGACCATGGAACAGACAGCGGGACCGAGCAACCAGAAAGTCTGGTGACCAATCTATCCAAAGTGACCCTTACCTCTACTGAAATGAAAGTACTTGAGAAGGGTCTTGGTTTTGTCCCCACGGCGAGACTAGATAAATTCCGCCTCCACTGCAAGCTGTCGGATTTCTTTAGAAAATTTAAATTGAGGGCGTATTTTGATAAATTACAACCCACGGATACACCCTATACTACGGGTGAAACTGGCCTTAGATTGAAATCTACTTTTATTCCACCTCCGCATATGGTTCCAGTAGAAATACTGACATTTGAGCAGGCAGTTTTTAATGATTTGGAGAAATTTGAAGAGCCAGATACCTTCAAGAATATGAGTGCCAATGAATATCAGAGTCTCCAAAATCTACAAAAAAATGATGCCATTGTGATTAAGCCTGCAGATAAAGGGGGTGGTTTGGTCATTCTTAATAAAACTGACTATGACACAGAATGTCGACGTCTCCTTCTTGATAGGGGGAATTACACTCCCTTAACATCAGACCCCACAATGTCTCTTAAGTCAGAAATCAGTAACCTTGTTGACCTTGCTGAAATAAATGGCCACATTACTAAACATGAAGCAGATTTTCTAACAGTAGGGAGAGTGTTATCCCTACTTTTATACCTTGCCGAAGACCCATAAGAACACCTTCCCACCACCTGGTCGTCCGATTGTTTCTGGTATTGGTTCTTTATTAGAACCATTGTCCAAATTTTGTGACTTTTATCTGAAACCATTGATACAAAAAACCCCTACTTACCTGAAGGACACCAAAACTATCCTTTCTTTTTTGCAGAACGTTTCCATAGATGAAGACTCTACCATCTTGGTTTCTATGGACATAGAAAGCTTGTATACAAGCATTCCCCAAGATGCAACTATTACCGTTCTAGCTAAGGCTTTAACGGAGGCACAATGGGATTATAATGTCCCACGCCAGTTCATCATCGAATGTGCAACATTAGCACTGAAAAGAAATTTCTTCGAGTATGAGGGAGAGCTCTTTTTACAAACTATGGGAACTTCGATGGGCAGTACCTTTGCCCCAAGTGTGGCCGGTCTGTATGTTTATGATTTCGAACAAAAGTACATCCTGGCCGCAGCCAATCCTTTCGCACCTTATATCACATGCTGGAAAAGATATATAGATGATGTCTTTGTTATCTGGCAAGGACCAGAGGGAGTCCTGTTGGATTTTTTCAACTGGATCAATACCTGTGATGCTAACCTACGGTTCACCTATACCCATGATAAGAAAGAGATGGTGTTTCTGGACGTGACCATCACAAAAGCGGAAGGAAGGCTTGCCACAAAAACATCCTACAAACCGACATCAAAAAACAACCTTCTAGCCTTCACCAGTTTCCACCCAAGAGCACTGCGGGAAAATCTCCCGTATGGACAATATCTTAGGATCAGGCGAAACTGTAGCAGTACCAATGACTATCGCTCCCAAGCTACTGAGTTATCAGGGAAACTACGGAACCGTGGTTACCCTGAACACATCCTCAAGAAAAGTTACAAGCGAGCGAGGAATCAGCACCGCGATATATTGTTGGAAGATAATCCCAAGAATAATGAGGAAATCCCGCTGACATGTGTGACGACATATAGCACAGCTTCAAATGCAGTTACGAAAGCCATCAATAAACATTGGAAGATTCTTGAAACTGAGAACAGGAAATGGAATAAACCCCTTTTCTCCTTTAAAAAGGCGAGGAGCCTTAAGGATTGCCTGGTCCATACTCGACCTCAAAAGTCTCTGCCTTCTAGTAATCCATCAGTCCGCAGTGCTTGGGGCTTACCTGATATAGTTGGGCACTTTCCTTGCGGGAATTGCAGTGTCTGCCATTTGACCACTGCTTCTAAAACACTTGACCTTGAACCCAACAGAACCTGGATTCAAAAAGCCCATACAAACTGTAATTCAAGTAACGTGATATATCTTATCACATGTCCTTGTAGCCTACGTTACTTGGGTATGACGACTAGAAAAATTAAGTTACGTATCAGTGAACATCGGAGTAATATCCGGTGTAAAAGAATACAACAAAGCTGACTGAACATTTCATACAGGCTAATCATACCACCAACGACTTACACTGGACTGTAATTGAACAACTGAAACCAGGCAAAAATACGCAGAGCTCCCTTTTGAGAAAGAGCAACGCTGGATATACCGGCTGTCCACTCACAAGCAGGGAATGAATGATAATATTCCATGGGGTTCAGTATTAAAAAGGTAATTACCAAGTGCGTTAAGGCACTGCCTAACATTTAAACCTTGAGCGGTTGCCATCAGTCACCATCCTATGTTTTCTATCTAAAGTAGCCAGCTGTCACTGAATAATATTAGGCTTACTGCAAGATAGATCTTACTAGTGATGTAGCCGTTACCTTAGTGTTTTTTAGAACTAGGAGACTCTGCTCTTTTTTATTAAAGTATGATTTCCACTGGCTTTAGTTACTTACCCTATCCTCCAGTGTCAACTGATTTGGTAGCTAATTTTACCCTCATCCATGGAAGCAGGCTTTTTTATGCTGTCTTTCCATCGACATGACTTGTTCTGACCCTTTGGTCTAATTAATGATTTTACATAGGGTACAGACATTCTATCATGGTGCCTCGTAGAACATTCTGTTCGGCACCTGGTGCTATATAATGAGTGAGATTAGACTGTATTCGTCTAGCCCCGACATTACTTTTTGAACGCATGCGTACGCCATCATCGGGTAGCCAGTATGCCTTTCACTGGGTTAGCGGTCCACTCCTCTGCCGTAAATGACGCACGCGCATGCTGCGTTGGCGTCATTTCGCTAGCTGAGCGCCGCCCAGGGATAGCGGCGGCATTTCCGGCTATATCTTCGTGATGGAGGATCATTCACAGTTTTCGGGTCCTGTAGACGGGCACGACCCTGGGCAACGCGGGCGGCTGACTTTGAAGCAGTAAGTGACACAGGACGACCTGGTCAACACGAGGTATTTTTCTAGTACAAATCGTTATGACCCTCGTTTTTCTGTTTCTCACCCGCCAGCGAGTGACTCCTTGTCACCGCCCCCTGCCAGGACCCATGCTGTAATACTACTTCATACTGAAACGTAAGCTTTTCATCTCCTTGACTTTTATTCTTCGTTTGCTGTAACTGGAGAATATTTGATCATATAGCCTTTCATTTTTCACTAGGCAGTTCCACCATGTTTTCTTAGGTAACTACCTAAAACATTTCTGAGTTGGCAATTAGTCATTTTCAACACCGGTCATAGGATACTGCACCCTGTGACAGTAAAGCATTTTTGCGCATATAATTTGAAATAGTGAACCGGCACATTTTACGAATTCTATCTGTTGCTGGTAATGCGTAATTGCACCTAGACACCTGAATAGGTGGTTTAACTAGAGTTATTTCTGCCGTATTCGCCACCGTCGATCTTAATTGTATATGACGGAAGCAATTTAAGCAGTCACTTTTTAAGGGCATTTGCGATTACAGAGGATCGCTTGAATTTTTGGACTATGCACCAGGCAAAATATGCATATTTGTCATGTCTTGTGTATGTGTTTTTCAATGTTCTTTTCTTCTTACAGAGGTAATTGCGCATTCAGAAGTGCTGAAGGCGTGATTTTTTCGAACCGTGAGTAATCCGGTTCTTTACGTGGCCATAGGTTAGGGTGCACCTTAGAGAGTGCATACCGCCATGGTCCCTGGTCCTGAGGAAAGCTTCGCAACTGGCATATAGAGGCTGAAACATGTCGACCTAATGTTTTTAACTTTGGATATGGCTGATCAATTTATTCAGTCATAATGTCCATCACACATTTTTTAATTTAGTCTTACTACCCTATTATTAAAAATTTTTTAGGAGTAGTAAAGATTATTTTAACATCACTCACTGCACTATCACTTGCACTCAACACTCATAAATCCTGCTCCGCTGTAATCAGGCGTTGAAGCACACTGGAGAGGTATTCGGCCTCTCCGGTGGGGGTCCTATGATGAAGCATGTCACCAACCAGGTTGGTGAGTGAGGACCCTTTATAAGAACATGAGTGATCCCTGTTTATAGCCCTGATATCCTGGACTCACTCTTCTGTTGTTTTTTCATATATTCCTGGGGAATAAGAGTGGAGACAAAGAAGTTCCCTCTCTCTCTCTTTGTTTAGTTATTTATTTGCTCTCCATAGCTACCACTAGGATAGCTTTCAATAAAGGTTGTCTTTAACCTATCTCCAATAAGGGGTTGTTTGGACTGGTGCAAGGTGCCCACTATAATTAGTGGACAGCATATACCAGGCCAACTTCTCACATTGGTGTGCAGCGTGTGGGATTCCAGCTTGCTATTGTTTTACCAGATAATCTCAATTGAATTGATCAACTGAAAACCACTAAGGGTACCTTAGGTACATATAATTCAAGCTTAGGATACAGTAAGTTCTACTGAACTTAAAGTTGTGTGTTAAGGGATAGCACACCCTTTCTACAACTCAAGAGAGTTTAGTAGGCCACACTAGAGTAGGTAGTGCATACACCACACCACACTAGTAATGTCTTTACTGCCAGGAACCAGTGAGCTCCTGCCATCCAGATATGACAACCTCTCATTCTTGGAATTAAGAGAGTTGTGCAAGGTTAGGAAGTTGAAGACAGGCAAAAGTGCCAACACCCAACGTCTCCTGGAGCTGCTTCTGCTAGATGATCTTAGAAGACCCATAGGGTCTGCAAGGGTAGGCAGAGAGGGTGGGGCAGAAGATGAGGGAGGGGCCAGGGATGAAAATGCCCAGGACCTGACCTCTGAAACTGGCCAGGGGATGACAATGATCCTGACCTGGACAATGCAGCTACTCCTGATGATGAGGAGGAGACTCAGAATGACCTCCCCTTTGTCCCCCCAGGAAGAGTTGGGAGTGTGCCCAGAAGGTCTAGATCTCCTTCTCAGGAGTCTAACCACTCTGACACCTCAGTAGGGACCTCTGTTTCTTCTCATAGGAGGGAATCCTCTCATGAGAGGAAAAAGAGACTGCTTCAGTATGAACAAGCCCAGCTTGAGCTCAGAAGACAGCAGTTGGCTATAGACAGGAGTCCCTAGATCTCTATAGACAAAGAAAAAGTTGGGACTAGAGTCCCATGGTGGCAGCAATTTCCCCAGAGATAGGGAAAGGTCTTATGACCATAGAAACCTAAGCAAGATTGTCCCTCCCTACCAGAGTGGGGATGACATCCACAAATGGATAACTGCTCTAGAGAGGGCCTGTAAAGTACAGAGGGTCCCTCAGGAGCAGTGGGAAGCAATCTTGTGGCTCTCCTTTGCAGACAAAGGTAGAGATAAGCTCCTCACTGTTAGAGAGGAGGATGCTGACAATTATAAAGTCTTGAAGAGTGCTCTGAATGATGGGTTTGGCCTAACCACTGAACAGTATAGGTTGAAGTTCAGAGATACCCAAAAGCTCAGACTCAAGACTGGGTTGATTTTGTAGATTGTGCTACAAAGGCTCTGGGAGGTTGGATACATGGCAACAAGGTGTAGGATTGTACAATTTGACTATGAGGGAGCAGATCCTTAATAATTGTCAAAACCAGCTTTTACACCAGTACCTGGTGGACTCTGATCTGACCTCTCCCCAAGAATTGGGAAAGAAGGAAGACAAATGGGTCAGAACCAGGGTAAGGCCTAAGAATCAGGGTGGTGACCAGAAGAAAGATTCTACCAAGTCCCAAGAGAAAGGTGGGGATAAATCTAAGGATAAATCCACTACAGGGCCCCAAAAGTCCTCTTCTGGGGGTGGGTCCCAAACTCCTTCCTCTCCTGAAAAGAAACCCTATTGCCATGTCTGTAAAAAGCCTGGACACTGGAAAACAGATCCCAGTTGCCCCAGGATTGGCAATAAAGAAAATCTTCCTCCAACAACTACTACCACCCCTCCTGGTACTAGCAGTAGTAATCCTCCAGTTGGGAGTAGTGCACCCACAAAGTTAGGTGCTTTTGCAAGGGGAACAGAGGTGGGCCCTAGTTCAGACAGGACCCCCTCAACAGACTCCTCTGACTCTGATGGTGGTATTGGATTTGCCACCTTTACCATGGGTCCCAATGCATTGGGCAGGTACAGACTGGAGTCAATGATTAATGGTCAGAAAGATGTGGCATTCAGGGACACAGGGGCTAGTGTCACCATGGTGGCAGGGAAACTAGTCCCCCCTCACCAGCTTTTACCTGAGTTTAAATACCAGGTAACCAACATTGATGGTGTCAGAACAGATCACCCCATGGCCATAGTCAATCTCAGCTGGGAGGGGGTCACAGGCCCAAAAAGAGTGGCAGTGTCCCCAACCTTGCCTGTAGATTGCCTGATGGGCAATGATCTAGAAATTTCAGCCTGGGCTGAAGTTGAACACCAAACCCATCTGAAGATGCTGGCTATCCCTGAGAAAGGTAGGGGGGCTGTGATGGTCACAGCCCCACCCCAGGAAAATTTTGGAGTGATGGAGCCTGAAAGAATGGCCCACTCTCCTCCACAAGAGAGCACAAGGGTTGAAGAAAAGTCTTCTTCCCTCCAGACTATAGGTAAGGGTCAGCCTCCTCAGGGAACTGATCCTACCCCTAGTGAAGGAACTGCCCCAGAGGTAGTCAGGCCTGGCCTGCCACCCCTCTGATGGCAGGGGACCCTTCCAAGGTGGTACCCAGTCTGGAGCAGGTAACCTGCCCCTCTCTACCCTGCCTCAGTCAGCCCAGGGCTGCAGAGGTCAGGGAGGTCAGTGGACCCCACAGGGCCCCCTGTCCAGAGGAACCCCCCCATCCGCAGATTGGGGGCACCCAGTCTAGTAGCCCTAGCCAGGTGATAATTCCTCAACACACTGAGGGATCCCCCATACCTTTGTGTAGGGACCTCCCCCAGCAGGACTCTGTTGGGCAAGGGCAACCCTGGGACCAAAAGGTACCAAACCTGCCCTATCCCTCCAGTGTTCCAACCAAAGGGACCCAACCCCCAGCTGTAGGCAGCCAGAGATTGACCCTTAGAGCAAAGTACAACTCAGTCATGGAAAGAAAGGCCTACATGGTGACCAGTGATCTGAGGAAGCTGAGGCCAACTTTATTAGGGCCTCACTTCTCTACTCAGACCCCTCACCAGCCTTTTACTTTGCCAAAACACCCCACAGGTAGTAATTCCCCATAGTGGAGGCCCTCTCATACCCTTAGGGTGAGGGATAGCTTAGTGGACCATAAAACAGGGGGCAGCCATGCTAGTGCAGGTGCTTCCTTATATGGCCACTTAGTCAATAAAGGCTCAACTGGCCATGGTTAGCCTTATCTCCTTTCGTTTGGGGGGGGGGGGGTTATGTAGGAAGGTGGAATCTGACTATATGTTTGCCCCCACTTTTTTCCTGGTGTTTTGCTGGTTTATGACTTAGTTGGACTGGGATCCTGCTATTCAGGGCCCCAGTCTATCTGCTTCCTCTATAAAATGGTTTCCATGTACCTTAGGTACATCTTTGATTGGAATGTGGAGTGCCCTTATAAGTCCCTAGTATATGGTATTCTATGTACCCAGGGCATAGGTACCCCAGAGGCCTGCCAGGGGCTGAAGCATGTATTATGCCACCCCTGGAAGGCCAGCCAAAATGACACCACAGGTCTGCTACTGCAGCCTGGGTAAGGTGGTGCATGCACCCTTACTGTGATATAGGCTACCTATATCACTACCATTGCACACACATATAAACCTATAAGTCACTCCTATGGCAGGCCTTAACAATCCTAAAGGCAGAGTGCTTGGTTTTTATGTGAGAGGGTGCCCCTGCATGAGCAGAGCCCCTCTGCAGCGTTCGGAGTCCCTCCTCTGATGCTGTTTGTGGTACAGCCTGACCATATACTCTTAAGTGCATTATATCCTCGCGGTACAATGCTAACTTTGGACTGGCTGCACCAAAACATGTCGTGTTTGGTGTCAAACATCTTGGAATACTACCCCCCCGCCAGTCCTGGCGGCGGGGGTAGCATTCCACCCTTCTAGAGGGAGAGACATGTACGCACGACCTACCCGGTAACTTCTTTACAGAGCCCTGGCATCACAAAATGGATGCCGCTGCCACAGACACGGGTCTGGCCTCCTGCTGCTGACTGCAACTCCGGCAGGGGAGGCCTGGACAATAGGTTTCCTGTCGAAGGGAGGTGTAACCACCTCCCCAGACAGGATAGTGTGTATTGGGGCTGGGCGGGAGCACTCTCTGGTGCTTTGAAGTCCTGCACTGGGGGCACATTTGGTGTCCATGTGCATATGCCAGTTCAAACCGGTTGCAGGGGCTACCTGCCCCTTCTCTGACGCGAAATTGGACAAAGGGAATGGGTGTAACCACCCCTCTTCCCTGACCCTCCCATAGGTGGGTCCCCAGAGTATGTCCAACCCCCTAACTTAGTATAAGTATGGGACCCCAGTCCTTAGGACTTTAGAATACCCTGGACGGAACTCTGAAGCCGAATCCTGGACCTTCGACGCTCTACTTTAAGATTAGAGGACTGAAGAATCTCCCTTGGGGTCAAGGAGTGACTCCCCTGCTTGGCAGGCACCTAAGAAGCAATTGTCCGATCTGCATCGCTGAAGCTCCCGCCGGACGCCGAAGTCTTTGCATCACCAGAGGTGGATTTCCAGATTTCCCCAAGGCTGCCCTGAGTCCCCAGTGAAGCTGAGGCCCGTAGCTGTTGTGGGTAACGTAGGACCGTGACCCCTGGACACCGAGAACTTTTGCAAGTGCATCCTCTTCCTGGTCTCCCACGAAGTTGTGCTTTGGGCTCCAAGTAGCCCCCGCCTCCAGCACCGACTGCACCGAAGATCACTGGCCTCCACTCCACGAGTGTCCTGTAAGCCAGCTCCAAGTGCATCCACCCGAGGCTCCTTCGCGGTCACTAGTCCGTTGGGTAGTGGGCCCTCCCGAAGGTAACTCTTCTTCTGCTTGGGCTTTCCTGGTTGCTCCAGAGGTGCCCTGACTTACCCTCGCTGGGTGAGTCCCCCAGACCTTGCTGGTCTGCATCAACGTCCTTTCTTCATTTCCACGTGACTTGCCGTTGCCAAGGCTTGTTGGGTCCAATCCGGTCACCGACACCGCAGCAATCGACAGACGTCGTGGGACAGCTCGAATCCAGCTCCTGGTTGTCGTCGACGCCTCCTGGACCTCGTGGCTGAAGAGTCAAGACGACCGTCAACCTACCTGAAGCACCCGACATCGGTGGGCATCTGCTCATCGCCTTCCTGGTCACTGGCTAGTGACCCAGACTCTGTCCCCTCTGCTTTCAGGTTCTTCAGATCTTCGATCCACCCTTGGATCCACTCGAACACTTTCGACTTGTTCGCCAGCAGCACTTTGCAGCAGATCGCCATTGAAAACGACGACGAAACCCGACCCCGAAAGACACCTATGCACCCGGCTCCCCTGGGTGAGGTAACTCGAGTACTCCGGTGCTCCCGTGGGTATTGACTCTAGAACAGCCTAGTTCTAAAAGGGTTTGCTCCAAGTCCTCCTCTAAGTGTCCTTTTTCTTTAAAACTCCAACCGTGACATTCCCCATAGAAGTCAACGGCGGCTCGCGGCTGTGTCCTCACACTGCACGCGTCCCCCGTGGGTCCCCTGTGTCACTACCTTGGGTGGTTCCTTGAGGGCCAAGCACTTCTACAGGCTCTAGGCCTTGTGTCTAGCTCAGTCGTGGTTCTTATACCACTTTATTGGTATATGGTTTGGTACGCCCCTAGGGCTCAAACGTGTATTTGTGCTATTACTGTTGATATTCGACTTGTAACTTATGTACTTCGAACTCTAGCCTCATAAAGAGACTAGAGGGGTGTGTTTAAGACTAAATACATATATTTTAAATATATACCTGGTGTGGTCCTCTTTCATTTGGTCACTCAAGAGATTATAGACTGGTAAAACAAGCTGCTTTACATTCCTTCAAGACTTAGCCTGAAGGCTGCTCTCCATAGCTACCACTAGGATAGCTTTCAATAAAGGTTGTCTTTAACCTATCTCCAATAAGGGTTTGTTTGGACTGGTGCAAGGTGCCCACTATAATTAGTGGACAGCATATACCAGGCCAACTTCTCACACCCTGCCCCTCACAGTCCCTCCCTCTGAGCTCTGTGGTCGGGTCTCCCTTTACCTCACTGCTCTGTCCTTCCGAGTCCTGTCCTCACAGGCACTCCCTCTGAGCACTGCCCCTCACAGTACCTCCCTGTGAGCCCTGCCCTCAGCCCACCCTTTGCTTCTTTGCCCTGTCTCTCCGAGCCCTGCCCTCGCAGCTCTCACATCTAAGCCCTGCACTCAGTCCACCCTTTGCTTCACTGCCCTGTCTCTCCGAGTCCTGCCCTCACAGCTCTCACATCTGATCCCTGCCCTCACAGCACTCTTTGCTTCACTGCCCTGTCTCTCCGAGCCCTGCCCCTCACAGTCCCTCCCTCTGAGCTCTGTGGTCGGGTCTCCCTTTACCTCACTGCTCTGTCCTTCCGAGTCCTGTCCTCACAGGCACTCCCTCTGAGCACTGCCCCTCACAGTACCTCCCTGTGAGCCCTGCCCTCAGCCCACCCTTTGCTTCACTGCCCTGTCTCTCCGAGCCCTCCCTCACAGCCACTCCCTCTGAGCCCTGCCCTCAGCCCACCCTTTGCTTCGCTGCTCTGTCCCTCACATGACACTGTCCCACTGAGTCCAGTCCTTGACACCGCCCTGCCTCTGAGCCCCCGGGTGCACTCGGCCCCCCTCGGTTGATCCGGACGGGTCCATTGTAGAGAGGGGGGGGGGGAACGGGGGTGAGATCTCCGCCGCTGGATGCATTAGAAATCCTTCCAAGGGAGGAAGCGGAGAGCAGCTTCGGGGCGCCCCCGGGCACCGGCAGTGGTGGATCCGTCGAGACCCCCACCTGGGGCACGCGGACCCCCCCTCAGTGCCGGGATGGAGCCGTCGCACAGGTGAGACCTTCCATCATCAGCACAGTCCCCAGCACCGGCTGGACCTTTCCACATAGGGCGCCTCATAATCACCCAGGCTGGACTGGCGCACAGGGCGCAGGGCGTTTCCCCGGAGGCTGGAAGGGCGGGGGGAGGGTGGGGGGTTTGTAGTAGTGCAGCCGTTTTAAAAGCACTGCAAAGTTCCTTGTACTTCCCACAGTTTTCAGGCAACAATAAAAGTGTCAGGTTAACTCTGGTGATTAATGTACCTGCTGTAGAGAAATGGAAGTTTTGACTCATCTAAAGTAGCGCAAAGGGTTAACATGCCTGCAGCAAAGAATGTGTGCTATGCAGACCGCATAACTGTAGTTTATGTGCATAGTTCAGTGGGTTACTGCTTTTGTCACAGAGATTTGTTGTTACTGTGCAGTTGATGTTACATTCGTAATCTAGCACAGTGAGCTATAAACTGCCATCAAAGAGCTGCATGCAAGTGCCATGGTACAGGTTAGAAAGGTGTGTTTTTTTCCAGTCTCTTATTATCCTGATGATGCTAAAAAAAGTTTTGTTTGGGTAAAAATATATTCTTATTATTAAAGCCAACTGTAGGAAAGTGGCCCTTTTGACACGGTCACCCTCACTTTTCCCTGGTATTTGATGCAACTTTGACTGTAGTGCGCTGGGTCCCTGCTAGCCTGGTCTCCAGTGCCAGTGCTCTTTCCCTAGACAAAGTAACTGTGCAATTGTTGCCCAATTGGCATGACCTTTAGCACCCTTGTAAGTTCCTGGTAAATGGTATCCCTGGTATCTAGGGCATGGGTACTAAAGAGGGTCCCTAAGGGCCACCGCATATATTATGCCACCCTAGGAGACCCACCACCAAACTCATGCTGACTGCCATTGCAGGATGCGTGAAATGGTGCAGACAAAAGTGAAAACACGACATTGCAAACACCCTGTGTGCAAGGCCCAAACACACTGCATATACTATATGTAAGTCACTCCTACAGCAGGGCTTTAGAGCCTAAAGGCAGGATGCAATATATTCCATGTGAGGTCACATCTGCATGAGCAGATATGCCAGTGTGATGCCCAGTTCCATTGCTGGTCATTGCAAGTGATCAGGCAGCCATTTTAGGAGCATGCACTGGTCATTACGAGTTCCCCAGCTACATGATGGCTTCACTGAAACCTATGGTGTTTGGTATCAAACGCCTTGTCTTAATCAATCAATCAATCACGCGTTTGTTAAGTGCTACTACTCACCCGTGAGGGTCTCAAGGCGCTGGGGGAGGGGGGTTTCGCAGGTTCCAGTCCATCAAGGAGGACTGTCGAAGAGCCAGGTTTTGAGGTTTCTTGTGAAGATGGGGAGAGATGTTGTCTGTCTGAGGTGGAGAGGGAGGGCGTTCCAGGCTCTGGCCGCGAGGAAGGAGAAGGAGCGGCCGCCTGATCTGGTCTTTCTGGTGCGGGGGACCACGGCGTAGGAGAGCTGGGCTGATCGTAGGGTCCTTTGGGGTGCGTGGAATTTGAGTCGGCTGTTCAGGTATGCTGGTCCGGTGTCGTGGAGGTCCTTGTGAGCGTGGTTGAGCATCTTGAAGGTGACTCTAGCTTCGATGGGGAGCCAGTGGAGTGTGCGCAGGTGCTGGGAGATGTGGCAGTGTCTTGGCAGGTTGAGGACCAGTCTTGCGGCGGCGTTCTGGATGTTCTGTAGCTTGCGTGTGAGGTTTTTGTTTATTCCGGCGTAGAGTGCGTTGCCGTAGTCGAGTCTGCTGGTGACCAGGGCGTGAGTGACGGTCTTTCTGTGTTCGAGGGGGATCCATTTGAAGGTCTTGCGTAGGAGGAGGAGGGTGTGGAAGCAGGAGGACGAGACGGCGTTGATCTGGCGGTCCATTTTGAGTTCGGAGTCCAGGATGATTCCCAGGTTGCGTGCGTGGTCCGTGAGGGTGGGCGGACGTCCGAGGGCGGAGGGCCACCAGGTGTTGTTCCAGGCGTGGGGGTGTGGGCCCATGATGAGTACTTCTGTTTTGTTGGTGTTTAGTTGAAGCAGCTGTTTTTCATCCATTTTGCGACGGCTTCCACGCCTTCTCGAAAATTGTGTCTGGCGGTGTTGGGTTCGTTGGATAGGGAGAGGATGAGTTGGGTGTCGTCTGCGTATGACACAATGTTGAGTCCGTAGGTTCTGACGATGGGGGCGAGCGGAGCCATGTAGACGTTGAAGAGCGTAGGGCTGAGGGATGACCCCTGGGGGACTCCGCAGGTGGTTGGTGTAGGGTCCGAGAGGAAAGGGGGGAGTCTAACCCGCTGCGTTCTGCCGGAGAGGAAAGGAGCGGATCCAGTCGAGAGCCTTGTCTTGAATCCCTGCGTCATGGAGTCTGCGTATTAGGGTGCGGTGAGAGACTGTGTCGAACGCCGCTGAGAGGTCGCGGAGGATGAGGGCTGCTGTTTCTCCTTTGTCCGGTAGGGGGCGGATGTCGTCTGTTGTGGCGAGGAGGCGGTTTCCATGCTGTGGTTTTTTCTGAAGCCGGATTGGGAGGAGTCGAGGATGTTGTGCTCTTCGATGAATGTGGCGAGTTGGCTGTTGATGGCTTTCTCGATGACTTTCGCTGGGAAGGGGAGCAGGGAGATGGGTCTGTAGTTTTTGAAGTCGGTGGGGTCCGCCGAGGGTTTCTTGAGGAGGGGGTTGATCTCGGCGTGTTTCCAGTCGTCGGGGAACAATGCGATTGCCAGGGAGCGGTTGATGGTGTGGCGGAGCATGGGTGCGATGGTGTCGGCGGCTCTGTTGAAAATGTGTTGGGGGCAGGGGTCCGTGGGGGCCCCAGAGTGGATTGAGTTCATTGTCTTCAGTGTGTCTTCGGTGGTGAGGGCTGTCCAGTTGTCGATCGTTGGCTTCATGGTGTCGGGGGTGGTTGGTGAGGGTTCAGTGTGTTGGTTGTCTTCATCGAAGTTGTCGTAGATGCTCTTGATTTTGTGGTGGAAAAAGGTGCTGAGTATGTCGCAGAGGTCTTGTGAGGGTGGGATGTCGGTGGACTCGCTGGTAGGTTGGGCGAACTCCTTGATGATGTTGAAGAGTTCTTTGCTGTTGTGTGCGTGGGTGGAGTTCTGTCTTCGATCGCTTTTTTCCTCGTTTTTCTGATGAGTTGGTGGTGGACTTTGGTGGCGGCTCCGAAGTTGTTGTGGGCTTCTGTGGATTTGGTGTTCCTCCAGTCCTTTTCGAGGCGGCGGCAAGTGCGTCTGGACTCTCGAAGTTCGGTGGTAAACCATCTAGCTTTCTTGGGGTGGGTGTTGTTTTTCTTGAGGGGGGCTAAGGTGTTGGCGCTGTCGGTGATCCATCTGTGCAGGGTTTGGGCTGCGGCGTTGGGGTCGTCGTTTTCCGCAATGGTCGGGGTGGAGTTGCTGAGTGATGAGGTTAGCTGGTCGTCGGTGATTCTGGTCCTATTTCTTCGTGGGAGCAGGTGCTGGTGTCTGTAGATGGTGGGTGTTCTATAGGTAGAGTGGACGCATCGATGGTCGGTCCATGGGAGTTCGGTGATGTGGCTGAAGGTGATGGAGTTTCCTGTTGTGAAGAGGGGGTCGAGGGTGTGTCCTGCTGAGTGCGTGGGTTCGGTCACGATCTGGCGGAGTCCAATGTTGTGGAGGTTGTCCAGGAGGGATGTGGTGCTGGGGTCCCGTTGGTTGTTGAGGTGGAAGTTGAGGTCTCCCAGCAGGGTGTAGTTGGTGGATGCGATGGCCTGCGGGGAGATGATGTCCGTGATGGATTCGGCAAAAGGTCCGCGGGGTCCAGGGGGTCGGTAGATGAGGGTTCCTCGGAGGGTGGTGGTGGGGCTGGCCAGTATCTTGAAGTGAAGGTGTTCCATCAGGTCTGTGGGCTCGTCGGGGAGTGTGCGCAGGCGGAGAGTGGATTTGTGGACGATGGCGATTCCTCCTCCCGGGCGGTTGGGGCGGTCCTTCCTGGAGATCTTGTATCCTTGGGGGATGGCGATGTCCGGTCCCGAGGAGGTGTTGGTCCATGTTTCGGTGAGGAACGCTACATCTGGGGTGGTGCTGTCGAGGAGGTCCCAGATTTCGGTGGCGTGTTTTTGGAGGGATCGGACGTTGAGGAGGATGCATTGCAGGGTCTTCGTTTCGGGTGTGTTCTTGCGGGTGGGTTGCGCTGGGTCCGTGGTCTTGGCAGTGCTGCAGGTGTGCCGGCAGCGGTGACAGCTGAAGGGTCCGTGGGTGTCAGCCGGTGACGCTAGCTTGCAGTTGTTGTTGCTGCCTGGGTTGAGGGCGTTGAGTGCCGCCGGGTCGTAGCGTTGGCGGTGCAGAGATCCAGGGTTCCTGGTGCTGGTCGCGATCGGGGACGGGCGCAGACGGGCTTGCCTTTGGCGCGCCTGCGGCCGCCATTAAGCAGGGGTCGGGAAGGGCTGGACAACTGGGAGGCGGGAGCGGGGAGGGGAGCAGGATTGGTCGCGCTGGTCGTGCTGGGGGGGAGGGGCCGCGGGGGCAGCAGCGGCGGGGAAAAAAGGACGGGAAAGGAGGAATAAGAGGGGAAAAAAGGAGAAAAAGAGTGAAATAAGGCAGAGAGCAGGAAAAGCACAGAAAGCAGAAAGGTGCAGAAACGATTTGAAAAAGGGTGAAAAACGAGTGGAAAACGGACCGGACAGCGGATCGAGACAAAGGAAAAACAGAGGTCCACTGGACCACCAGGGAGGCTAAGGGAATAAGTGGAAAAATGAGAGAAGGCAGAAAAAGTGCAGAACAGAAAAAGACAGAGGGAGAAGCAAAAACGAGTGAAAAAAAACGGAAAGGAGAGCGGAGCGAGGCAAAGGAGAACAGGGGTCCACTGGACCACCAGGGATGAGGCGCAGGTGATCCTGCGGGTGGAGGAGGGCCTCGAACACCAGCACACATGAGAGTTCAGGGGCAGGCCTCACTTAATGGTGGTGCTGCGAGGGAGGGGGAGCAATTTCACTGACAAGGAGTCAGTGGTAAATCCATACTGTCGCCAGTAGGGGATTCATTAAAACATTCACCTGAAAACCTACCAGCCTCGTAGGGCCCTATTACGAGTTTGATGGTGCGGCGGTGGGACCGCCCCACCGCCACACCGCCAAATCCGTGTGGAGACCGCCCGCCCAATTATGGCTTTTTAAGTCATTGGTGGGCTTTTCCTTTGGCGTTCCCACGGCGATGCCTATAAATAGGCAAAGCGATGGGAACATCAAAGGAAGTTCCAGCACGGCATGGACTGAAAAGTCCATGCCGTCCAGGAACTCCTGTGCATGCACACGCAGGGCCACCTTTCTTTCCTCACTGCCGCTGTCTTCATGGAGGAAAGACCTCCATGAAAACAGTGGTGGTGATGAAAGTCGTAATATGCTTGGCGGAACACAGCGGTCCCGCCAAGCATATAGGTGCCCCCGGACCGCCACACCACCACCAGGGAACAGCGGTTCACTGGTGAAGTCGGCGGTCCCAGGGTGGCACAACCACTAGGGTCGTAATGGGGCGGTTGCAAGACCGCCACCGCCGCACCACAATGTTAAAAATATCTGTGTTGTTAACATCAATGTTGAAAATTATCTATTTTGTTAATATCGTTTACAAAAATATTGTTGTTAATAATGTAATTTTTTAATACTTTTTATGTATTTGAGTATATATTTAATTTGTACATGTTATACATTGTTTTTATAATTATTGTAAATATTTGTAATATAGTTTGTACATTTTTAGTTGTTTTTAAATTTAAATTAATAGTTTATTTGTATTTTTAGTGTCGTAGCAGGTTGTGGAGGTTATACGGGTACAAGGTTAATTGTGCAATTAATATTTTTTTAATTATGTTAAGGTTTAGGTGCGGGTTGTGGGGTTGGGTATAGGGTGGGAAGTAATTTAATTATAATTGTTTAATAATTAATTTTTAATTATTTAATTGATAATTAATTATGTAAATTGAGTAATTAATTTAATTTGCTATTAATATTTTTGGTGTGGGTTGTGGTTTTTGAAGGGGTAAAGGGTGTGAAGGAAATTAGTTATAATAATTCACGTTAATTATTAATAATTATTTAATTGTTAGTTATGTAAATTGGGTAATTAAGAAATATTGTAAGTTATGTATGAGGTGCAGGTTGTTGTGTTTGTAGGGGTAAAGGGTGGGAAGTTTGTTAAATATAATCAATTTATTATTAGGTTTTTGCTATTAATTGTTTAGTTGATAATCATGCAAATTATGTAATTAAGATATTTTTTCAAAATATATATTAGGTGCACGTTGTTGTTGGGCCTCTAGGGATAAAGGGTGGGAAGTTAATTAAATATAATTAATTTATTATGAGTTAATTGCTATTATTTGTTTAATTGATAATTCTGTACAATTTGTAATTATGATAATTTCAAGATATATTTTAGATGTATGTTGTTTATATTGTAGAGGTATAGGGTAGGAAGTTATTTAGGTAATAATAAACGTAAAGATAGTTAATTATTGTTTAAAAAATGTGCTATTATGTTATGTGTTAATTGTGTTATGCTTTTTAATTTTAAATAACATTATATTTGTTGGTTGTTACAGTTGTGAAAATATAGTGTGGTATTTGAATTATATTATTATTTGTTTTTATTTCAAATAATTATTAAACATTGTAATAAATATGTACATTTATTTCAATTAAAAAATACATATATATTTAAAATGTAAATATTTATATTTGTTGTTATTTAATGTAATTGTTAAAATATTTTATTTGTTTGAAGTGAACTACTCTCTCTCAACTGTTGCACAGTCTGGAGTGGGAATAGTAAATGTAATCCCTCCACTATCCAACGCTTTCTCTATTATTGCACAGACTGGAGTTGGAATAGTAAATCTAACCCCTCCTGAGTCCAACCCTTTCCGTACTGTTGCACTGACTAGAGTGGGAATAGTACATTGTATTCCTCCGCAATCCAACACTTTCCCTACTGTTTCACAGAACGGAGTGGGAATAGTACATTTTACTCCTCCTGAGTCCAACGCTTTCTCTACTATTGCACCGACTGGAGGGGGAATAGTAAATCTTACCCCTTCACAATCCAACACTTTCCCGACTGTTGCATAGACTGGAGCGGGAACATTTTACCCCTCCTGAGTCCAACACTTTCCCTGTAGTTGCACTGACTGGAGTTGGAAAAGTACATTTTACCTCTCCTGAGTCCAACGATTTCCCTACGGTTGCAGAGACTAGAGTGGGAATAGTATATGTATTATTCCTACAATTTTATGGTTTTGTTTATATTGTTTAAATTTGTATTATTATGATGTTTCTGTGTATTTGAGATTATATTATTTTTGTTTATTAATGTTTGTAATATGTAATATATTTTTAGTCAAATGTAATTTTTGATTTTTACTTCTTTGTGTGTATTAAATTGGTTTGTTTTTTAGAATTTGTTCCAATGTATATGTTACACTTTGTAATCTATTGTGTATATGTAAATATATAATATATATATATATTCACTGAAAAAACCATAGGTTTCAGGCACGTTATAGTTAGAAATTAGCATTTAAAAAACCTTTGAAATTCACTGAAAAAACCATAGGTTTTAGGGACAGTTATAGTTAGTTGGACATTGCACTCGTACAAAACCCGTGAAATTCCCCCGTTATAGTTAGTTCAGCTAACTATAACTCGCGCCCCCGCAATGCACTGCTGATGACGTCACATATTACATCACTCATGACATGGTCAGTGACATCACTGATGACATCACTGATGACATCTCAAATGACGTCACTGATGACATCATCTAGTGACTGTGTGTTTCTGTAAAGTTTAAATATGTTTAATATATATAGGAAAGGCGTATTGAAGAATGAGTGGGTGTATAAGTGTCTGAATGGATGATTTAGTACGTGAGTGACTGACTCTGCAAGTGAGTGATTAAATGTATCTTACTGAATGCATGGGTTAGTGACTAAACTGTGTGAATGTCTGTATCCGTCTGTCTGTTGGTTTGTAAGCGGCTGCATGGCTTTCTGAATAGCTACATGAGTGTCTACATGGGTTATTGATTGATTGTCTGAGTATCTGTATGGGTGCCTGAGTGTTTGTGTGGGTGGGGTGTGTGCGACTCTGTACATAGATGTGTGAGTGGGTGATTCACTGGGTGCATGATTTAAAGAGTGCGTCTGTGATGGTCTGCTTGGGTGGGTGAGTGTGTGTATGGGTGTGTTAGTGAGTGAATGTATATCTCAGTGGTACATGTGCGAGTAACTACATATGTAAAAGGAAGTATATATGTGTGTTAGAGTATTTAAAAGGCTATACGTGAGAGTGTGTGATTGTGAGAGTGGCTGTATGGATGCGTGTGTGCTTGTATCAGTTATTGTATAAGAGCGTAAGAATGTGCTAGTATTTGTATGAGTTATTGAGCTGGTGTGTGTATAACTCTATAGGTGAGTAAATGGGTGTGTGATTAATTTTTTGCATGACTGACTAGGTGTATGAGTACCTCTATGGATGAGTGGCGGTGTGTCAGTGTTTATATAGGTGTATGAGTGCATATGATAGTCCTGTACTGAGTGACTGTAAGTATGAGTGACTGTACGGGTGAGTGAGTGGATGTGTGTGTAGACCTAAGAATCAGTGAGTTTGTATGTAGTTATTGGTATTGGAGTGTCTATGGTTTTGAGAATGGCAGTCTGTAATTTAGAGTGGGTGTATCAAAAGTTATATTAGGGTGTGAGAAGATGCATGAAATTATCACATGGATGATGTCATCAGTGATGTCATCAGTGATGTCACTGACCATGTCATGAGTGATGTAATATGTGACGTCATCAGCAGTGCATTGCGGGCGCGAGTTATAGTTAGCTGAACTAACTATAACGGGGGAATTTCACGGGTTTTGTACGAGTGCAATGTCCAAGTAACTATAACTGTCCCTAAAACCTATGGTTTTTTCAGTGAATTTGTAAGGTTTTTTAAATGCTAATTTCTAACTATAACGTGCCTGAAACCTATGGTTTTTCAGTGAATTTCAAAGGTTTTGTAAATGCCAATTTTTAAATGTATTAATTGTTATTTTTATTTTTTTCATACTGATTTACTACATTTTTTTAAACTATTTATTTTTAGATATTTTATTTTTTAAATTACATTGTAATTACATTATACATTACATTACAAAATATACTTTCTCAGAATGAATTAATTTACTTTAAATACTTTGCAAATAGGCAATAGACTTTTAAGTACAGTAGTTACAGTTGTTGCAATGGGCAACACAATTTCAAACACAATGCAACATTGAGCTCAATGTGAATTTCTAGCTAAATGCAATTAGTTACTTTATGGATTACTTTTCTAACCACAGGACTGAATCCTAGATTCAGTCCTGGGACATCTCCTGTAAACAGTTGAGTAAAAGCGTTTTGGTTACAGTAGTGATTTTTAAGGAATATTATTGTATTTTAAAAGTTGACACTTAGAAACTTTTTCACATAGAATCACCAATGTTATCCTATGGGAGGAAATTCACTTAGCAGGTAAGTAGTGTTATCGTGACTTTTTCTCAGTCAGTGGTGGATCCTGGATCCAGCACTGGTGCATCTCCTGTAAACAGTTGAAAGAATGCGTTTAAGTCATACAGGCGATTTTTAAGGAATATTTGTAGTTTGTGAAAATCGACACTTTGAAACTTTTCTGCTGAAAACCAGACAATGGATTCCTGTGGAAGGAAATACAAGTTACTGGTAAGTACGGTTAAAATTACTTTTTAGGGTCAGTGCTGGGCTAAAAGATGCAGCACTGGGTTCTCTCCTGATAACAGGTGAGTAAATCGGAATTCGTATTTCGGCTGATTTTAGAGGAATATTTGTATGTTTCAAAAATCGACACTTAGGGGCCCATTACGATACCCGGCGTAAATAATTCCGCCAGGCATGGAAGCGGCAAAAATCCGCCCGCACACACCGCCTGAACACCGACCACGCCATTACGATTACACAAACCGAATACCGCCATCGGCGAAAAAGCACACAAAATACCGCCCGCCAACGTCCGAGTCGGAGTCAAACTGCCCGCCACGGACGGAAACACGCACGACAACACAAAACCGCCCGCCCTCACGGCCGACACACCGCACGTGAAATTACGATCGCACCGACATGAGCGCGGAAAAACCACAAATATTCCGCCCGCCAGCGCAAACAACGCCGATGAGAATCGACACGGCAGAAGCCATGGCGCCAACGTACCTGCACAGAAACCATCCGCACACAAAACCAATAGCACACAACATGGCCAACAAGTCCACACAGCAAGGCACGCACAAATACACAAGCACAGTACACATCCCGAAAACACCCCCCGGACAAACAAAAAATACAAAGGCCAGAACCCCAGACACAACACACCTGAAAACAACAGACCATGAGGACACACCCACATAGGTGAGTACAAAAGCAGCACTCCCACAGACCACAACCCCTTGCTACATTGCAAACCAGAGAGGAGAGGAGAGGACACAGTGACACAGCAAGGACAGCAGCACACCACAGAAACGCACACATCACTACCACCATCACCACCACCAAACACCACCACCACCACCACCACCACCAAACACCGGCACCACAAACCCCCTGCACATTACACAACACACACCGCACCAGCACCACAAACATCATGGCACCACAAAGAATGCCCAAGTTCACGCCCATGGAGCTGACGGTCATGGTCGACGAGATCATCAAGGTGTACCCACAAATCTATGGGAACATGGTCCAGCACACACCACTAGCCACCAGAAACAGAATGTGGAACCGGATCGTAGACCAGGTCAATGCAGTCGGGACCCTGCCCAGGAACAGAGTCGAGATTAACAAACGTTGGAATGACGTAAAGAGCCTGGTCAAGAAGAAGGAGGGCAAAAACAGAGAGCTGGCTGCCGTCACTGGCGGAGGGAATCCCGCGCTCTTTAAGACCTTCAAAGCGTGGGAGGAGAAGGTGCGAGTCGTAATCCATCCGGAGATCCTCGCCGGATTAGCAGGGGAGTGGAGGCTGGTAAGTACAAACTAATGTATACCAGCACACCGCTATGTACTCACATGCACTACCACCATGCCACAGCTCCCAGGGACAAACACCCCCATGTCCAGCACACAATACACAACACATCACACACACATGCAACAGACACTACCACACACAGCCCAAACCGAACAACTGTAAGATGCGTGGGGACATGTGTACACTAAGCCAGCCACGTAACCACCAACAGGTCCACAAATATGCCAGAAGCGCCACAACGAGCACCCACCACACCCATGTGTCCGCCACAGCTGCACTAACCGGCAAGTAACAGGTAAGTGGCAGGAACACAAAGTGCAGTGGGTGGGAGGGTGGACAGCCCAAGTACAACACACACCAGGCCCCAGTCCCACAGCACAGCAAGGAGGAGCATCCCCCACAGCCACGTGTCAGCCACCGCAGTGCACAACGACAGCCGAAAGGCAGACATCACGGTCCACAGCAATCGGTGTCAGTGGGTGTCCAGCCACCGCCACGACCCACAACACCCCCCACCCCCACAGACCTGCAACATGGAGCACCCCCGCTTAGAGCCATGTGGCATCCAGTACAGTGCACGCACGAACAACTTGCAGGTGGGAAACTGGACAGGGCTGGATTACTGGAGGCATGAGGACCATAACACGACCAACACATGGGACATGTCACGTAGCAGACGAACACGCAGCACCGCCCACCGTCACGAACAAGTGAACAATGTGCACACGGACATGAACAACAGACTCACACCCCACATGACCCATCACAGACATAGCAACACCCAAGGAGCCACGTCTGCATGCACAAGCCACACTGAATATAGTCCCACACGGCAGCCACTGTGCAACTCATCACACACAACCGAAACACCATTGAAGTCCTGTCCATGTAGCCCCTACTGCCTGTCAACCACACACCCCACAACTACGCCTATGTAAGACAAACAACACTAGACGCAACAGAGCGGAACAACATAAATGCACACGAACACCACTGAACCCATCAAACACACAGACACACCATGCACAAACAACATACCATCCATCCCATCCGTCAGCCCCAGTCTCATGAAAGGCATGTCATCCGCACAGCTGCCACACATACAGCAGTCACGCTAAGATACATGCCCATGACCAACCATGTGCCAGAAGTCAATGAAGTGCACGACAAACTGTGAGCAACAACACACAACATGGGCCACACCCCCCGAGCACTGCAGTGATGCACATGGCACAGGGCAGCACGCACACCAAGGAGATGGGACAACTGCAATACGTTGGCTGGCACACAACCATCACTCACTCATAACGATGCGTCCAATGCCATGTCCAGTAATCACAACAGACAGCAAATATGCAGGCCATGTCAAGCATGCACACACCTCAAACCATGCACTGTCATGCTGCCACAACACATGTCACGTTCGGCACCCATGGCTCACAGCATGTACCCCAAAAGCATATTCCCTCCCAAATGCGAATCTGGGGCATGGCCCCCATGTTGCCATATGCGTTCCTAAAGCGTTCCATTTGAACCCCAAAAGCATATTCCCTCCCAAATGCGAATCTGGGGCATGGCCCCCATGTTGCCATATGCGTTCCTAAGCGTTCCATTTGAACCCCAAAAGCATATTCCATCCCAAATGCGAATCTGGGGCATGGCCCCCATGTTGCCATATGCGTTCCTAAGCGTTCCATTTGAACCCCAAAAGCATATCCCCTCCCAAATGCGAATCTGGGGCATAGCCCCCATGTTGCCATATGCGTTCCTAAGCATTCCATTTGAACCCCAAAAGCATATCCCCTCCCAAATGCGAATCTGGGGCATAGCCCCCATGTTGCCATATGCGTTCCTAAGCGTTCCATTTGAACCCCAAAAGCAAAGTACAAACCAGACCCAGGATGGGCCAGGAGCCCGCATACACCAGAGTCACAATAAGTAGGGGCACAGCAACACACCCATCGGCATGGCCAATCCGTCCCATGCCACATGTGCACAGCACACAGTCCCATTGCCAAGCACACACAACTACAGATGCTACAGCCACACACACGCCTCCGGGAAACCCATGTACGAGATTGCACGAACTGTCAATGTCAGACGACAAATACATACTTCGCCAGGTGCAACACAATAACAAATCTCATTCTCTCCACAGGTGACGAACTGCTGGATGCTGGGGATGGAGCCAGCAGCCAGCACAGCCAGCCTACAAGCCCCCAACGAGGACACACGGATCTGGAGGATCTGTCCTCCTCTTCGGACACGGACAACCAAGCAGGCCCATCTGGTGTGGCAGGGCCCAGCCGCTCCCCAGGACCCCTCCTACCCACCAACCCATCATCCAGGGCTGCTGAACATTCCCAGCCCCCTGCTGCCACTGTCGTTGCGGCCACACCCACGGTCATTGTGGCCACTACCACTGCCGCAACCGCCACCATCGCCGCACCGACCACCACCGCCGCCACCACCGCCACGTCTTCGCTGGCACCAGCCCCAGCGCAGGTGGTGGCCCGGACGACTGGATCCACCCTGGGAGCCACAGCGAGGACCGTGGTGAGCAATGTGGCTAGTGGGCAGGCCGGTGGCAGCAGGACTGGTAGGAGGAGCAGGGTCAGGGAAACGCCAGCCTCCCCTGGGAGCCATGCCCTGCCTCACATGGCCAGAGTCCTTGGGGCCTATGAAGAGGCCCAAGGACAATGGGTCCGGTCTGCTTCAGACACGCGTGAGGTGCTGGGGGTGCTGAGGTCCATGGACGCCCGTATGGGCCAAATCGTGGACCTCATGGGACAGCTGGTGGTGGCGGTGAGGTCACAGCCAGGGACAGCAGCTCCCCCTCCGCCACCACCTGCCGGGGCGCAGGGTGGAGCAGCAGTGTCCAGTTCCCCAGCGTCCACAGCCAGTGATCACACCTCAACCACCAGCATGTCGCAAGCAGGCACCCCCTCGCAAACGTGGAAGGGGCCGTCCGAAGAGGAAACAGATCTCCCGGGAGGACTTCGCACGCTCCAGACGCAAGTGAGGCAGCCAGCCAGCCTTCCGCCAGCCTTCCTTGACCAGCCACTGCATTGACTTGGAC
Organism: Calotriton arnoldi; assembly: GCA_963921515.1. NCBI lineage: Eukaryota > Metazoa > Chordata > Amphibia > Caudata > Salamandridae > Calotriton > Calotriton arnoldi. The sequence continues at coordinate 5,881,774 of CAWUFW010000110.1, read as the reverse complement.
TACGATCCCACTCCACACAGCCATCTGGATGGCATGTGTGTGTTGGACTATGGACATAGAACCAGTGGGTACACCCTGATCATCACGCAGCCATGACCGACAGCTCATTGTCACTGCACGCACCACTTTTGTCATCACCTTACACACAATCACATGTCACAGTTTGTAATAAATGCACCTTTTTCACTAACTGCTGTTTGTGCCCTGTGTCTTATTTGTACGGAATACAACGGCCACCTTGGGCGGAAAGGCACCTGATGCGTGGCATGGCATTTGAATCCGGAGGGCCTGTAGGGACCTAGGGGTGGGAGACAGAACAGGAGCACATTCAATGAGTGTGTCACACACCCATCACACAGTACATGTCAACAACTACAAGCAATGTACACACATCGCACAGAGCAATAGGGCACAATGCCACAGCCACCAACAGTGGCATACTACCCTGGCCATGGAGCGTTGACACACAGCACGCAGTGAACAAGCGGCCACCCTGACACAGCACACACACACCTGCACAGATACAGCCACATCAGCCGTCGTACATGGACACTCACCGTCAAGTGAAGTAGCGGGCGATGAGCTGCTGCCGCACATTACCAGCTTCCTCCTCTCCGCTGTCCTCCTCACTCGAGCTGTCCTGGTCTGCGGGCTGGGGCCCTGGTTGATCTCCGTCATCCACGATGAGGGGGATCTGCTTCCGAATGGCCAGATTGTGCAGCATGCAGCACGCCACCACTATCCGGCACACCTTCTGTGGGGAGTACGCCAGCGCACCCCCGGTGCGGTCCAGGCACCTGAACCTGGACTTGAGGAGGCCAAAGGTACGCTCGACCACACGTCTGGTCCTCCCATGTGCCTCATTGTAGCGATCGTCTGCTGGGGTGCGAGGATTCCTCAATGGACTGAGCAGCCATGCCCCATTCGGATACGCAGAGTCACCTGGGTGTGAGGGACACAGAGAACCGTTGCTAATCCAACTGGACAGGGGACAGCATCGCACAGCCAGCACGCTACACCACTCCACATACTCACCGACAATACAGGCACGATCCTGTTGCATATTGGACATCAGTCGTGGCAAGATGCTGTTGCGCATTATGTGTGCGTCATGGGCCGAGCCTGGGAACTTTGCACACACGTGGGTGATCACCATGTCCGCAAGGCACACCACTTGCACATTCAGGGAGTGCGTGTGCTTCCTGTTGCGGTACAGGTGCTCAGTGGCCTGTGGTGGAACAAGGCCGACATGTGTGCAGTCAATGGCTCCAACGACGTGTGGGATTCTGCCAAGGGCATAGAATGCACCCTTCACTGCCGCCAATTCACGAGCCCTGGGGAAGCAGATGTACCTGTTCCGGTACAGCATCATGGCTGCCAGTACATCCCTCAGCACCTTGCTGAACATGGGCTGGGACATCCCTCCTCCAATGCCCACTGTGTGCTGGAATGACCCAGTGGCGAAGAAATGCATGGCGGCCATCACCTTAGCCGTGGGGGTGACAGCAGTCGGATACACCCTGCGGGGACGGAGATGGGGTTCTAACATGGCACACAGTCGATGCAGGGTTGGCCTGTCCAGCCGAAACTTCCTAATAACCTCTGTATCGTCCATGTCCGCCAGCAATTGGTATGGGCGGTCAATGTTCGGTCTCCGCCTAGGGACAATGGCAGAGGACACATGTCAATGCAACACGACACATAGCAATTTCGCATACACATCACTGACATGACTGAGCAAGCACATGAGCCACAGCCCAGCTGTCAAGCTGGGACGGCACGGCCACAATACACTTACACAGGTCTCCCAACAATGGCAATGGCTAGTGATACAAACCACTGCCATGTGCATGCACATGGGGATCTAGGCCCCAATGACTTGCGGGCGTGCTGATGGGGACTGACTGCATATCCGTCAAGCGGCAACGCCACGGCAACATGAATGTCTGCTGAGCATGGAACTGCTTCCGCGGCTGGATGAGTATGGCACACGACGACGACGATGTGGGCACAGGCTGAGCGGCCAAAACAAGTGGGACCTGTGGCACGAGGGGATATGAGACAGTAGTAGGTGTCAGCACTGCACCCTATGTACAGCACTGTACGGATCACACCTCCCGAAACATTGACAGGTGTCCACATTGACAGCCCCATGCCAAGACGGCTGTGTGCTTGCAGTCACACGTCACAGGTGAGAGGTTACATTGCACGTGCCAGGTGGCAGTCGTACATAGTGGGAGCTGGCATGTGTGTGCATGTGTCTCCTGTTCAGGATCCACCAGATGGGCGCTGACTCTGTACTGACCATTGGACACAGCATGTTCCGTGGAAGGCTTGTGTGTGTGGGATGGTGGCACTGGATGTGCCTCCGTTGGGTGGGGGGCCATGCACAGGGCGGGTACGTCGATGATTGCGCATTGTTGGTCACGGTGGGTGCACCCACTAAGATGTGTTGCCCTGTGTTCAATTCCTATGTCCGCATGATGATGGACTGTAGATGTGGGCAGACTACACATTGGTCGATGTGCTGTCTATATGCATGTGCCTTCACATCAGGCACAGCTGCCCCTGCACATGTGACCCCTGCTGGACTCGCTGCTGGGTCTGTGGAGCTGATGCACCTTCTGCGCGTGGGGCGGGCAGCTCTCCTCACTTCCCTCATTGCGCATGTCATGACTTTGCCGCAGGTGACATGGATCATGGAGGGCCCACATGTACGCGTGGGTAGGCTACACATGATTGTACACTGGTCGCCACCCCCAGTCAGTGTTTCGAATGGGAAGGTTGTCGTGCTGGTGGTATGTTCGATGTGGCGGATGGGCGGGCCTAGGTGCGGGCTTACATTCCGGACATGGGGGGTAGTTGTATTGGCGACTAGTTGCAGTACACACGGGACACGTCTCTTCCTTTCCACATCTGGGTCATCCCTTGTACTAACTGACAGTGATACAGTCATCTTCGCCCCAGCCCTCATGTCCTCCCCTCGCTCCCCCAATATGCATGCTCACCTGCGAGGCTAGCGCTTGCACAGGCAGCCCCAAGCTCGCACCAGAGAGGGCAAGGAGTGTATGTGTGGGTCCAGTCGCACGAGTGGGCTGTCTCAGGGTATGATGTGTTGCGGGACGCCGTCCACCTGCGTGGTGCCCCAAATGGAGACCCGGCCTGCATGGACTATGCATCACAGTCTTCGCCTTCCGGATCCGCCACCTGCGACACCCAGTGGCTGTGGCTGCCCTTGCGGCCAGGCCGCGTCCGTCTGTGGCTGATGGCCCACACATTCACTCTTTGGCCTCTCTGGGGAGGGCTCGGGGGTGGTGGCGCACGCGCTTGCACTTAGTCGCAATGGCATGTGGCGTGGTTGGTATGATGGGCAATGGATGGGATGGTGCGAGCCACCTCCCGTGACGTCAGTGCTGCTCGTGCTGTGGTGCGTCCCCCTACACTTCCATCTGACTTGTGCCATGCTAGACGTTGAGGTTCTATTGCCTGCGTGATATGACCAGGAGGAGCGCGAGGAGACCTCTCACACACCATGCTCCACTGCCATCCCGTGCCCTGTATCGCCTGTGCGGATTGACTATGTTGGGGTTACACCTGGTCGACTGGGGCTGTGTGTGCCTTGTCAGGGGCATGGCGGGCGCACAACAGGATCCAGCTTGTCCACAGAGGGTGGGCTGAGGTGCGCCTGGTACCACTTTGTACGTGTGCCCGGCTGCTGTGCACACACGTGTTCACTCCCCCCGACAGGTGTCCTCTCACAATGCCCAGGGAAGCGGTGGTGTACTGTTCATGACCCCTCCCAACACGGCGTGCTCCAACTTGGCATGTGCGCATCTACCCGTCGCACCCACCCACCTGAGCACTGCGTCCATACGACTTCACACGACACGTGTGTCTTCCACAGTAGTGCTACTCATTTGCGTTGACATCCAATACCAGTGGACTACATGGTCATGTCACGACTGCCGTGTACTTCACATACTCTCATCCTCTCTCATTCGTACTTGTGAAATGAGTCAGCGGAGACAGTTTTGGTTTCAAACATTATATTGAGTCTTCTGTCCTCTGTGATGCAGTATAGTGGACACTACTGGCAGCGGAATACATGTTGAGGATATACTGAGCATGATTGCAAATGGGATAGGGTGTGGGGTTACATGTGATTGGCTGTTGCATGTGGGATGTGGGCTTCAGAGTGACATCTGCTTGGCCAAGGCTGTGCTAATGTACATTTACGTATAGCTGCGGAGCTGCGGACTTTGACACAGACGGTATACATGTAGCCTACCAGACCGCTTGGCATCATGGGCACAGTCCATCTCAGTTCCATGTGACAGGTTTGCTGCGGTTGTTCCTCATGCACGCGTGCATGTGAGATGACATCAGGGCATGTGCTTGCGTGCATGCAGCGGCGTGCCACTTGTTGTTGCACTGTGGTGGTTACTGGACATGTCACAGTCACTGGGGTCGTGTTGTTGTTGTATGCACTTGTCGTCCATGCAAAGGTCCTGGTATGGGATTCCCAGGGCGGGGGTGGGAGGGGTGCAGCACCCACAGACTCCAGGCGACCTATTCATGTCCACTGAGCGGTGTGTGTGTCCATGGGCGCTGGATCCATGTCGTGTCCTGGTTGTTCGTGCAGTTCCGTCCATGTGGGTGCGATACACAGAGCCCATGCCACTGCCTCCCACGATGCATGCGGTGTTCCTGGATGTGATGGGGAACAGTGTGCATGTCCCGGTCATATCCGATGTCATGGCGATGTCGTTGATGGTGTGGTTACAGTTGCCGGTCGTTTGGTATGGCTGTTGTGGTGGTGACTGGCCAGTCCGTGCGGAAGCTAAGCATGGGTGCGGGGTTGGACATCATAGGTCACTCGGGGAACCTGCGTTGTGGTCCGACGTATTTACAGGTTGTCAGGTATGCGATGCCGTCCAGCAGGGCTTCCATGTCATTGGTGGTGTACATGTTTGCCAGCCAATGAAGCGGATGGTGGCTGTCAAGGTGTTGTTCGTAAGTTGTCCCTTGGAGGACCATGATGGGGCATGCTGGGTGACATTCGATGTAGCTGTTATCGATGATCCGTCGTGTGGAGGCACAGTGGTCCCATTTCAGTGCGGGTGCGATGTTGGCCACATACGCCATGCCCCCATAGGCAGAGCAGGCCCTGTCGTGTGCGTCCAGAGGGAGGAGTAGTGGTAGCAGGTCCGCCTTCAGACATGCCGGGTTGGAGAGGCATATCTCGACGGGATGCTGGTAGGGACACCTCCGACAGTAGAAGACGGGCATGACGCAGCTGAACAATGTGATGCGGTAAGTCAGTCGGTAACTTACGTTCAGCAGGGACAGGAGATCGCATCCCAATGTATGGCACAGGTTGGTTTTGTACAGCTTGAGCTGTTCGGCGTAGTTGGGTAGGTGTGTTGCGGTTGCCATTTCGCAGCGGTTCGTTGAGGTGGCGTGCTCCGGCTGTGTGTGCAGTCTGCAATGTGCACGCTCCGGGGTTGCTGTGAGCTCTGTGTAGTCGTAGGGAGACAGGACTTGTGTTCTGTTGGCTTGTTTGGAGGACACGGGCACTCTTCCCACATGCTTCTCAGACAGTTCAAGGTCAGTGCTGTGTGACTCCTTCCAATTAACTTGCATGTGGCCGACATGGGGGAGTGTTTTCTTCTTTCTTCCCCGTCCGTTGTGTGCTTCTGTGATATGCGCTATCTGCCCTGTGGTCGGTCTCCTCGGCATGCCTGTGTTGGTCTATTCTTGGACAATGGCTGTATTCACCGGCTTCTGTCGTAGGGCTGTGGTTTCGGAGTTGGAATGGAAGGTCATTCAGTGCTGTCTGCTCTCCCTTGTGTGGGCGGCAGGCTGCCTTTCCGCTCTGCGTTGGGCCTTGTGTGTGAATGTTATTCTTGGGCCACCTGTTGTCGGTCCCCGGGCTCTTTGGTGTTCCGTTTTATATGTCTTGTTCATATGTGCAGGGTGGTATGGGTGTTTCTGTGTGGTACTGGCGTTCCTCTTCCCGAAGGAGCCCTGCTTCTCCTAGTTGGTGTTGCCGCCGCTGTGTGCTACGCCATGTTTGTTACACTGGGGTGTGTCCTGCTGTTGCGTGTCTTCACTGACATGTGTGCGTCGGTTGTGTGGCGTTGGATGTTGTCCGTGAATTGGGCGTTGAGGACATGTCTGTGGCCGGCCTGTCACGTGTCATGTGCGTTCGGGGTGGGGCTGATGTGTGTGCTGCTTGGTTGTGTCCCTGTGTCTGTGTGCGACGCATGCATGGCGCTGCGGTTGGCCTCTGCGTTGTGCGCATGTGTGGCGGCGTCATCGGCGCTTTGGGGCCGTGACGGGGTGGTTGGTTACTAGTCCCAGGTGGTGTGTACACATGTGTTCTGCGATGTTACGATTTGGCCTGTGTGTCATATGTGGATGCGATGGTGGATGTGTAGTGTACACGCGCTGGTGGGGGGTTGTCCGCTTTTTCCGCCCTTGCACTGTGTGCGCTGTTTGCGTGCACTTGTTGTGTGTGTGCCTACCTGCGTCTCCCGCGGTGCGTTGCGTCCTTGTTGGTGCATCAGCAGAAGCATGGGGAGTGCCTGCAGTGCTGGATTCATGCTCGGGGAGCCGCTTCTTCGTTGTCCGTGCTCGGCATCCGTGTTACCGCTTCGGTTTGTCGTACGGTATCTCTTGGCCGTGGGAGCCGTTTGTTTGCGGCATCGTAATTTATGCGCCGGGCGGGACGTGTTTCGTCGGACGGTGTGTGTCAGTTGGGCTGCGCCGCTACATGTACGGGCGCACTTTGATGGCGGACGGTGTTGCTGGCTTGCCGGCGGTGTTTGGCCTACTTTTCGCATCGTAATTGGACGGGCGTGTGGACTGCTGCGTGCCGGCGGTAACTGGTGGTTTTTGCATCCGCCAGCACGGCGGTGGTGCTTCCGCCCGCCATCGTAATGTGCCCCTTAGAAACTTTTTCAGCAAAAAGCAGGCAATGATATCCTATGGAAGGAAATTCAAGTTACTGGTAAGTACGGTTAAAATTACTTTTCAGGATCAGTACTGGGCTGAAAGATGCAGCACTGAGGTCTCTCCTGATAACAGGTGAGTAAATCGGAATTCGTATTTCGGCTGATTTTAGAGGAATATTTGTATGTTTCAAAAATCGACACAGAAACTTTTTCAGCAAAAAGCAGGCAATGATATCCTATGGAAGGAAATTCAAGTTACTGGTAAGTACGGTTAAAATTACTTTTCAGGATCAGTACTGAGCTGAAAGATGCAGCACTGAGGTCTCTCCTGATAACAGGTGAGTAAATCGGAATTCGTATTTCGGCTGATTTTAGAGGAATATTTGCACAATGGTGAAGGGAGGGCGGGGCCTGAGGTGACATCTGTGCAAATGCGCCCCGTGGAGCGTTTTAAGTTGGGGGATTAAGTCCCCTTTAATCATGAGGGTCCCTGGGGGCCAACTAGCCCACCAGGAACCTCCAGTATGCGCCAGGGGCTGCGTTGCAGAGATGTGTACAGAGGCCACACCCCTTTTACACCTCTCTGCAAGGCAGCTCTGTGGCGCTTTTGGAAGTACATGGTGGGCTAGTTGGACTCCAGGGACCCTCAGGATTCAAGGGGACTTAATCCCCCATCTTAAAATACGCCACGGGGCCTGTTTGCACACATGTCACCTGAAGCCCCGCCCCCTCCCTTCACCACTGTGCAAACGCGCCCCGTGGAAGCATTTTAAGTCGGGGGATTAACTCCCCTTGAATCCTGAGGGTCCCTGGGGGCCAACTAGCCCAACAGGTATATCCAAAAAGCGCCACAGAGCGGCGTTGCAGAGAGGTGTAAAGGGGCGTGGCCTCTGTACACCTCTCTGCAACGCAGCCCCTGGCGCATACTGGAGGTTCCTGGTGGGCTAGTTGGCCCAGGGACCCCCAGTATTGAAGGGGAATTATTTCCGATCTGCAAACGCGCCAGGGGGCGCGTTTGCAGAGTGGTGAAGGAAGGGCGGGGCCTGCGGCCCAATCGTTTTTTTTTCTCCTGAAGGGGGTTGTGTGGCCCCCCTTCCTTTTCCTATTTTTGGGCCCTGGGGACCCCATCCCCCAGGGCCTTATCCCTTTTTTTTTTTTTAATTAAACGGGAAGGGGGCCGCGTGGCCCCCTCCCTGGCCGAATCCTACCCCGGGGACCCCATCCCCGGGGCATGGCTACACTTTTACATTAATTTTTAAGGAGGGGGCTGCGTGGCCCCCCTCCTCAGGCCTCCTTTTGCCCCGGGGACCCCATCCCTCGGGGCAGGCCTTTTTTATTTTTAAAAAAATTATTTCTGGGGAGGGGGCCGCGTGGCCCCTCCCGGGCCCTACTGCCCCGGGACCCCATCCCCCAGGGCCTGGCCTCTGGTTGGGGACTGTGGGGGGGTCCCCAAACCCCCACAGTCCCGCCGGCTCCCCGTGTCCTACGGGAGCCGGCAGTGCTTTCCACATGGGGAGCAGCTAACATGCTGCTCCCCGTGTGGAAAAGCAATTATCTTTGGATATTGGAAGCGAGCAGGTTTCCTGTCATTGCAAACAGCAGTGTCCCGGGGGTAGGCACCCGGGACACTGCAAGGAGCCGGCCCTGGGGGGGGGTCCCCAGGGCCATCACTGGCTCCAGGAGGGGGCCGCGCGGCCCCCTCCCATCCAAATGCACAGCCCCGGGGAGGTGGTGGTCCCCGGGGCTCGATTTTCAATTCTGTTAGTGCCCCGGGGAGGTGGTGGTCCCCGGGCGTGTGAGGGCTGGAGCCCCCAGACATGTTAATTTAAAAATAAAGAAGCCCCGGGGAGGTGGTGGTCCCCGGGGCTGCGGGAGGACTCAGAGCCCTCCCGCTACTTTCAAATAAAGCCCCGGAGGGAGGGTGGCGGTCCCCGGGGCTTGGGGGGCCCTTAGAGGCCCCCCATACATAAGATTTTTTTTTTTATCGGCAGGATCCGCGCACCCTGAGTGCATCCTGCCGATTTAAAAAAACATGCTTTTTGCCCAGGGGTCCTTGTGGGACCCCCTGAGCAGACCTAGGGGGTCAGGGTGTTTCTACCCTGCCCCCTTTGTGCGTTCTAGCGCTTTTTTTTACTGCTTTCTTGTTCCTCGGTTCTACCGAGGAACAAGATGACTACCAACACTTCCTGGTTTGGAGTGTTGACAGCCAATTAGCAGACAGCTCGTGATCGGGAGGGTGCACGGATCCTCCGTGCCCATAGATATATATGTACTTTTACTTTTGATTTTCTCAGCAACTACTGAGCAGATTTACACCATTTAACAAAAGGGTTCTTTATGAACCAAGAACTACCTCTTTGCCAAATTTGGTGTAATTCCGTTCAGCAGTTCAGGCTGTAGCCGTGTCTAAAGTTTCCTATGGAAAAATGAATGGGGAAACGCGTTTTGGGACCCCCTTTTTCTCGGCCACCGCTTAACGAATCACCCCGAGACTTTCAGGGTAGGAGCGGACCGGAGCGCCCCACAAAGTTTTTGAAAATTTCGCGAAGGTACGTCAACCGGCAAGAGAGTTATTTCAAATAGAATGTCGCGGATTTCCTAAGGAAAATAGGTCCTAACTATAACTATCTACTGGCGACCGCCAGTAGATAATATATATATATATATATATATATATATATATATATATATATATATAATTGTTCTTTTTTAAAAAACATTTACAAAAAATTTGTAAATTGTAATATAAATTGTAATAATTATTTTAATAGTTTTAAAATATATGTTTAAATAAACGCACACACATATTTATGTTTTTTTAAATAAGTATAACACTTATGTAAAATTTTAAAATATTTAAACATATTTAAATTACATTACATTACTGTTCAATGTTAATATATTTCATGTTTACTATGTTTATATTAAAAAACAATGTTTTTGGGTTCAATATTAGTGTATAATGATATTTTTTTCTCTATATTTTTGATATTTTTTGACAATCAACTTTTTTGATTTTGAGATTCAACACGTTAACAACACAGGACATGCGATCACTAATACCAGCATTTACCGCAATTACAATTGTGAGTACAAACAACGTAGAAGATGGAAGCACCAACATGGCATGTTAGCATTACATCAGAGCATGGAAAAGGGGGGGCGGGTTTCGCACTTAGTCCAGCAGGTTCAGCCATTTGCCCCAGACTCTGTTGTATTTGGTTAGGCATCCCCGGGCTTCAAATAAGGTTCTCTCTTGTGTGGCACACCAATCTACTCCCCGGCGCCACTGTGCCACAGTTGGAGGTTTGGCTTGCGCCCAGGCAGCTGCAATGTCTCGCTTTGCCACCGCAATTGCTGTCCCAAGAAATTTTTTCCCTGCTCTTGAACCATCTAGGCCATCCATCACCCCTAAGATGAGACGCACAGGATCATGGGGCACTGGCCAACCTAGGACCTGCGTAAGTTCTGTCTCTATTCCCGACCAGTACGGGGCAAGGCTAGGGCATGTCCAAATCATGTGGTAGAAGTCCGCTGGTGTGTTGCCACAGCGCGCGCAGTTAGGGGAGGGACGCAGCCCTGCTCTGTGCAGGCACGCTGGGGTGATATAGGCCATGTGGAGGTAGTATAGCTGAATAAGGCGGAGTCTGGCTGAGGTCGTGTTGGTTTTAGGGGCCATAAGGGCGTCACGCCAGTCTTCCTCCTCCAGAGGACTCACCCACCCCTCCCAGCGGGCCTGGAGTGGGTCGAGAGTTGCCGGTCCGTTGTTAACAAGGGTACGGTATATTTGGGAGACCCCACCCCTCCCCAGGTTCCCCATCATGACCTGAGCTTCTAACGGGCTGAATTCGGGAAGAGACGTGCCTGTGGGCATATGCACGTTAAGGGCATGGCGGAGTTGTAGATATTTATAGAACTGTGAAGCGTGGAGAGCATAACGCCCCCGTAGGTCCTGGAATGTTCTAATGTGGTCGCCAACCCAGAAGTCGCCCAGCAGGGAGATCACTATGTGGTCCCATTGCTTGAACCCTGAGAGTGCTGCCACTTCCCCCAGCCATGTGCCCTGCCAGAGAGGTGTGTGTTGGGTCAGTCAGTTATCCCATCGCGTGTGCCTCAGAGCCGTGCGCCACGCCACCAGGACTGCCCTGGTTATCGGCGGGATCGTTTTGGGTATGGGACACCCGTATAGATATGCTTGGATTTGGGGGAGTTCCATGTTTCTGAGTTCTGTCATGTAGGCCTGGTCAGACCATCCCCCGGTGAACCAGTCGTGGATTACAAGAATCCGGGTGGCCAGATAGTACAGGTGGGGATCGGTCATGCCCATACCTCCATCGAAGGGTGGGATCCTGCAACGGGCCAGCACAACCTGGGGTCTCACCCCTCCCCATAGAAATCTCGTGATCACCCCATCCAACTCCTTAAACCAGCAGCACGGGAAGTGAAAAGTAGTGTTCTGAATGATGTACAAGAAACGCGGGGGGATCATCATTTTGAATAGCGCTATCCTCCCGAGAGGATTAAGCGGCAGGGATTGCCAGCGCTTGAGGTCTGCTTTGGCTGTATGGACCAGCGGGGCTATGTTCATTGCCCATTCCAGCTCAGGAAGTAGAGCGACCCATACCCCTAAATATTTGAAGGACTGTCTCCTGATGGGGATGGTGGACTGCCAGTCGAAGCATTCCCTAGAGAGGTGGAGGGGCACCAGTGTTGATTTCGCCGGGTTGAGTCGTAGGCCTGAGACGCTTTCAAAGGTCTGTAAAACCTCCAGGGCCGGAGCTGGCCGGGTCCGACAGGTACAGCAGGACATCGTCCGCGTACAAGGAGATTTTGTCGGTGTGGTGGGTCCCCCAAGACCAGCCCTGGATCCGGTGGTCGGATCGGATGAGGCAGGCCAAGGGCTCCATTGCCAGACCAAATAAAAGGGGTGAAAGGGGACAGCCCTGCCTCGTGCCCCTCTAGATTGGGAACACCTTGGAGAGGGTTCCGTTGGTCAGCACCCTGGCTCTGGGGTTGGAGTAGAGGGCCCGGACAAGGCGTCGGAACTGGTGCCCAAGACCCATCAGCTGCAGGACGTCCTCCAGGTAGCGCCAGTCCACCGTGTCAAAGGCCTTTTAAAAGTCGACAAGGAGGAGCGCAAGATAGGGTGTGAGGCTCCGACGACCGGCCAGGGCCAGATGGAGGCGTCGTAGGCAGTGTCTGGTGCTCCGCGCTGGCATGAAGCTGCACTGATCCGCATGGACCATCTTGTGGAGGAGGGGACGAAGTCGCTGGGCTAGGATCGTGGCGTATATTTTAATCTCCGTGTTGATAAGAGACATTGGACGATAGTTCGCACATCTAGGAGAGGACGGTTGGGTTTTGGGAATAACGACAATAGTCGCCACGTCGGTCTCGGAAGGGAAGGAGCCGACCTCAGCAACGTGTTGGTAGAGGTGCACAAGATGCGTAACCAACAAGTCTCGGTATGCCGCATAGTATTCCTGGCGAAAGCCGTCAGGTCCCGGTGTTTTCCCGGCCCTAAGCAGGGAGATCGCGCCGTGTATCTCCTCTGGGGTAATGGGGAGATCCAGGTCGGCCGCCTCGGCCTTCGAGAGGCGAGGGAGCTGGATCCTTGCCTGGCAGAGCACGTCCGGGAGGGCAGCCTCCGGTGCGCAAGCGGAGTACATCTGGGCATAGTAGTCGGCAAATGCCTGCGCAATGGCCGGTGAGGTAAGCTGGGTGTTGCCCAAGGGGTCTTGGACTTCAGGGACTATCCTGTTGGCGAGAGGGTAGGAAATTAATCTGTGTAGCAGACTTCAGTTTATGTCTCCCCAACCGTATATTCGGGCCACAGACGAGTGCCACAGCATCTTGGCCGATTCCAAAGAGATCTGTTTGATCTCTTCTCGAGTGACCGCGAGCTGCCTGTCTCGGTGGGCATCAGGGGTCCCGGTTTGGGCCATTTCCAACCTTATGGCCTGTGCCTCGAGGAGGGTTAGGCGCTCGTTTGGTGCCACGATTCGCGTGTACCCGTCCCCTAGCCACGCCGCAGATAGTGGCTTTACTTGCCTCCCAGAGAGTGCCCGGGGAGGGGACCGATCCGTGATTAGTGAGAAAATAGTGACGTAATTCTACCTCTATTGCCGTCCTGACTTCTTTGTCTTGCAGGAACCACGCGTTTAGTCTCCATACCGCCCGGGTTGTGTCCAAGCTCCCACCCAGCCGCAAGGATAGGGCGGAGTGATCCGAAATTCCCCGGGGAAGGATAATTATACTGGATACCCTACGGCAATCAGGGGCAGGCAGGAGGATCAGGTCAATGAGGGAATGCGTATGGTGGGCCGCTGAGGTGTGAGTATGCTGGGTGCCTCGGGGATTCCATACCCTCCAGACATCACACAGGCCGAGAGTGGCCGCCCAGTCTGTCAACTTCTGCGCATGGGCTAGCCTAGCTGGGGAAGGTATGCCTGTCACGTCAAGTGCTGGCTGCATAACGGCATTAAAGTCACCCCCAATCACCAAGGGTAGAGAGGAGAGTGTACCCGTGAGGTGTTGCAAAGTGGAGGTGAGCATGGCGGGAGGGACATATATGGATGCTAGGTTGAGGATGTTCCCTTCTAACGTCCCGGACATAATTACAAACCTGCCCTGGGGATCCGTCACGACATGGCCAGGAGTGAAGGGAAGGCCTCGCCACATTAGGATTGCAACACCTCGCGAGCCACGGTCATGAACCGCCAGATCAACGCCGTCGCCTCCACTAGTTTCAACTGCCTGCGTATCCTCCGCAAGACCTTCAGGTGGATCCCCCCCGACTGCAGAAAGACCGTCACCCACGCACTCATAACCAGCAGACTGGACTACAGCAACGCCCTATACGTCGGAATCAACAGAACGCTACTGCACAGACTCCAGACCATCCAGAACGCCGCTGCCAGACTCGTCCTCGGAACACTGCATCACGAACACATGACCCAACACCTACGAGACCTCCACTGGCTCCCCGTCGAGAAAAGGGTCACTTTCAAGCTCCTCACCCACGCCTACAAATCCCTCTACAACATCGGACCCAAATACCTCAACGAGAGAGTATCCTTCCACGTACCCAAGAGGAACCTCCGCTCCGCCGACCTCGCCCTAGCAGAGGTCCCACACATCCGCAGAAACAGAACAGGCGGGAGGGCCTTCTCCTACATCACAGCCAGGACCTGGAACGAGCTCCCAGTGAACATCAGACTCTCTCCAACCCTGCACACCTTCAGGAAGGACCTCAAGACCTGGCTCTTCGACTGATCCAGAGCTGCCCCCCCCCCCCCAGCGCCTTGAGACCCTCACGGGTGAATAGTGCGCTATATAAACCCCTGATTGATTGATTGATTGAAAAACAGAATGCCAGACTCTGTCGAATCCGTATCGTGCGAGGAAGAGGCATTGAGTCCCGAGGAGATGTGTCTCCTGAAGTAGGAGTATGTCGGGCGCATGGCGTTGGGCGTATCTAAGGACCGCTGTTCTCTTGATGCGATCCAGTAGTCCGTTCACATTCCAGGATAGAACATGAAGGGGCCTACCTGGGGTGGATGACTGCATCGGGACTGGTGTGCGTGATGAGCAGGCCAGAGGGTAGTGGGCCCCAGCGGGGTAAGGGCAGTGCAACGCCAACTTATGTACGCAGTGCGCACTGTGTGTTGCGTGTTTTTGCGGTGCCAGTGCGGGGAGCAATTGTCGAAGTGCTGCTGGTCATAAGAAAAGGAAACCATATCAGATTCAAACCTAAAACTACCCAGAGGACAACGGTCCCCTCCCTCCCTCTCCCGCCTCCCCCCGCCCTATACTTCCGGAACCGAAGCATCTGTCGCCCTAGAAAGGAAAAGTTAACAACAGTAAGCTAAGCTAAAACGTCTAGCCGGGGATTGCTGGGTGGTAGTGGACCCCTCCACAGTTACGGATGTAGCAGTCTTCGAAGCATGCCATTGTGGTTTACATTGTCCGTGGGATGTGTCTGTTTCAGCTGCAGTCACTCCGGGGGTTCTGGAACCTTATTTTCAGACGCCAGGCTGAGTTTTCAGATTGCCGGACTCCTAGAGAGGTCAGTGTCTGAGGCCGCTGGGTCTGGGTCCTCGGAGGGGACAGGATCTCGGTGCGTGTTTTCCACAGAGCTCTCTCTACTGTGGTCACGTGATGCTGGGGTGTTCACATTGGTTGTGGTACATTGGGCTCTTGAACCAATTGATGTAGCTGACCCCTCTCGTGGTCCATGGCCTCTGCGGGACCGCGTGCGTCCTCTGTTGCCGAGGAGTGAGAGGGACGGTCTTCATCGGTCCAGACGGTCCGGCCGAGGGCTTAGATCGGATTCGAAGGGGTCTTTCTTCGGTCAGCCATGTCCACGCAGACTGTGGGGTCTCAAAGAAGAGCGTCTTGTCCTGGAAGACGACTCGAAGGCGGGCCGGGAAGAGGAGCCCGTATCTCAGGCCCAGATTACAAAGCTTCTGCTTGACTTCGTTATAAGAGCGACGTTGCTCCTGCACCTCTTTAGTATAGTCTGGGAAGAGCATTACAGTGTGGTTCTGAAACTTCAAGACACCCTGTGCCCGGGCTGCGGTCAGGATGGCATCTCTGTCCTTAAAGTTTAAGATCCGGGCTATAATTGGCCTGTGCGGAGCGCCGGGAGGAGGCTTAGGGGCAAGAGAGCGATGGGCGCGTTCGATAGCAAACCAGGGTGATAACGCTCCCTTAGGCATCCAACAGGTCAGCCAGGTTTCCACAAAGGCAGCTGCTCGACCTTCCTCAGCCCCCTCCGGAAATCCCACAAGGCGGAGATTATTACGGCTTGACCGGTTTTCAGCGTCCTCTGCTCTGCGGTGGAGCTCCTTAGTGTGTGCTTGCAGGTGGGTTACCTGGCCCTTCAGCTGGTTGAGATCATCCTCGACTGTGGAGATTCGAGATTCTGCTTCAGAAATACGAGCCGTGGCGTTCCGCAAGTCCTGGCGAATGAGGGCCATGTCGACCCGGACCTCGCCAATCTTGTTTTCCACCGAGGTCTGTGAGGCGCCGATGGCCTGTAGGATAGTCGATAGGTCAGAACCCGGAAGGGGGGAGCCCCCAAGCGTCCCCTCCGCCGTGCTGCGGTCACTTGTGGTGAATTGGTCCATTTTGGTTTGCGTCGGTGCCGCTAAGGGTGGGCGGAATTTGCGGAATTGCGTTCCGCGAAATTCCGCGAAACGGCAAAAAATCTCCGCGAGCACGCGGAATTTCGCGTGCTCGCGGAGATTTTGCTGCGCCCCTTTATATCTGTAAGTGCTTCCTGTTGAGGTTTAATTTTTGTGACAGGAGCATCGTGCCAGCCCAGAATGAATCCTGCCCTGCATATTTATCCAAGAAGATGAGTCCGTTTGTGCAATACCTCTACTCAACTGGAGTACTTTCTACTGGCTAATCAGTAAGTGCTACCTCGTTGGGAAAATGTATAGTGCCTTTCCTACACTACAGCTGCAAAGGACCTGAAGAATTGTCTCCAGTGACCTGTGTGTCTAACTTTGCCACTGCGCCGAAAGCGCCGGGGTCCTCTGATTAAGCTGTCCATCATAGTGGGGAAAGGGCGGGAAGACGTTGCATACCGCGAGTGTATGTGGGGCGGGGCTACTAGCCTGTTCTCATGCCTCTTGTTTATAAAGGGTCAGAGCAGGATCTCAGCGGCAGACGAGGAGAAGGAACCTCCTGGTCACAGGAACTACACGAGGATTGCGCTCGAGAAAATCAAGGATGCAAAGACCTCCATCAAGGATTACAGCTAGCTTTTCAGGAGGCAATGGAGAGAAGGCACATCTGCTTAATCACGCTCACGAATTCTACACGAGAATTGCGCTCGAGAAAATCAAGGATGCAAAGACCTCCATCAAGGATTACAGCTAACTTTTCACGTTGGAAATGGAGAGAAGGCACATCTGCTTAACCACGCTCACGAATTCTGCACACCTACCCTGCATATTTATCCAAGAAGATGCCTCCGTTTTGTGCAATACCTCTACTCAGCTGGAGTACTTTCTACTGGCTAATCAGTAAGTGCTACCTCTTTGGGTAAATGTATAGTGCCTTTCCTTTCCTACACTACAGCTGCGTAAAGGACCTGAAGAATTTTCCCCAGTGACCTGTGTGTCTGTAACTTTGCCACCGCGCCGAAAGCACCGGGGTCCTTTGATTAAGCTGTCCATCATAGTGGGGAAAGGGAGGGAAGTCGTTGCATACCGCTAGTGTATGTGGGGCGAGGCCAAACGGGCGGGGCTTCTAGGCCCATTCACATGCCTCTTGTTTATAAAGGGTCAGAGCAGGATCTCAGCAGCAGACGAGGAGAAGGAACCTCCTGGTCACGGGAACTACACGAGGATTGCGCTCGAGAAAATCAAGGATGCAAAGACCTCCATCAAGGATTACAGGTAACTTTACAGGGTGGAAATGGAGAGAAGGCACATCTGCTTAACCACGCTCACGAATTCTACACGAGAATTGCGCTCGAGAAAATCAAGGATGCAAAGACCTCCATCAAGGATTACAGCTAGCTTTTCACGTTGGAAATGGAGAAAAGGCACATCTGCTTAACCACGCTCACGAATTCTGCACACCTACCCTGCATATTTATCCAAGAAGATGCCTCCGTTTTGTGCAATACCTCTACTCAGCTGGAGTACTTTCTACTGGCTAATCAGTAAGTGCTACCTCGTTGGGTAAATGTATAGTGCCTTTCCTACACTACAGCTGCGTAAAGGACCTGAAGAATTTTCCCCAGTGACCTGTGTGTCTGTAACTTTGCCACCGCGCCGAAAGCACCGGGGTCCTTTGATTAAGCTGTCCATCATAGTGGGGAAAGGGAGGGAAGTCGTTGCATACCGTTAGTGATTGTGGGGCGAGGCGAAATGGGCGGGGCTTCTAGGCCCGTTCACATGCCTCTTGTTTATAAAGGGTCAGAGCAGGATCTCAGCGGCAGACGAGGAGAAGGAACCTCCTGGTCACGGGAACTACACGAGGATTGCGCTCGAGAAAATCAAGGATGCAAAGACCTCCATCAAGGATTACAGCTAACTTTACAGGGTGGAAATGGAGAGAAGGCACATCTGCTTAACCACGCTCACGAATTCTACACGAGGATTGCGCTCGAGAAAATCAAGGATGCAAAGACCTCCATCAAGAATTACAGCTAGCTTTTCACGTTGGAAATGGAGAGAAGGCACATCTGCTTAACCACGCTCACGAATTCTACACGAGGATTGCGCTCGAGAAAATCAAGGATGCAAAGACCTCCATCAAGGATTACAGCTAACTTTTCAGGGTAGAAATGGAGAGAAGGCACATCTGCTTAGCCACAACCTCGCTCACAGAATTTGAGCTTCAACTCGGGCACCTGCTTTATTTATACCCGAATTCCGTTCCGCTCGCGGATCGCGGAAGTTTCGACATTTCCGCGTTCTGCGCGGAACGCGGAAACGCCGAAATTTCGCAAGTTCCGCGAGCGGAACGGAATTTGCCACCCAGGGTTAGGTGCCGCGGTTGATTTAGGAACCGGTCTCTCCCCGTCATGGACTCCGACGGGGGGGGGCTATGTCCATTCAGGTGGTGTTGAGGTGACACCTAGGGCCTAGCACAAAGGGGGGCTCCGCCTCTCTCCACCACCAAGAGCGTACGCGGCCAGGCCTCAGGGGGCACCTCGGGATCTGAGGTGCATCAGTGCGGGGGTCCGCTGCGTGGGGGCGAATTGCCGATGCCTTGGGAGCCCGCGGGATTACGGGTCCACAAAGTCACTATCCCTGGTGGGGCAAGGGAGCCCACAGAAGACCACCGCTGCACGACTCCGCAGCCGAACCTCCGGCTTAGGGAGTATCGGGTGGTGCGGCACGAACCTGCGCGCCACAGCCCTCCTCCAGCCCAGGCAGATCCCCCCAACTCCAGGCTGTTACGATATATGCAGGTCAGCAGGGGAGCCCAGCATCTGAGGACCGGTCAGGATTCAGTGGGATACCCCCGTGAGCCTCTCGGGGGGGGGGGGTGGGTTCAGGGCCAGAGGTCGTCAGCGAGATGGCATTGGCCGTGGGGCTGTTCCTGGCCTTGCAGGATATTCGCAGGATTAGGGTCTGCTGAGTATTCGCAGGGGGCCGGTTGGGCAGACCTCTCCAATCCGTGTCCGGGGCCCCAACTGTTCAGGCAGGCAGGTGGGGAGGCAGCCCCCTGTGCGTGGCTTAGTCTAGTGCGCCGGGCCCTTCCCGAGGCCCCCGCTGCACGACTCTCGCAGCCGAACGGCCCGGCTTCAACCCCCGGAGTCAGCCTGGAAGGGGGAGACGGCCAGAAGAGGAGGGCAGGCGGGAGCCGGGGAACCCCCCCTGATGCGCCCACCGCTCGACCCAAGCAGCCGACCAGCTCCCGATGTTGAACGTGTGGCCAGGCTGAAGGGCGGGAGGGGGACGGGGGGGAGTCCCTTCGGAAGCTCCCGCTGCCCAAATCCAGCAGCCGATCGGCCCGCCACGAACCCCCCGGCAGTCAGAGCCCCAACCCCCGAGTCAGTATCGCACCAGCCCAGTGAGGACAGGCAGGGGAGGGCCCCCACGCACCCGCCGTGGTACACCCTCAATTCGCGCCTGTCGCGCGCCGGGGAATTGCGCGGAGCCGCCCCAGGCCGCAGCACCCTGTTCGGGCAGCACTCGGATCTCCTCCGCCGGCGCAGCTCAGCCCTCGGGGGGGGGGGTGAGGAAGGCCCTAGCCACAAGCCTCCCCCCCCACTGCCCGAGACAGCAGCCGAACCCCCAGGCTCCGCTTCACTCACCAGGCGGTTGGCGCTCACTCGGCCCGGGAGTCCGCCTCGGTCCCAGGGCGCAGGTAGGACGGACGAGGCCTCACCTCAAGCTCTGCGGGCGTTCACCGCGCGGCAGGCCGTCCGGGAACCGGAGCACCTAGGGATCTCGCCACCTCCTCAATCTCTGTGTAGAGGCAAGCCAGTTGGAGCGCAGGGCCTCTGGCAGCAACGGGAGCCACGCCGCTGGCAAGCGCCCGGCAGTCAGGATTCACCAGGGCCCCAGGCCCCGGTCGGAGGGAGCTGCCATCTTGTGGCCCACGGGCCTCGGAGGTTCAGGCGTCCGAGCGGGCCCTGCGCTCGGTAGGGCAGCCGTTTGTATCGTCGCTGCACAGCACCAGCTGCAGGGGATACCCGTGACCAGGTTCACGGGTTGGATATCAGCCGAAGATGGTGGGGATTGAAGCGGATGACGGAGGGGTCCGGAGCACTCTTAGAGTGCGACCGCCATCTTGACGCTTCAGGCCATGCCCCCCATATTTTTAATATTTACATTATAAGTATAGGATAACAATATTTTTGTACTCGATATTTTTGACACAATATTTTTGTCCCACAATATTTGTGGTTTCGATATTTTGTCAGTGAACCGGAAATAGGCATTCTGGGACAGAGTTATGCCCACTCCCAACAGGAAGTGGCCATATAGGGAGTGAAGTGACCCCAAGGGTAAGTAGCCCATTTGCTACTGACTTCACTCACCTTAACACCCCTAAGTTGAGTATCTAGGTGCCCCCTGACACCAGGTACTCCGATTCAGCTGACAAGAAAAGAAGAAGGACCAAGATGAGCCGAAGAAGCGAGAACTGAGGACTACTGGTGGACTTTGGTAGCCAAACCCTGCCGTCTTCTGTCCCGGCAATCGCGATAATCCAACTTGTTCTGCAGCTGTGCATCCTTCAAAAGCCTCAGAGGGCCTCCAGCACTTTGCCAATCCATCAGCAACTCCCTTGAAGTGGAGGAGCTACTTCCCTGCAACCTGCAGGCACCTGACCGCAACGTCTGGTTCACCGTTCTGCTGACCACCGGGTCCAATGACACAGCAGTTGCCCAGGAGGAGGTCACCATGCTCCAAGAGGTCAGATCTGTCTCCTAACCAAGTGAGAAGACTCCATGCCCAACTGGAGCCGCCCTGCACCAATACCTGGGGTACAGGACCCCTTGCAGCAATCAAAGCTTGTTTGAGTCCATTGCGGATTCCAATGCTGCAAAGACCGAGCAGCCCATGAGGTACATCAGCACCGCACAGGCCAGGACCAAGAGTGGCCCAACTGTCGTGTTTTGTCCCCCTTTGCTGGTCTAACCAAGAACTGTGGTTGCCTTTGACGCGCGGGACCAGCCAATCAAAATCCTCTGCACCTGAGCTCTCTGGCCTGGGACCACGACAACCAACGGTGTTCCCCTGCTCCCTCGACCCCCAGAAATCGAGCCCCCCATTTGGAGCTCGCAGACTAGTTCCCAAGTCCCCCTCTGCAGGCTGTTTCTAGGTGCCCCCCTCCTTTAAAGTGTAGAGTGCAAGGCTACCAACCTGTCCAGCACCTCTGCACCTGGACACTCTAGGGTAGGTAAACTCGAACTGCTGGTGGTACTTTGGACCTTGGCCCCCTAACATCTTAAGTCCTAAAGGGGACCCCCGAGATTTATTTGCAAATACCTGTATTCAGTATATGTTTCTTTCTCCATAGGAAAGCATTACCGCGTAAAAACGTATTTGAGTGAACATTTTTACTTACCTGCAAAAACTGATCAACTGAAAAGTACTTACTGAATTATGATGTTTTTAGTGTTAAAATAAATATAAAAATGCCTGTTATTTTTCTAAAATTGGTCTTGAGTTTCCCCTTGAGTGTGTGCTCCATTTATTGACTCTGTGTTAAACAAAATGCTTGAACACTAACCTCCGATAAGCCTAAATTGCTCATCCACAATACTACAAAAGAGAGCATTTGAGATTATTAATTTAAGCCCTCTAAGTCAAGAAGGGTTGTCTGGACTTTCTACATAGTGTACCTCATTTTGGTATATTACAGAAAAAGCCAGCTCCCTACATCAACCTTAACCACTGTGTTACATTCTGAATCCTGAATTTGTGCTTCTCCAAGCACTATTTAAAAGTGCCGACCAGTATGGATGGCACGGGAATCCTACACCTTGTAGGTCCTTTGCCTTATGAAAATAAGTTACTTACCTGTAACTGTAGTTCTCCAGTATTGGAAGCTTTCATAGATTCACATGCTTGAATCATTCCCCGTCGTCGAGATGGGAGTCCCCGGTACATCAAAAAAGCAATGCTAAACCAATACAAAGCAGAAACTAGGCCTAGGCCCATTTCAGTGTTTGTTTTTATGGTGTTTTTAAATTTGTAGATGTTAAGCATGGAGTATTTATCAGTTCGGGGACTATGTTTTTTTCAATTAAAGCTGTTCTTTCCTACAGATTGACAATTTAAAGAACACTCTTACAATTATTTAAGTATAGAAAAAATGTGCTATTGACTGCTAGCTACTCTGATTCAAGCATGTGAATTTATGAAAGTTCCAATACTGGAGTAAGAAAATAAGTTACCTACCTGTAACTGTAGTTCTCCAGTATTGTAAGCCTTCATAGATTCACATGCGACCCGCCCTCCTCCCCTGAGAGACTCACCTTTGGATTGTTCCAGGGTTATCATTTGCACAAGTGCTCTGAAAATCTGAAGGTCTAAGGTTCTCACAGGAGTGTTCTAGAGGGTGAAGGGTCCTGATTGGTTCAAGAATTACTTCTTGTCTCTTTTACAAAACGAGAGATATAGGTTACAAAACTGAAATGGGCCTGGGCCTAGTTTCTGCTTTGTATTGGTTCAGCATTGCTTTTTTGATGTACCGGAGACTCCCATCTCGACGACGGGGAACGATTCAAGCATGTGAATCTATGAAAGTTCCAATACTGGAGTAAGTAACATTTTCTATACACTGATTTGCACACAAATGACTCATTGTCTCTGTATATGTTTGTGGTGTAAAGTGCTCTGATAACCTACACCAGTATAAGAGGTGCTATAAAATGAATAAAATACATGTGAGTGAGGGACTATGGGGCGATGAGAGGCCCTGTTGGAGGGTGATAGTGAGGGAATCGTTGAAGAGCCCCAACAAAGATAGTTGTTTCCTGGTGCACTGTGAGGTGATCATTTACTACGCTTTCAAATCTAATACAATTGAATATATAACGGCAAAAGACTTGTAGAAAGCACCATGTTTTCCAAATTTTCTTGGGGGAAGAACCCCTCAGAACCACCCTCTGGAGGGGTCAGTGTCGCTTGCCGGACTCGCTATGCACCGTACTGGGGCTGGTCTAACAAAATTTGACAGGGCAGCTTTGGGTTTCCTGTCCGGCCCTGATAGTCACGGCCACTGGAATTCTGTGATTTTGAGGCTGCAGCATTTTCCGCATAAATATGAATTAGTCGCATTTGCCACGTAATCCATCATCTGCTGCATAATCTAGATTTTAACCCCAAAAAATGTTCTAGCTCAAATGGATCAAAACTTACTAAAAACTTGGCAAAGCGTGTTGCCATGCAGTGGAAAGCCCTCCATAAAGGTTGACTATTCACCTTTCTGTACTGCCCTAAGTGGCATGGGTATGCCCACACGTGGGTCCCTTCCTCAGTTTGTCACTGGAAGCAAGCTGTAACCGGATGATCATCCCATAATTAGGGCGAAACATGTCCTGGGTTGCTGGTGTTCCAGTTCAGGGAGCACTTACCTTGGCAGTTTGGGCTGGACCGTTTCCATTAGGAGGAGGTTTAAGATTGATTTGCATTTGGCTGGGTCCAAACTAAGGTGGCATGGTGAGCAAAACAACAATGGGTTGGAGTGCTAGCCCGAACGATTGCCAGTGATTACCCTTATTGAAAGCAGCTTCCCATCACCTTTTGTCTGTTTCATGTACCGCTCTAAGTGGCATGGGTATACTCAGATGTGTGTCCCTTGCACACTGTGTCACTGGAACCAAGCTGTACCTGGGTGATGAGCCCAGAATTATAATGAAACTGGTCCTCGATTCCTTGTTTTCCGATTCAGGGAGAACTTGGCTTGGCAGTTCAAGCTGGACTGTTCCCATTAGGAGTAGGTTGACGACTGGTTTACATATGACTGGGTCCAAACTGAGATGACTTGGTGAACAACAGAACAATGGGTTGGAGTGCTAGCCCAAGCGATTGCCAGTGGTTAGTCTTATTGCAAGCATTCCTCCTATCACCTTTTGTCTGCTTTATGTACCGCCCTAAGGGGCATGGGAATGCCCAGAGGTGGGTCCCTTGCTCACTGTGTCAATAGAGCCAAGCTGTACCTGGGTGATGAGCCCATAATTAGAGAGAAAATGGTCCGGGGTTGCTTGTGTTCTGGCTCAGGGAGGACCTGGCTTGGCAGTTCGGGCTGAGCTGTTCACATGACGAGCAGGGTCAAGAATGATTTGCACATGGCTGGGTCCAAACTGAGGTGGCATGGTGAGCAAAGGAACAACGGGTTGGAGAGCTAGCCAGAGCGATTGCCAGAGGTTAGACTTATTTCAAGCAGCCTGCCATCACCTTTTGTGTGTTTCATGTACTGCCTTAAGTAGCATGGGGATGCCTATGTGCCCCTTGCTCACGGCGTCACTGGAACCAAGCTGTGCCTGGCTTATGAGTCCATAATGAGGGCAAAACCAGTCCTGGGTTGCTTGTGTTTCGGCTTGTAGTCCGGTTCAGGGAGGGCCTGGCTTGGCAGTTCGGGCTGGACTGTTGTAGGAAGCTGACTTTTTATGTAGTGATAACAACGTAAGGGCACACCATGTAAAAAAAGTTCAGATGACCCTTATTTGGTTTACAGTGTTTACTTCAATAATCCCAAGTGCTCTATTTATGGTAATATGGTTGAACAACTTAGGCTTATCAGAGGGGAGCGTTAAGCATTTGTTGTACATACACATTCAAAAAATGGTTCACACACTCAATAAGAAATACGAGACCAATTTATAAAAATAAAGTGGATTTTTTATAGGAATTGGGGGCCAGATGTACGACGCATTTTAGCGTGCGCAAACGGGTCTTAGACCCGTTTGTGCACGCTAAAAAGCATGGGCCCATGTACAAACAATATTTTGCGACTCGCAAATAAATTGCTATTAGGAAGGGGTGTTCCCTTCCTAATGCACAAGTTACTTACCTTCGGTAATGATATATCTGTAAGAAACATTAGTTAGTGATAGATTCCTTACCTTAGAATTACCCCCAGGCGTCAGACTGGATCCGGAAAGTTTTCGTTAGCAGTACCTCTGCGCGTCAGAAGGTGGCGTTGGTCGGCTCCGCGTCCGTCGTCTGCGTCGTGGTCGCCGGGATGACGTCGCGGCAGCTACTTAGATGCCGCCCTCGCGCGCTGACGTCTGTTCTGTACACGACTTTCCGCGCCAGAAACGCAGAGCCATGCAAGATACTGACCACTGGTGCACAAAACTAGGGCCCTGAAGGGATGTCCTTAACCCTAGAAATCAGTTCGCAGAACGGGGAGGATGGGTGGGGCGGTAAGGAATCTATCACTAACTAATGTTTCTTACAGATATATCGTTACTGAAGGTAAGTAACTTGTGCATCTGAAAGAAACACGTTAGTGATAGCTTCCTTACCTTAGAATAGATACCCCAGCAATACCAACCCCGGTGGTGGGTCTGCGAACTAAGATCACACCTGAAAGTCCTGGAGAACAGAACGGCCAAAGAAGCCATCTCTCCAGACTTGGCTGTCCAGGCAGTAGTGCTTGGTGAACGTGTTCAGCGATGCCCACGTAGCTGCCTGACAGATGTCGCTTAGAGGAACTCCCCGTCCCAAAGCAGTGGTGGCTGCCGTCGCCCTAGTGGAATGGGCGCACAACCCAACTGGAGGCTCCTTTTTAGCCAGAGTAACAGGCCTCGATACACAAGACGACCCACCTGGAGATGGTCCGCTTGTGTACAGCCCGACCTTTCTTGGCGCCCACGTAGCCAACAAAGAGTTGGTCATCCACCCGGAACTGTTTTGTGCGGTCTAGGTAGAAGGAGAGCGCACGTTTTGGGTCTAGACGGTGGAGCCTCTCTTCCTCTCTCGAAGGATGCGGAGGTGGATAGAAGGTGGGCAAAGTGATGGTTTGGCCAATATGAAAAGATGTAACCACCTTTGGAAGAAAGGATGGATGAGTGCGTAGGACCACTTTGTCCGGATGCATAGCCAGAAATGGAGGCTTAGAAGAAAGAGCCTGGAGCTCACTCACTCTCCTAGCAGAAGTGAGGGCCACCAGGAAAGCAGTCTTAAGCGTCAAGAGACGAAGAGGACAGTTGTGAAGTGGCTCAAAGGGAGCACACATTAAAAAGGTCAAGACCAGGTTCAAGTACCACTGAGGCATAACGAAAGGAACCGGAGGAAAGAGATGCGTTATGCCTTTCAGAAAACGATTAACAACAGGGGACTTAAAAAGAGAAGGTTGATCAGGAAGCCTGAGAAAGGCAGAAATGGCCGAAAGATAGCCCTTTAGAGTGTCCAGAGCAGAGCCCTGCTGGCCAAAGAAAGAAGGAACAAGAGAACCTCAGAAAGAGGGGCAGAAAGGGGATCCACAGCCTTTGCTGTGCACCATGCCACAAATGTGTTCCATCTACAGGCGTATACCGTCTTAGTGGAGGGAAGCCTGGCTGCCAAGATGACATCACAGACTTCGGGAGGCAGGTCAAATAACGTCAGTTGCCGCCGCTCAATCTCCACGCAAGGAGGTGGAGGCTGGACAGGTTCGGGTGGAGGACCGTCCCCTGCTGCTGTGACAAAAGATCCTCCCGAAGAGGCAGATGAATCGGAGGATAAATGGCCATACTGAGTAGCTCGGGATACCATACTCTTCGTGCCCAATCCGGAGCCACAAGAATGACTTGGGCCTGGTCGTGCCTGATCTTCTTCTGCACTCTGGGCAGAAGTGGTACAGGCGGAAAGGCGTACAGAAGACCGCAACTCCACTCGCGACGAAAAGCGTTGCCTAGCGAGTGCCGCCTTGGAAATTCCAACGCGCAGAATTGCTGACATTGCGCGTTCTCTTCGGTGGTGAACAGATCTAACCAAGGCTCTCCCCACTGTTGAAAGAGTCCTTGCGCCACCTCCGAGTGAAGACGCTATTCGTGATCCATCATGCACCTGCGGCTGAGCTCGTCCGCCTTGGCGTTCAGGGAACCTACCAGGTGTTGAACCACCAGAGATATGCCCTGATGTTCCAGCCATGTCCAGAGACGCAGAGCCTCTTGACATAGGGTCCACGACCCCACCCCGCCCTGTTTGTTGCAGTACCACATGGCGGTGGTGTTTTTCTGCGAACACCTGCACTACTCTTCCCCGGACAGAGGGAAGGAATGCCTTGAGTGCAAGACGGATCGCCCGAAGCTCCAGGAGGTTGATGTGGAGCCCGGACTCCACCGGAGACCAGAGGCCTCTGATCTCCGCCTCTCCCATGTGGCCACCCCATCCCAGAAGGGATGCATCTGTCACCACAGTGTGTTCTGGTTGGGGAAGGGAGAGGGATCTGCCGTTGACCCAATCCTGGTTCGTGAGCCACCACTGCAATTGTCGTGCAGTGCCCTCCGAGATCTGGACGCAATTGGACAGGTTGCCCTGATGCTGCGTCCACTGGAACTTCAAGTCCCACTGCAGAGCCCGCATATGCCACCTGGCATGATCGACCAGCAGGGTGCAGGAGGCCATGAGTCCCAACAGCCTCAAGGTCTTCCTGACTGACACCCGGGATAGAGGCTGAAAGATCGGAATCATAGCCCGAATATCCCTGACTCGCTGTTCGGGAGGATAAACCCGAAACTGCGTTGCGCCCAGAACCGCTCCGATGAAGAGGAGCTTCTGAGAGGGAATCAGGTGCGACTTCGGCGCATTGATGGAGAACCCCAGCAAGTGCAGGAGATCGGCCGTAGTCTGGAGGTGGGAGACGACAGCCTGGGGCGAGCCCGCCTTCAACAGCCAGTCGTCGAGATAGGGGAAGACTGGAACCCCTGATCTGCGCAGATGAGCTGCGACCACCGCCATCACTTTCGTGAACACCCGAGGGGCGCTGGTAAGGCCAAAGGGGAGCACGGTGAACTGAAAATGCTCGTGGCCTACCGTGAACCGCAGGTAACGCCGGTGGGCCGGCAGGACGGGGATGTGAAAATAAGCGTCCTGCAGGTCCAACGCTACCATCCAGTCTCCAGGGTCGAGGGCAGACAAGACCTGAGCCAGGGTCAACATCTTGAACTTCTCCTTCCAGAGGAAGCAGTTGACGTTCCTGAGATCCAAGATAGGACGCAGGCCTTTGTCCTTCTTGGGCACCAGAAAGTAGTGGGAATAACAAGCACGACCTACTTCTGGGACAGGAACGCGCTCAATGGCTCCCTTGGCCAAGAGAGCCGTAACTTCCTGCTGGAGAAGGGATGGGTGATCCTCCGATATGCGATGGTACTTGGGTGGCATGGAGGGAGGGGTAGTCTCGAAGGGGAGGGAGTAGCCCCTTCGGACGATTTGCAAAACCCACCTGTCTGACGTGATGGTGCACCAGTGGGGGAGGTGATGGCGAATCCTGCCGCCCACTGGTGTTTGGTGGCCCTGAAATGTCGGACTAGGAGGGCTTGGAGGCTGCGTGGAGGGGGTGGAGGTGGACTGGCCCCCAGAACCACGGCGTTGGTTCCCACGTCCCCGGCCGCGCTGGGATGAAAAGTTCTGCGCCGGACTGTGGCTCTGAAGGGAACGTGGTGGGGCACCCCTTCCGTGACCACGAAAGGGGCGAAAAGCAGACTGTGCAGGACGCAGGGTGGAAAGACCCAAGGACTTGGCCGTAGCCCGCGAGTCCTTGAAACGCGTCAATGCACTGTCCGCCTTGTCGCCGAACAGGCGACGGCCATCAAAAGGCATGTCCATTAGGGTGTTCTGGACATCCCCCGAAAAGCCAGTCGTCCTCAACCAGGCGTGGCGTCTGATTGCCACCGACGTGGAAATCGTTCTGCCCAGTGAGTCGGCGGTATCCAGTCCACACCAAATGGCGAACTTAGCTGCGTCTCTCCCTTCAGCAACAGAACGGGAGAGCACGGTCCGGGCCTCCTCCGGACACTGAGGCAGCACTTGCGCCACCGAGTCCCACACAGAGTGGGAGTAACGGCCCAAGAGGCATGCGGTGTTCACCGACCGCAGCCCTAAGCTGGAAGAACAAAACAACTTCTTCCCAAGGTGATCCAGCTTCTTGGATTCCCTATCCGGGGGTGCGGTAGGGAAGGCGCTCTGGGACGTCGAGGCTTGGCCCACCAAGCTCTCAGGGGAAGGGTGTTGGGAAAGGAACAAGGGGTCGCCCGGAGCCGGGCGGTGGCGTTCGGCAATCATCCTATCCACAGGAGCCCCTGTGGTGGGCTTGGACCAAGTGCCCAAAAGGATATCTGAGATAGGTTCATTAAAAGGCAGCAGGGGCTCCAAAGAGCTTGCTGCCGGTTGAAGTACCTCTGTCAGGAGGTTAGTCCTGACTGCCACCGTAGGAAGCTCGAGGTTAAGAGCCTCGGCCGCCCTACGCAACACCACTGCGTAAGACGCTCCCTCCTCCGTAGCCACGGTAGGAGCAGACAGCATGCCAAGGTCTGGCGAGGTGTCCAAACCACTGTCATCCCCCAGGTCCTCTCTCCAGTCCTGTTCCAGTTGTTCCGTTAAAGGGTCACCTGACCCCTCCCAATCTTCCTCCTCCTCGTGCTCTGGGTGCCAATCTGGCCTAAAAGGGACTCCAGGAGTGAACAGGGGCACAAAAACGCCGCCCGGCACCGGATCCGGCATCGGTCGACGCCGGTCCGGCTCCGTGTCTTCATCCAGAAGGAGGTCGACACCGGCCGGGGGGCCGGCCGGCGCCGGGCGCGGTAGTGGTGCCGTCAGAAGCGGCGCCGGTGGAGGTGTGATAAGGTCAACCGGCGCCGATCCGGATCCAGGCCTGGATCCACGGGGGCCTGCGGCGCCGGGGCCGGAGCTGCCGGCAATGAATGTCCCAGCCCCCCAGCTGAGTCCGGGGGGGCCAGAGGCGCGCCGGCGGGTTTGGGCCGCCCAAAGATGGCATGCATCGCTTCGTAGAACGTACGAAGCTGGGCGGGAGTCGCCCCGGGTCCCGGAAAGGGAGGGAAACCCGGAGTCGAATCTTCGGGCTCTGCACGCGGAGCCGCGGGAGAGGCACCACCCGCGGACCTCGTCGGGTCAGCCGACCAACGAGGAGAAGTCGAAGAGCGTTGATGCTTCTTCGACTTCTTTTTGTGCTTCGACTTACCCGACCCCGAGTGCGAAGACTTCGATGACTTCGATCCTGACTGATGGTGGCTCCGCGACCGGTCCCTCGACCTCCCTCTCGACCGGGACCTCGAACGGCGCGGAGCCGACTGTCGGCGTTCAAGCAGTTTTCGGGACCGCTCCCGCAAAGCCTTCGGCGTCAACAACCGGCAGTCGGAGCACGACTTGGGGTCGTGGTCGTGCTCCAGGCAGAAAAGGCACACGCGGTGCGGATCCGTCACCGACATCAGTCAACTACAGGAACCTCAGGCCTTGAATCCTGGCATCCCTCGTGCACCTTACAGAGTCATGAAACTCGAAAAAGACGTCGACAAAAGTCGAGAAAAACTTAGTCAAAAAATGACTGAGTTACCGGTCTTCCCGGATCTGCGCTGGCTGGCGCGGAAAAAGAAAAAACTGATGTCAGCGCGCGAGGGGGGCGTCTAAGTAGCTGCTGTGACGTCATCCCGGCGACCACAACGCCGACGACGGACGCGGAGCCGACCAATGCCACCTTCCGACGCGCAGAGGTACTGCTAAAGAAAACTTTCCGGATCCAGTCTGACTCCTGGGGGTAATTCTAAGGTAAGGAATCTATCACTAACGTGTTTCTTTCAGATAGCGACCGCAAAGCTATGTACCAATGTTTTGCGACCGCAATTGCGGTCGAAAAATTCTTGCAAATTACCAACTAATTCAAGTAGGTGGTAATGCATTCGCAAATGGGAAGGGGTCCCCAGGGGACCCCTTCCCCTTTGCAAATGCATGCAATATTATTTTATAAGGACAGGCAGTGGTCCCAGGGACCACTGCCTGCCCTTAAAAAAAGAAACAAAAACGTTTCATTTAAAAAAAAAAAAAGCATCCCGTTTTCCTTTAAGGAAAACTGGCTGCATTTAAAAAAAAAAAAGATGCTTTATTTAAAAGCAGTCCCAGACGTGGTGGTCTGCTGAGCCCAGCAGGCCACCGTCCCTGGAAGGGCCTGTCATTCCCAATGGGCTCGCAAATTGCGAGAGGCTCATTAATATTCATGAGCCTCGCAATTTGCGACCCCATTGGGAATCGCAGACAGTGTTAAACACACTGTTGTACATGCCAAATAGCGCCTCACAAATTGCGAGTTGCAAATGCGACGCAATTTGGGAGGCGCTATTTGGCAGGTCGTACATCTGGCCCTTAGACACCAAGATCTTTGGATTAACTTTAGTACATTCAGAAATATCGATTTTAGAAGAAAAATAGGAAAATAGTCCAAATAATGGGTTGGAGGCATACGCCTCAAACTTTACAATGTTAACCTATGGGAAGAAAAACACCCATCCCATCACCTTTTGTGTGTTTCATGTACCTCCAGAGTATCAGCACCTAGGGCGCCCCCCATCCCAAGAAACTCACTTAGAATCACCATTCAAAAAGAATCCCTCCAGAATCTCAGCCCCATAGAGTACGTCTCCTAGGGTCACCACTAACAGAGAACCCTTTCAGAGTTCCAGGGCCCTAAGGAGCCCCCATCCCATGCATCTCGGCCCAATCGGGTACATCTCCTAGAGTCACTGTCGACCGAGGCCCTCTCCAGAGTCTCAGCTCCTTAGGGTACCTCTCCTAGAGTCACCGCAGGACGAGACCCCCTCTAGAGTCTCAGGCCTCTAGGGCGCCCCCCAACTAAGGGTTGTACGGGTGGTGCTCACACTGATAGCGAATATGGGGCATATTTATGCACCCCTTGCGCAGCCGGAGCATCACATTTTGTGATGCTCCGGCGGCGCAAACTACACAATCATATTTATGAGGTCAAGCAAAGCCACTCTGCGTGGCTTTGAATTGCCTCATAGATATGGAGTATGGCAAGGCAGCGCAGATCTCTGCCTTGCCTTACTTTGCGCTAGGGAGGCGTTCCATGGGCGTTGCGGTGGGCGTTCCATGGGTGTTGCGGTGGGTGTTCCCAGGCAACATCCATGGATTTTGACGCTTCCCCAGATTTACAACATGATGCAAACCTGGTGATGCTCCAAAACCTTACGCCTCCCCAGGGGAGGCGCAACGAGGAGAAATAACTTTATTTCTCCTTGTTTTTACTCTTTCCATCTGTGCTGCATTCCGCAGCACACATAGAAAGATCAAAAAGCCTCCCAGAATTGTTTTTGTGCAGTAAGGTGCCCCTTCCTGCACAAAAACAATCCTGCCGACAACACAGCATGGTGCAAGGGTGCCTGCATTGGCGCTAGGCTGCCAAAATGCCACCAGCGCAGGGGGAAAGGACAGGAATGCACCATATTGGATAAATATCCCTTTCACTTTGACGTATGGCAGTGCAAGGTGACTTGCTGCGCTGCCCTATGCCAAAACCCGCTCCAAAAACACCCTCCTGGTTACACCTCTCCTGAGAAGGCATTAGGTTTTGGTGCAGCCGCAGGTTTACATGTCTTTGTAAGTCTGGGGAAGCGTCAAACTCCATAGGTGTTACGTGGGTACATCCACCGTAATGCCCATGAAACGCCTCCCTAACGCAAAGCAGCTTTGCGTGGCCTCATAGATTATGAATTTTTTATGGTTTGCTCTGCCGGAGCATTACAAAAATTGCCGCTCCAGCGGTACAAGTGGCTCGTAAATGTGCCTCTGCGTTTTTAAGGCGTGATATGTAGGGGCATATTTATGACTCCTTGTGCCGCCATATTGGGAGGCTTCAGTGGCGCAAATGATAAAATCATATTTAAGAGGTCACGCAGAGCCACTAGTTCCTGCTAGTATATCACTGGAGTGTAAAGCTGTCTCAAACGAAATCAATTAATAATTTATGTGAACATCGAGGTTGCATTACAAATCATCTTGTATTTACTAAAATTGTGGCATAGGGCAGCACAGCAAGTTACCTTGCGGCACTGACCTGTGCCACAGGGAAAGGACAGGAATGCACCGTATATTTCCAAAATATAATGCAGCACACATAGAAAGAGGAAAAAACGAGGCAAAATAAAGATATTTCTCCTCGTTTGCCTTACCTGGGGAGGCGTGCCTTTTTGGTGCATTCCCAGGTTTACTTGGTTTGGTAAATGTGGAAATGCGTAAAAAACCATGGGATGTTTCGTGGGAACACCCACGCAACACCCATGGAACGCCTCCCTTGCGCAGAGTAATGCAACGCAGCGATTTGCACTGCGTTGCATTACTTCATATTTTGTGGCCTTCTGTGGCTTCATAAATATGACTTGGGGCTTTGCGTCATGCATGTACCAAGTTGCATGGTGCAGGCATGACGCAAGACCCTCGTAAATATACCCCTATGTTATTAAGGCTTGTACTGTAGTATTGATATCAGTAATGCTTCCACTGATAGTGACTGAGTTACTGTAGTACTGGCACGGACAGAGAAAAATTCACTAAAAGATGCACTGTTTGTGTTCACACTGATAGTGACTGAAAGCCTCATTTATGAGGAAGTCACGCAGTGAAGCGCAGCAAGTTACTTTGCTGCGCTGCACTGCGTGAGAAGGAAAGGGCAGGAATGTGCCGTATTTAAAGCAGTATGGCACATCCCTGTACCTTCTCATGTTGCAAGGGTGCTGTATTGCATGCAGGATTATTTTTGTGCAGGAAGGGGCACTTTTCTGCACACAAAAAACAATCCTGGGAGGCATATTCCTCTTTCTGTATGTGCTGCAGCATGCAGAATGCAGCGCACATAGAAAGATGAAGAAATGAGGAGAAATGGCGATATTTCTCCTCCTTATGCCCCCTTTAGGAAGGTGCACGTTTTTGGCGCATCCCTAGGTTTACAAGTTCTTGTAAATCTGGAGATGCGTCTAAATCCATGGGAGTTGCATGGGAACACCCACTCACCGCCCAGGGAACGCCTTCCAAGAGCAGGGTAACACAATGCAGCGAAATGCGCTGCGTTGCAGTATTCAAGATTTTTGAAGCCACTCAGAGCCACACAAAGTGGCTTTGTATGGTTTGAAAAATCTGACATAGAGTTTGCGTCACGTATGTACCACGTTGCATGGTGCAAACATGACACAAGCCTCTCATAAATGAGGCCCTCAGTTACTTAGGGCCTTATTATGACTTTGGCTGTGTGGGATTGGGGCCGACACGCTGCTGCCCTGCTCCCACACCGCCATAACAGAATGCCCACCAGATTATGACTTTTTAAGTCGCTGGCGGGAAGTTCTTTGGCGTTCCCTCAGCTGCGCCTTTGAAACAGGCACCACAGTGGGAACTTCAAAGCATGTTCCTGCATGGCCTGAAATGCACAATGTTGTGCATTCTGTTTCGTGCAGGAAGAACGAGTTACTTACCTTCGGTAAAGATGTATCTGGTAGAGACACAGTCTAGCCGCAGATTCCTTAACTTAGAATATCCCCCCTGGCGTCAGACTGGATCCGGAGAATTTTTTCTCTCAGCAGTACCTCTGCGCGCCGGGGGACGGCGCCGCATGGCTCCGCCCTGACGTCGTCCACGGACATGACGTCAGTGGAGCCATATAAGTCCCTCCCAGCGCGCTGACGTCAGTTTTCTTCGGTGAAACTTTTCTGCGCCACAACGCGGAGCCACTACGAAAACTGTGAGAGCTTGGGAACAGTGTGCCAAAAAAGATAAAAAAATCATTGAAACAATGACAAAGAGAATAGAATGATGAGAAACATCACCAAAAATGACAGTGAAAGAGCACTGTATATTGAAAGGAAGTGAAAGGAAAAAGCAGAGAACCTGCTCCTAGAAACAGTCTCGCAAAAGCGAAAACTGTGCCCTCCCATGAGGCAAAACGGCGTTGGAAATGAATGTCATGGCAAACGAAAGGAAGTCTGCAACCACAGGATGTAACCGTGAAGGGCAACAAGACCGAAGCAATATGACTCACGGTAATCCACCACAGGTCAGCAACAACAGGGTATGTGCAACCATACACCCTACAAAAGACCCATTGACTGAGTCACAGTCAAGAGACCTCGATCCAATTGACTGTAACAGAATCAAGTAATGGAGAGAAGACAGGGGAAGGAGGGAGGGAGGGAAGAAGAACAGCAGTAAGCCCCACACTGGAAGAACCAGGGTGTAGGAGCGTAGAAGGATATATGAACCTACCACCCAATAATGTGTGGAGAAATAATAGATAAACATAATGAGCCATCCTGCCCAGGAGGGGGGTGAAAGAGGCCACCCCGCAGGAAGACAAAAGCCACCTGGAAGGAGATGAGTGGGTAAAACCCACCTGAAAAGGTCCTCGCAGAGTGGGGAGGATGGGTGGGCGTTAAGGAATCTGCGGCTAGACTGTGTCTCTGCCAGATACATCGTTACCGAAGGTAAGTAACTCGTTCATCTGATAGAGACATCTAGCAGCAGATTCCTTAACTTAGAATAGACACCAAAGCCATACCCCATTGGAGGAGGGTCTGCGACTGAAAACCCACCACGTTCCAAAAAGAACTGCTCCGTCAACAACATTGACTAAACACGGTGGGAACAGCAATGCCAGCGCGGCTAACACCAGACCTATGAAACTCCGTAAAGGAGCAAGAACAAAGGGAGGCAAAGGCACCACAAGTTGTCAGAGGACGGTACGAGACCCCCCTCGTCCAGACAGGAACGAAGGGAACACAGAACCAGAAAGGTTGGTGCATAATGGAAGAAAGTAGATAACTTCCGCAAAAAGAAGTGAAACTGAGCACCGGATCCCATGGATCCGCAAGAAACACAGTCCCCGAAAAGGGACAAGATAGCATGACAGCATCAGAGCATACCAACGGAACATACACCACAGTGGATGCCAAAAAATGAAAGGTGAGTGAACAGACATCACCATGCAGAGATATACAGAACCATGACTACCGGGAGATACAGCTATGTGGATAACAGGTTACACACAAGGAAACAGTGTGTATCGTGAGAACCACACCACACCTATGCAAAAGCCCAAGGAAGTGGAGCATCAACAGCACGCATGCGCGGCAAAGAGAGGCAGGTGCATCACCAGGTAGTCAACCAGCCAACCGTACCCAGAGGTACAAACGGCGAAGGGAAACCGGCAAAGCCAGGGACACACAGAGAGCTCGCTCCCATATGAGAGAGAGAGAGAGAGAGAAAGAGAATCTGGGGCAAAACCCCCCGATACTAGGCCAAGGAAAAACCTAGTATGTGTGCCCTCTCGTTATGAGTATATTGCATGACATATATACATGCAGATGAAGACATATAGATATAACTCCAAAGTTGCCCTGAAGCTTAAAGACGCCACTCCACGAAGGATAGTTCAACAGAACACTTTATTTTCAAACCGGCTTTCACATTCCAAATGTTTGTAATCCCTTACGCGTTTCGGAGCGGCTGCTCCTTCATCTGAGGGGAATTTGGCAGTCACGGATCTCCGCTGCATGCACTCACTCCAATTTATATACTCATCGGTAATTGCCCTCTGGTTGGCCACACAAGTAGGTATCATTGCATCCTGGGAGTTGTAGTGACAATGCTGCGGCAATTTCTTCTCTCCAGTGGGTTCCGTGTATTGCCAGTTATATTAAAATATTTGTCAAGCCCTCCAGTGGGCCTCAGAACGTGAGCCCGGTTTGTATTTAATAAATCCTTCGTGCTGCTGACAGTATTCAAACAATTTGACCCTTGCAGACCTAAAGTTCTTTGGCGGTGCAATCTTCCACGGCCGGGCTGCCGCGTAAAACATAACTCCAAAGTTGCCCTGAAGCTTAAAGAAGCCACTCCACGAAGGATAGTTCAACAGAACACTTTATTTTCAAACCGGCTTTCACATTCCAAATGTTTGTAATCCCTTACGCGTTTCGGAGATAAAGAAATATAGATATAAACAAATTGTGAAAGACAATTTCAAGGACACCTAAAAGGCGACAGCATCCCCCCGACGGGGAAGGAACCTTGGTCTCCCGCGATACAGGCGGGGACACTAACCACTACACTCACGAGGAAGGAGTGAGAAATACACAGACATAGGTCTGTCAGAAAAATTTATATAGCCAGATACAGACACTGCATAATAAAGCAAAAGTGCCTTTAGCAATGAGGGAGACACACAACCAGTGAAATAACGTCTTGAACCCATAGACGGACATCAGAATAAAGCAGAGACAATACTGCAAATAAAAGACAAAGTCCGCATGAAGGACTAGAAACAACGGAATTCATGGAAAACCAGACATGAGACGCTGAACCGCTGAGTCAGCATGTCTGTCAAACAGGGCGACCCCATCAAAGGGCAAATCCCGAAGACGCTCCTGAACATTTGCAGGGAAACAGCCATCGCGCAGCCAGGCATGGCGACACAGAGCAACTGACCTGGCCATAGCCCGACCCACAGAATCAGTGGTGTCTTTGGCCGACCGAATGGAAAACTGGGCAATGTCCCGGCCATCACCTATCAACCGATCCAGGTCAGTCCGAGGGCCCTCTGGAAGAGAGGGAAGGAGGCGCTCGACCGAGTCCCAAAGGGCCGAAGTAGCCCATGCAAACACGCAAGACGTGTTCAGGGATCTAAGGCCTGCACTGGTGGACGCAAAGATATGACGGCCACACGACTCCAACCAGCGAGACTCCCAAGTGGGAGGGAGTAATGGAGGAGGGGCAGAAGGCGGCAAGACTGAGGCCGCTTGGACCACCAGCCCTTGAGCCCGAGGATGGAGGGACAAAAAGGCAGGGTCATCTGGAGCCGGGCGATGTCGACGTGCAATAGCACGATCCACCGGGTCCCCCGAAGAGGGTCTCGCCCAAGTCCCAAGAAGAGTGTCGTATAACGACTCGCCAAAAGACAACAAGGGCTCCACGGCCATGGCACCCTGGTGGAGTAGATCCAACAAGGGATCAGAGGGCAGAGAGACCGAGGGTGGATGCATCTGTAAAATATCTGTAGCCATGCGAACCACCCTCGCAAACGCCGCACTAGCCTCAGTGGCCATCCTAGGTGGCGACAACAAGTCATCCGTAGTTGACGGCAGGAGGCTAACCCGTCCACCAAACCGTGGGGGTTCCATAGCCCAAGGACAACCAAGGCCCAGCCAGGGCACGGGTTCCTGCCCCGAGGGGCAGCGAAACAACCCTAGGGGTGGCAAACCCACAGGGGCCTCCTCAAGTTCAGCCTCCTCATCTACCACCAATCAAGGATCAGCCGAGGATGACACCGGCGTCATCTCGACGTCGACGACCCCCGAAGGAGTCCCG
Source organism: Calotriton arnoldi (assembly GCA_963921515.1). Lineage (NCBI taxonomy): Eukaryota > Metazoa > Chordata > Amphibia > Caudata > Salamandridae > Calotriton > Calotriton arnoldi. The sequence continues at coordinate 5,843,526 of CAWUFW010000110.1, read as the reverse complement.
TCCGCCCGGCGTCGACTCGACTTCCACCAAGATGGGAACCTGTGGAGAGGAACGGAGTCGACTCGGAGTCGAGAGCTGTGCCTCAGTTGGCGTCGGCGTAGGGAGCCTCACAGGGTTGTGCGGAGACGGCATAGCAGGCTTGGACGTGCGAATAGGATGCCCTTCCGGGCCGTGTCCCGACACCGCAGCGACTCCGGAGCTGGAGTCAGGGCACTCGACCGGCACCGAGGGCGAACCCGCCAGCGAAGTCCCGACCTGAGTCCCTACCCCCTCTGTGGGGCCCAAAGGCGCGCCAGGGAGAGGGGGTGACCCAAAGATGGCCAGTAAAGCCCGAAAATAGGCCTCCATCTGGGTCCTAGTCACCCAGCCCCAGGAAATGGAGGGTAGGGGGGGGCGACTCCTGAGGGCCCGTGTCCGGCAGAGACCGGGAGCAGCGGGCCCCGACGTCACGTTTATGCGAGGTCAACGACCTTCGTGACTTCTTCCGGTGCTTACCTGCATCAGGTGAGCGACGTCCGCGGGAACGACTCCGTGACCTGTCCCGACCCGACGTCCCAGCACGAGAGGGAGACCTGCGGCGTGAGGACTCCGAACGGGACATCCGGGCAGACAACAACTTCATACGACGTTCCCGTAGGGACTACGGCTTCAGCTGCCGGCAGGCATTGCACTCCTCGGAGTCGTGGTGCTCTCCCAAGCACCACATACAGATCGCGTGTGGATCCGTCGCCGACATCTGCCGCGTACAGGTCGCACACGCCTTGAAGCCCGAAGGCATCGCACACTGTACCCGGATGCCGAAAGGCGTCGAGAAGGCCTGAACAGGCCAGAGGTAACCGCAACTCCGGATCCATGTTGGGACGCGGAAAATAAGAAAACTGACGTCCGTGCCCCCCTGCATGCACCCCATGGCGCAGAGGCACCAGGGGGCTGTTTCCTCACAGTCACACTTTTCATGGAGGTTGTACCGCCATGAAAACTCCAGCGTGAGGAAACTTTTATTATGCTTGGCGGGCCGGAGCGGCCTCGCCAAGCATATTGCGGCCCTTAAGACAGCCGCGCCACCGCCAGGGATCTCTGATATGTGGCGGTTGCAGTGGTCTAAGGGTGGCCAGACCGCCCTAGTCATAATAGGGCAATCAGAAGACCGCCACGAGTCTGACGGTCTGTGGACCGCCTGACTCGTAATAAGCATCTAAGCCTTTCAGTGGTAACACTGGCAGTAATAATGACTGAGTTACTATAGTATTTTCATTGAAAATGGCTGAGTTATTAAAGATTGTACTGTAGTATTGGTATCGGTGGTACCACACTGATAGTGACTGAGTTACTGTTGTATTGTCCTTGGTAATGGTTGAGTTAATAAAGCTTGAACTATAGTATTGGTATCAGTGGTACCACACTGATAGTGACTGAGTTACTGTTGTATTGTCATTGGTAATGGTTGAGTTAATAAGGCTTGAACTATAGTATTGGTATCAGTGGTACCACACTGATAGTGACAGTTACTGTTGTATTGTCATTGGTAATGGTTGAGTTATTAAGGCTTGAACTGTAGTATTGATATGGGTGGTACCACACTGATAGTGACTGAGTTACTGTTGTATTGTCATTGGTAATGGTTGAGTTAATAAGGCTTGAACTATAGTATTGGTATCAGTGGTACCACACTGATAGTGACAGTTACTGTTGTATTGTCATTGGTAATGGTTGAGTTATTAAGGCTTGGACTGTAGTATTGATATGGGTGGTACCACACTGATAGTGACTGAGTTACTGTTGTATTGTCATTGGTAATGGTTGAGTTATTAAGACTTGAACTGTAGTATTGGTATGGGTGGTATCATACTGATAGCGACTGAGTTACTGTAGTATTGGCAGTGATAGAGAACAAGTTACTAAAAGAGGCACTGCCGGTGTTCACACTAATAGTGACTGAGTTGCTGTTGTATTGCCGTTGGTAATTACTGAGTTATTAAGGGTTTTACACCAGCAGTAATAGTGACTGCCTTTCTGAGCATGTACTGGTTGTAGTGGCACTTATAGTGAGCGAGTTACTAAGGTCTTCACTGATGGTGACTGGAGACCAAGTCTATGGAAACATATTCTGCTCTGAATGATAGAACAAATGGGCCTGTTTTGGGGTGGGACGGACAGGGAGTAAGCAAGATAAGGAAATAACAGGGTAGGAATCACCCTGTGACCGTTTTATACACCCCCCCCCCCACCTGCACCATTACTAACCTTCCTCTTTGTGCTTCCATGCAGGTCGAGTCACCATGGGAGAATCCTGCTTCTAGTCTGCTGGAGTGTTAGTGTTGGAGAAGTGAACAGTGCACAGGTACAGCCAGGGGAGAGCAGCATATAGGTGTCAGGGGAGAGCAGCACACAGGTGTCAGGGGAGAGCACTACACGGGTGTCGGGGGAGAGCAGCATCAATGGGTATTTGGACAAAATTGAGTTGTAAATATGGGAGATAGAAATATCGGAAAAAAACATTGTGATACAAAGATATTGTGATGCAGAAATATCGTCAAGAATATAGATTTTTTTTCAAGTAAGTAATATCGCTGTTAAGTATATCGTTGCTGTTAATATTATTTCCACTAGTATAGTTGTAAAAAAAAAAAATTCAATTATCTTTATGGGCCCTACTACGAGTCTGGTGGTCCGAGGAACGCCAGACTCGTATTGGCGCGGCAGTGGCGGATCCAGCCATCGCCACACCAGAGGTCCGACCGCCCGATTACACTGAGGCAGTCGGACCGCATGCTCTGTGAGGGAACCGTCGTTCCCTGGCGTAGGAATGGCGGTCAAAGGCCGCAATATGCTTGGCGGGACCGCCACGGTCCCGCCAAGCATATTACCAGTTTCCTCTCAGCCAGGCTTTTCATGGCGGTTCCACTGCCATGAAAACCCTGGCAGAGAGGAAACAATAGGGCCCCCCTGTGCCTCAAACATATGTGGATGCACAAAGGGGGCATAACATGTGCCCCCCTGTGTGCATGCACATAGGTTCCTGCACGGCATGGAATTTCTAGTCCATGTCGTGCAGGAATCTTGTGAGGCGTTCCCATTGTGCTGCCTTTTTAAAAGGCACCGCTGCCTTTGAAAGGGCACCGCAGGGGAAACCGTCACTCCACCCGCCCACCAGACCACTGAAAAGTAGTAATCTGGTGGGCGGCGGCGGCCTTCGGCAGATCGGTGGCGCGGCGGTTTGTACCTCCGCGCCACCGCTCTGCTGAAAGGTCGTAATAGGGCCCTATGTGTTTCAGTTCACATATTAATATTATGTGTTAATATTTAGATCATTGTTAAAAATATTTTTAAATATAGGAGCTCATATATAAGCTTTGTGATGCAGTGCAGCACAGCAAGTCACCTTGCTGCGCTGAAATGCATGACAGGGAGAGGACAGGATTGCGCCGTATTTAATGGAATACGGTGTGATTCCTGTCCTTTCCCATGCACTGGCACACAATGGGCTGCCTAGCGCTAAAGCAGGCACCCTTGCACCACGGTGCAAGGGTGCCTGCGTTGCATGCAGGATTGGTTTTGTGCAGAACGGCACACTTTGCTGCACAAAAACAATCCTGGGAGGCATATTCTTCTTTCTATGTGTGCTGCAGAATGCAGCACACATAGAGAGAGGAAGAAACAAGGAGAAATAGAGATATTTTTTTCCTTTTTACACCTCCCCTGGGAAGGTGTCGCCAGTAGGTGTCGCCAGTATGTAGTTATAGTTAGGACCTAGTTTCCATAGGAAAAGCATTTTTTGACTTGCCTATAACTTTGGCGTTGTTTGACCAATCTTCATGAAATTTTCTCAAAAAAGTGGCAAAGTAGGTTCTGTGTGTCATGGAAAGTTTGGGGGTGATCTGTGCAGTGAGGACCGAGAAATAGGGGTGCGAAATAAGGGTGCGTTTGTAATGTTAATTCCATAGGAACGCGTTGTCGAACCTATAGCCCTAACTGCTGGACGGAATGACACCAAATTTAGCAGAAAGATAGATGTTGTTACGCAAATTGTGCTTTTCGTTATTTGGTGTAAATCCGTTCAGTAGTTCAGCACCTTCCTGGGGCTACAATGAAATAATGAAGGGGTCTATCTCGGAACCCCGGCCCCGGGGGCCGCCACCTCCCCGGGGCTACAATGAAATAATGAATGGGGTTCGTCTCGGACCCCCCACCCTGGGGACCACCACCTCCCCAGGGCTTACTTAAAATCGGAGGGGGCCGCGTGACCCCCCTAATGGAGCCCTACATGGCCCTGGGGACCGCCAGGGCCGGCTCCAGCAATGTCCCGGGGTGTCCACCCCCGGGACATTGCAGTTTGCTATGGCTTGGCGGGAGCACCGCTCCCACCAAGCCATAGCAAACACTGCTCCGCTTCTTGGAAGCGAGAGCATTACAAATGCTCTCACTTCTACGAAGCGGAGCAGAATTGCTTTTGGACAGAGGGAGCAGCATGTTAGCAGCTCCCTCTGTCCAAAAGCAATGCCGGCTCCCGGATGTCATGAGTGATGTAATATGTGAGGTCATAAGCAGTGCATTTCAGGGGTGTGAGTTATAGTTAGCTCAGCTAAATAAAACTGCTGAATTTCTCTGCTTTTGTACGAGTGAAAACTGAGCCTAACTATAACGTCTCTGTAACCTTTGGTTTTTTTCAGTGAATTTCTACGTTTTTGTTATTCAGTTCCATTTCCTAACTATAACGTCCCTTTTCAGTGAATATATAAATATATATATATATATATATATATATATTACCTACTGGCGGTCGCCAGTAGGTAGTTATAGTTAGGACCTAGTATCCATAAGAAAAGCGTTTTTTCGCCGGTTGACGAATCTTCGCGAAACTTTCAAAACTAGTGGCCCGCTCCGGTCAGCTCCTGTCTTGAAAGTTTCAGGGTGATTCGTCAAGCGGGGGCCGAGAAAAAAGGGGGGTCCCAAAACGCGTTTTCCCCATGTTAATTTCCACAGGAAACTTTAGACAAAGCTACAGCCCGAACTGCTGAACGGAATTACACCAAATTTGGCAAAAAGGTAGTCCTTGGTTCAGAAAGAGCCCTTTTTTTTAAATGGTGTAAATCTGTTCAGTAGTTTTTGAGATATTAAAGGAAAAACATCTTTATATATCTGGGCGGAGCATAACCCCCCCAGCACGAGCTTGGCTCTAATTGGCTGCCAACACTTCAAACCAGGAAGTGTTGGCAGCCATTTTGTGCCTCGCATCGAGTGAGAAAGAAAAAGGTAATATATATATATATATATATATATACCTCCTTTTTATTGTGAGAAACTTGATTGTAGTCAGTGACCCACGCCCCATAACATATCTGTCTCTTTCAGTTCGTTCTTTTCTTTTGGTGCTTGAGGAGGCAATCGGGGGGGGGTACGGGGGAACCAGCGGCTTTTCAAACGAGCTCTCTCGGGTGCCGAGCCCAGCGCATCCCCTCATCTCCAGCACTGCCGGAGCCAGAGCCAGCATGGAGCCTCCGCCAGCAGCAGCGCTCCTCCGGCCTCTGCCGCTGCTGCTACTGCTGCTGGGGACCACAGCCGACACGGGGGCCGGGCGCCGGTGGCACGGAGAGCGCTGCCGGGGAGCCCGGGACCGCGGGAGCCGCTCGGCTCGGAGCGCTGGGCAGAGAGCATGGACAGCCGGCACCTGCGCCTCCGGAGGGAGCCCTGAGGGCAGGTCTCGCTGATCAGCTCCTCCTTCGTGCTTAAGGGAGATGCGTCACACAACCAGGCGATGGTGCACTGGATGGGCGAGAACAGCAGCGTAAGTCACCACTTGTGTCCCGCGGGGCATCTAGAAGGTTAGAGGTGTGAGCACAATTACAGGCGTGTGCACCGTTGGATGTTGGAATAGTTGGCGATAGAGGTGGGAATACTATCAGAACTGTGAGCGCTAATAGTGTGAGCACAATTAGTGGCGATAACAATTAGAGGTGTGAGCACTACTGGATGTTGGTGAGCACAATTAGAGGCGCGAGTACTGTTGGGTGTTAGAAAAGTTTGCACTAGAGCTGTGACCGCTATTAGTGTGAGCACTACTGGTCGTCGACGAGCGCTAGAGGTGTGAACACAATTAGAGACATGAGCACTATTGGGCGTTAGAATAGTGAGCGGTAGTACAGCCTATCAGAGCTTTGAACACTAGAGGAGTGCACACAATTAGAGGGATGAGTGCTATTAGATGGTAGTATTGTGAGCACTAGAGGCGTGAGCGGTATGTTTGCTGGAGGTCTGAACGCTATTGAGCGCTAGAGGTGTGTGTATTATTTGTGGTGTACATACTACTGGATGTTAAAGGTCTGAGAACCCTCACAGCTGTTAATGCTTTCGGTGTGAGTAATATTAGAGTTTCAAGTGCTATTGGATTTTAGACACACGAGTGAGCACTAAAGGTATTAGTACAATTACAGCTGCAAGTGCTAGAGATGTGAGCACTCTGTCTTCTTAGTGATAGTGGTGTGAGCTGTTAGTGGTGTAAGCATAATGGCATGTTAAAACTGAGTGCTAGAGATGTGAGCACTATTAGAACTATTAATAATATTGCTGAGTTCTGTTAGTAGTGCAAGCACTATGGCATGTTAAAACAGTGCTAGAGATGTGAACACTATCAGAGCTGTTAGTGATAGTGGTGTGAGTTCTGCTAGCAATGTAAGCACTATGGCATGTTAAAACAGTGCTAGTGATGTAAGTGATAGTGATGTGAGTTCTGTTAGTAGTGTAAGCACTATGGCATGTTAATATGAGTGCTAGAGATGTGAGATGTAAGTGGTAGTGATGTGTGTTCTGTTAGTAGTGTAAGCACTGCGGCATGTTAAACTGAGTGCTAGAGAAGTGAGCACTAACAGAGCTTTGGTCATGGAGGTGTGAGCAGTGAGGGTTTCTGGTGTGAAGGTATGTTTGCGGGAAGTGTGCTATCGAGTGTCAGGAGTTTGAGTGGTTGGCATGTGAATGATAGCTCTGTGAGTGAAAGTGCTAATGAATGCTAGACGCGAGAGGGAGTGCTGATGTGTGACTTCTATACACCAGTGTTAGTTTAAACTTGGTGATGGGAGTGCTGTAGGAGTGACGGCTCAATGTGTGAGTATTGTAGGTGTAAGCACTAGTAAACCTTACAGGTGCTCATGATGAATTAATAGTAGGTGTGAAAGTCATTCCGTGCCTCGGCTATTATGTGCGAGTGAAAAACCGTGACTGTCTGGTGTGTTTGTTCAAACTAGAGGTGTGAGCACCAGTGTGAGTATCAGTAAGGCTCATGTGCTCACTAGACGTACAAGGGCTACAGCCAAGGGTCACAGTGAGATTTAGGTGTGAACACCACGCGTCAGTGCTAGTGAGTTCAAGAGGTGTGTGTGCTTGTATTATCAGTCTGAGCGCTAGGTGGTGAATGCTAGTGGGTTCTGTATGTTTTAATACCGGAAGTGCGGAAAGTGTAATCGCTGTAGTTGCTTTAAGTGCAAGTGATCCTGGTCGGTGGCATAATTAGTTGGTGGCGGGAGCGCCTAAGTGTGAGTAATAGTGTGCTCTCGGGGTGTAAATGCTAGAAGTGCAAGGCACGATTCCCTGGAGCTGCCGGTTGCGCTGAGGTCCCCAGTTGAAGCCCTGGGGAGCATTGGAGGTGTGAGCGCTAGACGCTCGAGCGCTCGTTGCTGGAAGCACGAGTGCCGGTGGGTGTCAGAGGTGGGGGTGCTCGTAAGCGCTACATGTGAGGCTGCCGGAGGTCAGAGCGCTACGCTCAAGGCGCTGGGCCTGCAGCACCCGCCATGCTCCACTACACGTCCTTAGGAGACCTCCGACTTTACGAGGACCCTGCTAGACAGCTCCCTCCGCTGGGAGCAGCACGCACTGTTCGAAGCATCGCGCTGTGTGATGTGAGCCAACCCGGCGTTTGTGTGTATATCGCTGTTATTTTGTGACACGCCATGCAACAACTGCACGACTGCGGCATGCCCTGCCTCCTTACCGTACTTTAAGCGCCTCAACTTTCCTAAAGTGAATTTGTCAAAGATTGTATTCACGTGCACTTGGCTGTTGCGTTTATCAAGATTGAAATATTTCCATGCGTGCAGTGTGTTGGAATCCGTGGCTGCACCTGGTCATGTGTTCTGAAATATCCAGAATCAGACTCCTCTTCGGGCTGTTTCCAATTCTCTTTCTTTGGGTTTACCTATCGTGCAAAGTCCTTGTTCTCAATATCATAACTCAGACAGGGGAGCTTAACAAAAATGTGTCTGGTCTCGATGAATGTTTGGATTAGTGGGGTTACAAAAAAATGTCTGTTTTTTTGGACAGTAGCGTCGGCTTGATGTCAATGCAAGGCTGCGTTCCCCTTAACAGCCATAGCTGCTAAGTGGTGGCACCCGTTAGCTAGTGTGGACTGTTTAAGCACTTTTAATTTGCACTTTGAAATTTCTGAAGCTGTGTTTACAGGGTTAAAAAAAAAGACTACAAGTCCCATAATGCAGTGTTGGGCTAGAAGGGATAGACACGACCTGGCGTCACTCTAGCTGCCCAGGAGAAGCGAAGTTGTTTCTAGGTGCTGACCTTTGCTGTGTGAAGTGCCTAAAAGCAAATTGGTGTGTAACTTGTTTCAATAGCTGTCGTCACTTGGGGAAACACAACGTTACCTCCTTGTATTTTGACTTTATATAATGCAGACTGCTCTTGACGAGGCGTGGTAGCGCTTTATAAACACGTCTTAGGTCACGAAGAGCGTATACAGTGGTACGATTAATGTGTGTGATCTGTGGCAGTAAGGATGACAAATTACTTCAGGTTAAAAGGGCGGTGTTCTGTACGGTCATTTAACAAATCAGTGTATTCTGGGAGCTGTAGTCTTGTTGAGGATAAATTGACCCAACCGGATTGGAGCACAAAAAACAACGATGTTTAAATGAACGTGTCCAGGTGGCAGGATATCGTCTGGGAAGCTATTTGTCGCCCCCTATGTCACACTGCAGATCGACCTGTGAAATATATATTTTTTTGTAAATCTTCGATGCGATGCTAGAACGGGTTGCTGCTGATGAAAAGTGAATGGCTTGTTATTTTAAAGGAACAGACTCCCCCACGGAGTGATGTTAGACGAAGCGAGATTGTGTGTAAATGATCGAGAAATGCAAGCCATTAATATCTCTCCTGCCTTGTATCCATCAGCGGTGCAGGAGGCTCATTCTTTTGAAAACTCCCTGGCGGCCATTGGCCCGCCTAACGTCTAGCAACGCACCTGTTGTTCCAGAAATACCAATGCCAGCGCCGCCGAACAGATACTATGACAGATATGCGCGCTGGGGCGGAGGTCACTGCGAAGTGAGGGCTGCAGTTTCTATCCCGTCCTGAAGAGGGAGCAACTGTTGGCTCTCTGCCTGCCACCAGACAGGCTGTGATTTGACGTCTTAGACCGCGTGCAGGGGGTTAATCGAGCCAATGAGGGCTGAAGTCCTAGATTACTCAAGTGAAGTGTGATAATAATAAACCTAGGCTGTGGTCAATTTATGCCGCATAGGGTAAACTCACACAAAGTGATGCCACAAGAAGCTATAGCAAGCCCTATAAAACCCCTCTTTTTTTATTTTTAACAAGAATGGGTTTCTAGTTGACCTTTGTATGTGAAACAAGCAACATGTAATTGCATGTTTACCTATTGTAAGTCAAGTAGCGTTTAAATGTAGGCCATCTTGCACGTTACTGAGAGGCAATACATTTTAAAATAAACTAATGGTTAGCATAGTGTGTCCATTTTCAATTGTTTTCATTTTCTCTGATGAAATAAAACATGCTGGGTGTATTTCTAAGATATTGTAGTAGGTTGTTAATTGCCAGAGATGGCTATTGAGCATGTGCCTCGCGGGCAGCTTTTAGCCGCGATAATCACTCAATTTAACACCGTTAAAAGCTCTTTAGAAAACAGGCCCTCCGGTAATAGTTAATGTGATTGGAGAGGAAACATCCCTCAATACTATTTTCCTGGTACACTTCTGGGCCCACTGCAAACGGGTCAGCATCCTCTCCTCTCTGTCTCGGACAGAAGGGGCGTAGCTTCCATTGGTGCAACAAGTGCAGTGACACCGGGGCCCACTGAACCCTGATTATTGCTGTTTATTCAATCCCCAACCAGTGGGTCAATTTCCATTGGGGCAGCAAGTGCAGTGACACTGGGGCCCACTGAACCCTGATTATTGCTGTTTATTCAATCCGCAGCGAGGAGGTCCATTTCCTTCCTTGCCATGGGACCAAATGCCACACCCGCTACGCTACTGAGAGGGGGAGGACGTCATCTCTCCTTAAAAAGTACACGCGTCCACCTGCGCTCCCTCACCCGCCACTTGTGCCACAGATTCCCCTCACTCAGATACGACGAGGCTTCCCTCGAGGCACATGTGCAGTGCCTGACCCAGTGACGTGTACAGGGCGCCGCAGCCGGTGTCCCTGCTTGAGTCCATCACATGCTGCAATAAATAGAGTTCTAGATGAGACGGATGGAGTTTAATCAACTCTCCTCACTCTGGCACGATGCTCCTATCAGTGTGAGCATAGGGTACAGTTTATTCGCAACCACCGGGAAAGGGGCGAAGCAGGCCCGGCGCAGATTTTCTGTCCACGTCCCATGCTGAACTAAATAGATTTCTAGATTTGATAGGTGGGCTGTAATGTATTCTCCTCACTCTGAGTCGGTGATGTTTCTTCTCATTGTGAGGCGAAGCAACAAAAGACAACCTCTATCTGTTCCAACTTTCCTATGGTAGTTGAAGATCCGCTCCCCGTGTCCTGGTCGGACCATTTTTTAGTTCACTTCTCCTGGCCCACTGAGGGTAGCTGCGGGATATCACAGGCTAGTGCCAGCTCGGCCGCTGCTAAAGTAGATCCCATAGCCTTTGGCCAGGCTTTGGAGAAGCTGAGACCAGCTCTCCCCCCAATATGGAGTGCGCCCTGGCTTGCTTTACCAGATGGATTACGTTGGCGATGGATAGTCTATCGCCCACGTCGAGTCGTAGGCGGGTCAGGGAGTCACCGTCTAAACCATGGTTCTCAGCCGAATTGAAAGTACTTAAGCAGCAATGTAAGAAACAGGAACGCTGCTGGCGGAAGGACTATTGCTCATCAGCAAAGGCCAGGCTCAGAGAAGCCCAGAAAATCTATTACATTGCTATCAGTAAGGCTAAGGGTCTCTATTATGCTGACCGGATAGAGTCAGCCAATAGCAACTCTAGGGAAATCTTCTCTATTGTGCAGAGTTTTATGGCGCCGAGGGCTGAGACAACAAGGCTCCCTGCCTCTAACACATGGTGTGAAAAACTTTCTAATTTTTTTATTGATATGATTCGTACAATACAGACAACATTTAGAGATCAAAGCCCACCTCAGGTGGGGGTGGTGCCCCCGGCTGCTCCTTTTGAGCCGTCTTTCATATTGGAGGCTTTTACACCTATTGACCTATCTGACTCACTTAAAATTCTGAAAGCTATGAAATCAGGCTCCCCGTTGGATCCTTGTAAGGCGAGACTTTTGGCCTCTGTGGCAGAAATAGTTAATCTAGAAGTTAATACGCTCATTAGACTCTCCTTTCAGGAGGCGCTTGTCCCATCAGCGTGGAAGCAGGCTAAGATTCTGCCACTCTTAAAGAAACCTTCAATAAATCCTCAGGATCCAGGGAGCTATCGCCCCATCTCCCTTCTTCCCATTGTATCTAAAATCTGTGAGAAAGCAGTTAATAAACAGCTTACTGATTTCATTGAAGGCTCAGGTTTACTCCATCCAGCTCAATCAGGTTTTAGAGCTGCATATAGCACTGAGTCGGTCTTGGTTGAAGTATCGGAAGCTATCCGATGCTGTCTGGATGCCGGTGGAAGTGCTGCCTTGATATTGTTGGATCTATCTGCAGCATTTGATACTGTTCCCCACTCGCTGCTTCTGTCTCGTTTGATGGAAATAGGTGTCACGGGATCGGCCTGGAGGTGGCTAAAATCCTTTCTTGAGGGGCGTACGCAACAGATCTGGATCCCTCCATTCTCTTCCCCGCCTCAAGGTGTTACCACAGGAGTGCCGCAAGGGTCCTCTTTGAGTCCCCTTCTTTTTAACATCTACGTCACTCCTCTGGTACAATTAGCGGAGGAGCTAGGAGCCAAAATCGTGGCGTACGCCGATGATACTCAACTACTGTTTACCTGGGACAAATCGGAGTGTGATACTCCGAAGGTTAAGAACTGTCTGACAGCTGTCTTTCAGTGGCTGTCAGCGGCACAGCTTAAATGTAATGAAGAAAAGTCGGAGATTCTTCTTTACGGCAACCTTCCCACACGGTTCAGAGATACTCTCTGGCCGGCTGGCTTTCCGTTACCGTCCTCTTCTGGTCAACCCGTCAAGAATCTGGGTGTGTGGTTTGACGAGAATTTGTCTTTCTCGTATCATATCAAAAAATTGGCCGGGAGCTGCTTCGGGATATTGAAGTCCCTCAGGAAATTTCTCCCCTGCTCCCTAGGGCTGCAAGAGAAACAGTGACCAGGGCGTTGATCTTGTCCCGCCTTGATTACGCCAATGCTTTGTACATTGGCCTACCAGACTATTCCCTTAATAAGCTGCAGGTCGTCCAGAATGCAGCAGCCAGGCTTTTATTTAACATTCCCATCAGAAGCAGCGTTAGACAACACCTGCGCACTCTGCACTGGCTGCCGGTCATTAAGCGCGTTAAGTTCAAGGCCCTTGTGGTTGCCTCATCGTGCTCTGCACGGATTAGGGCCAGCTTACCTAAGGAAGCGCTTTGAGTTCTATACCCCTACCAGAGATCTGAGGTCAGCATCTCAGTACCTTGCCCGGTTACCTCGTGTCCGCCGGCAAAGAGTGGGGGCAGATCTCTTGCATTTCGGGCGGCCACTGCCTGGAATTTGTTGCCCTACTCGTTGCGTAACACCCATGATCTTAGTTCTTTTAAAAAACAGCTCAAAACACTTCTGTTTTAATCTGCGATTTTCTTTTTAGCTGCACCTCTAGGTTTGCGCCGGGACACTCCTAGGAGTATCTGTGCGCGTTATAAACTTCAATAACATAACATAACATAACATATTCAATCAGGTTTTGGGGTCCTCTCTACAGAATAGTTCTCCGTTTGATGGTTGTGTTTAATGAATTCCCCTCACTGAAATAAGCCTGTTCTTAGTTAGATAAGTGGTGTCGTTTCTAACCAGTCCCGTAAGGGCGCCAAATCATTAAACCAGCGCTTGCTGCAGTAAAGTCCTTGATCTGGTGGCTTTTAATCTGTTCACCTCTCATGAAGCTGCACTGACTGTAACCTCAGAGTATTTTCTACCCAGTCCTGTATTGGTGGCAGGCTTTAGGACCTGCTTGCTAGCGATCCAGTCCTATGTTTAATCGATTCTCCTCATCATCCATCGCCCTGCAGTCTTATTTCGCGATCTCGTGTGTGAAACGCTTTGACGAGCCCTGACAGGAGAAGGAGGCGCCCGAGCGTGGATGTAAACTGATTAAAACGACGAGCTAAGCGTGTGGGAGTCGCTCAGGAGCCGCCCCTGCCGGGTTGCGCGGTTTGTTTACCTCGTGTCAGCTGCGATGGAGGATTTGGTGACGGCTCCCAGAAGATGGCGTCACGGCGCTCCGGAATGCTGGCCCGGTGTAAACCGCGCGAGCCATACCCGGCTTCTCACACTTTGGCTGCTCACCAGAACTAAATGCATCATGAGCAGTCGCTTCATCTCTCCAACCAAAAGCCATATTGACGACTCTTCAGGGCACAGATGAAGGCGATATTTGTGTGATCCTGCGACAACCATAGATGGCCGCACAACGTAATGTTAATGTTACCAAGTGGCCCCACGACACATGGACGCATGGTAGCTAGTCCTGTGCTTTTACCTCATCAACTAATTTTCACCAGGTGTTCTTGACATTTTTCAATCAATAAAGCACCGCTATTACTGCCAGAATATAGTGGCTTGTCGACGTAAAGACCAGTAGTGGAAAATGGCTGTCCTCGTATGATAGAGGACTTTGGCAATTGAAGAGACTCTTTGCAGAGTCGGGGACATCTCTCTAGGAACTGCAAAAATGATGTCCCCCGTGCGTGGGGCCACAAGACTCATATATATATATATTCACTGAAAAAACCATAGGTTTCAGGGACGTTATAGTTAGAAATTAGCATTTAAAAAACCTTAGAAATTCACCGAAAAAACCACAGGTTTCAGGGACGTTATAGTTAGTTGGACATTTCACTTGTACAAAACCAGAGAAATTCGGCCGTTATATTTAGTTCAGCTAACTATAACTCGCGCCCCCGCAATGCACTGCTGATGATGTCACATATTACATCATTCATGACATGGTCAGTGACATCACTGATGACATCTCAAATGACATCACTGATGACATCATCCAGTGACTGTGTGTTTCTATAAAGTTTAAATATGTTTTATATATATGCCAAGGTGTATTGAAGAATGAGTGGGTGTATAAGTGTCTGGATGGATGATTTAGTAGGTGCGTGACTGACTGTATAAGTGAGTGATTAAATGTGTCTTACTGAATGCATGGGTTAGTGACTGATACACACATTCACACAGTTTAGTTTGTCAGTTGGTGTGTAAGCGGTTGCATGGGTTGGTGAGTAGCTAAATGAGGATCTATATGGGTTATTGATTGGTTGTCTGAGTATCTGTATGGGTGCCTGAGTGTCTGTGTGGGTGGGTGGGGGGGTGTGACTCTGTGCATAGATGTGTGAGTGGATGATTCACTGGGAGTATGGGTTCAAGAGTGCATCTGTGAAGGGCTGTATGGGTGGGTGAGTGTGTGTATGGGTGTGTTGGTGAGTGAATGGATGCCTCAGTGGTACATGTGTGAGTAACTGCATATGTGAAAGGCAGTATATGTGAGTGTTGGAGTGTATAAATGACTATATGTGAGAGTGAGTGATTGTGAGAGTGGCTGTATGGATCAGTGTGTGCTTGTATTAGTTATTGTATAAAAGTGTAAGTATGGATTGTTGGGGCGTGGCCAAGCACCGAAGCGTAATGGCCGCCTAACGCTGTAGCTCCGTAAACCCTGTCCCCGCACGTCTATCCGCCACACTGATCCGCTCCCCCCGAGGAGGAGAAAAGACACCGGAGGCATACCGGAGGGGATTCCCTCGGACCCCGAAACCAGCGAACGTCTGTGCCCCGAGAAACCGGAGCAAACGGAGTGGGGCCTATCCGCAGCGCTGAAGCCGGGGAGCACAGTGCCGGCGAGTGGGGGGACGGAGCCGCCTTTCCCGGCCGTGGCCGCGAGCCTGGCGAGGGGCCCTGAGAATCACCCGCGCTCTGCGGCGGCATCGGCGGAGTGGGCGTCAGGCGGTCCAGGCAGGAAACACCTATAGCAGCCCTCACCGTCCTGGAGGAGCGACTCGGGAGCCTGAGACGCCATTGCTCCGCGGGACAGGACCGGAGCACTGCGGCGTGACCTGGAGGTGAGGCGGGGGGCCCGAGTGTCTTGGGGCGGTGTCCCCGAGTGAAATTATCGGTGGACCTTGTCCTTTCCCCCCCCCCCTCGCTGAAGTGTCCGCGACCAGCTGCGGGTCCGGTTTTCCCCCCCCCCTCGCTGGCATACTGTGGGGTGGCGCCGGGGACTCGTAGCCACGGCCCAGTCAAAGAGACGAGGAGAGTGTTTGAGCCGGCCGGCCCTGCGCCTCTCGCCGGTGGGCCTCTGTAACAGCTAGCAGGGTGAAGCGAGCGCTGGGCTCCCCCATATGGAGCCTCCTGAATCAGCGCTGCCACCATAAAGTGATCTGAGTACGCGTGGACCACATACCGAGATCCTACAGTCGTGGGCCCCCTCCCCCGCCTACACCATTAGACTACTGGCCGGGCACATTACCAGTCGGCACCCCCCTGACTGTCGGGGCCATAGACGACTCGTTTAATTCCACCACAAGCCCTTTGTGCGACGAGGAGCGGACACAATGGAGAAAAGCAAGCCCCCAGGAACGAGAGGGTCTAAACCAACGCAGACCAATAAACTTGATCGATACACGATGCCCAAGGATATGCTGCAGGGCCGTCAATCCAGAGGCACACCCCTGGGGGACCCAGAAGAAGAGGAGCGAGAACTCTCCCTTAAAGACGTCATGGAGGCCATCACAAGCGTCAAGACCTCTCTTGAACATAAAATGGACACTATCGCGATTGACGTAAACCTAATAAGAGCAGACCTAGCCACATTTAAGGAAAAGGTCAAACAGGTGGAAATCGCTACGACCAGCCTGACGGGAGACGCCGCACAGCTCCAGGGGGAGGTCTCGGATCTACAGGATTTCCGTAAATTCACGGAAATGAAACTGGATGATTATGAAGGGCGCCTACGCCGCAACAACCTACGCATTCTGGGAGTTCCGGAACGGGCGGAGGGGCAATCCCGGACCTCTTCGTGGAAGACCTTATCCTAAAGCACCTCCAACCCAAGGGCCTCAGCCGATTTTTTGTTATTGAGAGGGCCCACAGGGTACCGGGGGGGCGTCCGAAACCCGGGGCTCCTCCGCGCCCTATGCTGGCGAGAGTGTTGAACTTCCGGGACAGGGACGTAATTCTCCAAAATGCTAGGACAGGAGCTCCACTCCACTATGAAAACGCAGGCATCACCTTCTTTCCAGACTTTACACAGAGAGTGCAAAAGATGAGGCGCACCTTCCTTGTGGTGAAGAGGGAGCTTCGAGAGCGGGGCCTGAGGTACTCCATGTTGTTCCCGGCACGTTTGCGGGTCGAGGCAGAGGGGCGGACGTGGTTTTTCGAGCATCCTGAAGAGGCAGCTGGCTGGCTTGAAAGCAGGAAGATTCCGGGCCCACCGGATAGTCAGCCCAGAGAGGAGACTTCGCTGACCCCTACAGGATGAGACACGGTGGTGGAGAGTGGATGTCACTGGGACATTTTGGCCCTTATCCGAGCCAGGTTAAGCACTGGGCGGCTGCGAATTTGATCTGGAGGGGACTTCTTCGAGACTGTTTAAACTCCAATCCTCGAGGGGTGCCTTTCCTTGGGGTTACAGACTTTATTTTTATAGGGGGCAGAGATACGGACAGCCACACCCCTATTTTTTTCTACCTTTAGTTTTTTGCTAGGGCGACAGGCACTCTGCAAGTTTGAAATGGGCAGTTCTACGCCCAGAGTGCAGGGCAGCAGGGAGGGGGGTTGTTGGGTGGGGGAATTTTTGTTCATAATTTGTTGGAAATTTTGCATCGGTGTCAATTATGGTTTCTTTCACAGAGGGGATGTCGACTTTGTTTCTCCTGGCATTTTAAAATCTATCAAGTTGTACGACAGAGGTTATGGGGGACGGGACAATTAAGGTATTAAGTTGGAATGTCAACGGGCTTGGGGACAAGATTAAGCGGAGCATAGTTCTCCAGTACCTGAAACAGAGATCTCCAGATGTTGTCCTGCTCCAGGAGACGCACCTGGTTGGTAATTTGTGTAAAGCAATGCATAGGGGAGGATACAAAATGGTAGCACACGCGGGGTTCACGTCTGGCTCCAGAGGGGTGGGCATTATGATGAAAAACACACTCCCCTCGCTATAAGTTCCACATGGGCGGATGACCGGGGCAGATACATTGGTATTACGGGAACTTGGGAGGGCCGTCTTATCTCTCTCATGTCCATCTATGTTCCGCCAGGCCTACAGGGCACCACCTTTGCGGACCTGGGTAAGGTCCTCCTCTCCATTCCAGACGGCCTTGTGGTCCTCGGAGGGGACTTCAATGCGGTGGTCTCGGGCACCCTGGACCGCCATCCCCCGCGTGAGGTGGGGTCCGCTTCCCGCTGGCTACCTGATTTCCTAGAAACTATGGGGCTAGTTGATGGTTGGAGAACTTACCATCCAGACCAGGTACAGCACACCTTTCACTCCGGGGCACACAATACCCTTTCCCGCCTAGACTACTGTTTGCTGCCCGCCGCACAAGCATCCCTCATACACGAAATTAAACATCTCGCGAGAGGCATCTCCGATCACTCACCGACATGGCTCCGCATGGTCCTCCATCAGAACAAAGTAGGAAGACTAGCCCCAATCAATCCCTGGTATCTCCACAATCCCAAAATCCGCACAGCCCTTATTGAAGCCATGGATAATTATTTCTTAGATAACGAAGGGACGGTCTCCTCATCCAAGTCCCTATGGGAAGCATTTAAGACTGTAATCCGGGGACAGGCGCTATCGCTGATCTCGGGTGCGAAGAAAGAAAAACAGAAAGAAGTTTCGGACATCGAGGCTGAAATCGATAGATTGGAGAGTGAGCTGGAGTCTGGGGTGACGCCAGAGAAGCTTCACCTCCTGAGCCTGAAGCAGCACAGCTATAAGGCCTTAGTCACAGACAAAGCCAAAAACTTGGGGAGGGAGCGGCTGGGTAGACTCTACGACCTGGGTGACAAAGCAGGGAAGCTTATAGCATGGCTAGATAAACGGGAATGGGCGAGCAGGCTGGTGCCAGAGCTTAGAGTAAAAGGGGACATACCCGTCACGAAGCCACAAGAGATAGTCGATAGCTTTGCCAGCCATTACCAAACGGTCTATACGACAGTGGCCCCCTATACGGAGGAGGACTCTCAAGAACTGTTGCATGACATCAAACTCCCCCGCCTCTCCTTAGAAAATCGGGATTTCCTGGACAGTGACTTGACCCCAGATGAGATAGCGCAATCGATCCGTTCATTAAAATCGGGAAAGGCACTCGGCCCCAATGGACTCCCCATCGAGCTCTATAAGCTGCGACCCGATAAACTCTCCCCCTACTTAAAATCTATGTTTGAGGAATCACTGGAGACGGGCATGCTGCCCAGGGAACAGAGGATAGCCACCATAGTTACCATCCATAAAGACGGGAAACCCAGAACAGACTGCAGTTCCTACCGGCCAATTTCCTCCTAAACGCCGAACCCAGAATTCTCGCCAAGCTCCTGGCCAATCGCTTGGTCAAGGTCATTAGTGCCTTAGTACACCCAGATCAATCCGGCTTTATGCCGCACAGGAGCACGGCCCTGAATCTGCGTCGAGTCCATGGGGTAGTAGCTAGAGCACATACTCTCCGAGAGCCAGCAATGATCGCGTCTCTGGACGCAACCATGGCATTCGACACTATTGAATGGCCTTACCTTTGGGCAGTATTGGCCAAAATGGGTTTCGGCCCTAACTACATAAACTGGATACGACTTCTGTATAACGAACCCCTAGCCCAAGTGGTGGTCAACAATAAGTTATCAGCTACCTTCCAGCTGAGTCGGGAACCCGTCAGGGCTGCCCGCTTTCACCTCTCCTCTTCGCCCTGGCCCTGGAGCCCTTGGCAGCCTGGATCCGTAGAGATCCCAGGATACGGGGACTAGAATGGTCTCCCGGCCGGGAGGACCGAATCTCCCTCTACGCAGACGACCTGTTGCTTTATTTGGCCTCTCCTAGGAAATCCCTTATAGTGATCTTAGATATCCTGGCGGTATTCGGACGATACTCTGGATTCTCTATCAACTGGAGTAAGTCGCTTTTGTTTCCTCTGTGGGGCGATCCACCCGTCCCTCCCAAGAACTGCCCCATACAAATCAACACGGCAGGCTTCAAATACCTGGGGATTTTTATTTCACTAGATCCCGCAATCCGGTATACTCAAAACCTTCTCCCCCCCTTCGTAAACTTAAAAGCGATATTGCCAACTGGAGGTCGCTACCCCTCTCCCTTCTGGGCAGAGCCGCCCTATTCAAAATGATGTCCCTGCCTAGATTCCTCTACACCTTGCAAAACACCCTGGATCCTGTTCCCACCAAATATTTCAAGGAAATTGAGGGCCTGCAGAGAGACCTGTTGTGGGATGGAAAACCTCGAATCGCCTTGACCAAACTAACACTGAATTGGTATGACGGTGGTATTAGCCTCCCAGATATCAAGAAATACTACTGGGCGGCTCACCTAGCAGCCATCAACCACGGCATGTATGGCCGTGTAGACGATCCCAGATACGCCATGGATAAATGGCTCCTCCCAGATGGTAATTATAACAGGGCGCTGTACTCACGGCCCAGACGATACACCTTGACTGGCCCCACCAAACATTCTGTCCAGATCTGGCATGATGTTATCGCCTCACTGGGATGGAAAAACACGCTGACATTAGCCACTCCACTTTGGGACTCAGAAAGATTGGGCGACTTATGGAAATCGAAGGGCTTTGACAGATGGGACCTTATCGGTATCTCACACATTAGGGACCTTTGGGGGCTGGAGGGGTTAAATCCTTTGACACGCTCCAGGCGGACTACGATCTAGCAGCCACCGAGTATTTCCGATACCTGCAGGTCCTGCACTCACTGCAATCTTTGCTGCCTAAGGGGACGTCCCTCCAGAGGCCTCTCCGCTGGAGGACAGAATATTAGACGGCCACCTTCCCGAGAAAACCATCTCCCTGATTTACAAAAAGTTAATCAACAACATGGAGAGTCCCCTTCAATCACTCCGTGAGAAATGGACGCAGGATGGGGTGGAGGTGGATGATGAGGACTGGCAGCTGGCGGTGGCTTCCCCAGGGAGGTTGCTATCCCGGCACGTTTGAGGCTGGTACAGCTTAAAATCCTCCACAGAATTTATATGACAGGACCCCGTTTGGTACACATGGGATGGTCGGATAATGGGAACTGTAGGCGGCAATGTGGTCACGTGGGGACATTCATACACATAATTTGGGAGTGCGAACATATCATATCCTTCTGGCTCAAGATCCATGACACTATTAATGCGGTACTGCAGGTTCACCTCCGCCCGGAGGCACGACGATGCCTCCTCAATCTGTGGGAACCTACGGATCTCAACACAAATCAGACACGGTGGGCTACACTGGGGTTCATGCTGGCAAAACGCAACATTGCTCAACTATGGGGGCCACACTATCACCCACACTGGCAGCATGGGAGAAGAACCTTGACTGGTGCATGTTCCGGGAGAAAACAGTCTACCTGGCAAGAGGGTGCCCCAAAAAATGGTCTCGGATATGGAGCCCCTGGAATACCTACCGGGGAGAGATCTGTATGCCTCCTGATTGTCCCGAACAAAATGACCCCCACACCCTGTAACATTCCTCTATCATGTAGAAAGCTGACGTATTTCCTCCTGTACCGACTGTATTGTATGATTTGGCGAACCCTCTGTAATGTTTATTGGAACCGATGTATGTTTAATAAAAAGAATTATAAAAAAAAAAAAGTGTAAGTATGTGTTAGTATATGTTTGAATAAGTGAGGTGATGTGTGTATAACTGTATAGGTGAGTAAATGGGAGTGTGATTGATTGTTTGCATGACTGACTAGGTGTGTGATTAACTCTATGGATGAGTGGCGGTGTGTGAGTGTCTGTATAGATATGTGAGTGCATATGATAATGCTGTATTGATGGTTGACTGCATGTATGAGTGACTGTATGGGTGAATGAGTGGATGTGTGTGTAGACCTAGGAATTAGTGAGTGGGTATGTACTAACTGATATTGCTGTGTCTATGATTTCAAAAATGGTAGTCTGTATTTTAGAGTGGGTGTATCAAAGGTTATATTAGGGTATGAGGAGGTGCATCAGATTATCACATGGATGATGTCATCAGTGATGTCATCAGTGATGTCACTGACCATGTCATGAATGATGTAATATGTGACGTCATCAGCAGTGCATTGCGGGGCGCGAGTAATAGTTAGCTGAACTAACTATAACGGCCGAATTTCTCTGGTTTTGTACGAGTGAAATGTCCAACTAACTATAACGTCCCTGAAACCTGTGGTTCTTTCAGTGAATATATATATATATATTCACTGAAAAAACCATAGGTTTCAGACACGTTATAGTTAGAAATTAGCATTTAAAAAACCTTTGAAATTCACTGAAAAAACCATAGGTTTTAGGGACAGTTATAGTTAGTTGGACATTGCACTCGTACAAAACCCGTGAAATTCCCCCGTTATAGTTAGTTCAGCTAACTATAACTCGCGCCCCGCAATGCACTGCTGATGACGTCACATATTACATCACTCATGACATGGTCAGTGACATCACTGATGACATCACTGATGACATCTCAAATGACATCACTGATGACATCATCCAGTGACTGTGTGTTTCTGTAAAGTTTAAATATGTTTAATATATATAGGGAAAGGCGTATTGAAGAATGAGTGGGTGTATAAGTGTCTGAATGGATGATTTAGTACGTGCGTGACTGACTCTACAAGTGAGTGATCAAACGTATCTTACTGAATGCATGGGTTAGTGACTAAACTGTGTGAATGTCTGTATCCGTCTGTTGGTGTGTAAGTGGATGCATGGATTTGCGAATAGCTACATGAGTGTCTATATGGGTTATTGATTGGTTCTATGAGTATCTGTATGGGTGCCTGAGTGTTTGTGTGGATGGGGTGTGTGCGACTGTGCATAGATGTGTGAGTGGGTGATTCACTGGGTGGATGGTTTCAAGAGTGCATCTGTGATAGACTGTATGGGTGGGTAAGTGTGTGTAAGAGTGTGTTAGTGAGTGAATGTATGTCCCAGTGGTACATGTGTGAGTAACTACATATGTGAAAGGCAGTATATATGTGTATTGGAGTATATAAATAGCTATAAGCGAGAGTGAGTGATTGTGATAGTGGCTGTATGGATGAGTGTGTGCTTGTATCAGTGATTGTATAAGAGCGTAACAATGTGCTAGTATTTGTATGATTAAGTGAGCTGGTGTGTGTATAACTGTATAGGTGAGTAAATGGCAGTGTGTTTAATTATTTGCATGACTGACTAGGTGTGTGAGTACCTCTATGGATGAGTGGCGGTGTTTGAGTGTCTATATAGGAGTAAGAGTGCATATGATAGTCCTGTACTGAGTGACCATAAGTATGAGTGACTGTACGGGTGAGTGAGTGGATGTGTGTGTGTAGACCTAAGAATCAGTGAGTGGGTATGTAGTTATTGGTGTTGGAGTGTCTATGGTTTTGCGAATGGCACTCTGTAATTTAGATTGGGTGTATCAAAGGTTATATTACGGTGTGAGGAGCTGCATCAGATTATCACGTGGATGATGTCATCAGTGATGTCATTTGAGATGTCATCAGTGATGTCATCAGTGATGTCACTGACCATGTCATGAGTGATGTAATATGTGACGTCATCAGCAGTGCATTGCGGGCGCGAGTTATAGTTAGCTGAACTAACTATAACGGGGGAATTTCACGGGTTTTGTACGAGTGCAATGTCCAACTAACTATAACTGTCCCTAAAACCTATGGTTTTTTCAGTGAATTTCAAAGGTTTTTTAAATGCTAATTTCTAACTATAACGTGTCTGAAACCTATGGTTTTTTCAGTGAATTTCAAAGGTTTTTAAAATGCTAATTTGTAACTATAACGTGCCTGAAACCTACGGTTTTTTCAGTGAATTTCAAAGGTTTTTTAAATGACAATTTTTAAATGTATTAATTTTTATATTAATTTTTTTCATACTGATTTACTACATTTTTAGAAACAATTTCTTTTACATATTTTATTTTTTAAATTACATTGTAATTACATTATACATTACATTACAAAAAATACTTTCTCAGAATGAATTACTTTAGTTTAAATACTTTGCACATAGGCAATAGACTTTTAAGTACAGTAGTTACAGTTGTTAGAATGGGCAACACATTTTCAAACACAATGCAACATTCAGCTCAATGTGAATTTCTAGTTAAATGCAATTAGTTACTTTATGGATTACTTTTCTAACCACAGGACTGGATCCTAGATTCAGTCCTGGTACATCTCCTGTAAACAGTTGAGTAAAAGCGTTTTGGTTACAGTCGTGATTTTTAAGGAATATTATTGTATTTTAAAAGTTGACACTTTGAAACTTTTTCACATAGAATCACCAATGTTATCCTATGGGAGGAAATTCACTTAGCAGGTAAGTAGTGTTAACGTTACTTTTTCTTACTCAGTGGTGGATCCTGGATCCAGCACTGGTGCATCTCCTGTAAACAGTTGAAAGAATGCGTTTAAGTCATACAGGCGATTTTTAAGGAATATTTGTAGTTTATGAAAATTGACACTTTGAAACTTTTCTGCTGAAAACCAGACAATGGATTTTAGAGGAATATTTTAAAGTTCCAAAACTCCACACTTAGAAGAATTTCCAAGTGAAACCAGTCAATGTTAGCCTATGAAGGAAATTCAAGTTACCGGTAAGTACGGTTAAAATTACTTTTGAGGATCAGTACTGGGCTGAAAGATGCAGCACTGAGGTCTCTCCTGATAACAGGTGAGTAAATCGGAATTCGTATTTCGGCTGATTTTAGAGGAATATTTTAAAGTTCCAAAACTCCACACTTAGAAGAATTTCCAAGTGAAACCAGTCAATGTTAGCCTATGAAGGAAATTCAAGTTACCGGTAAGTACGGTTAAAATTACTTTTCAGGACCAGTACTGGGCTGAAAGATGCAGCACTGAGGTCTCTCCTGATAACAGGTGAGTAAATCGGAATTCGTTTTTCGGCTGATTTTAGAGGAATATTTTAAAGTTCCAAAACTCCACACTTAGAAGAATTTCCAAGTGAAACCAGTCAATGTTAGCCTATGGAAGGAAATTCAAGTTACTGGTAAGTACGGTTAAAATTACTTTTCAGGATTAGTACTGGGCTGAAAGATGCAGCACTGAGGTCTCTCCTGATAACAGGTGAGTAAATCAGAATTCGTATTTCGGCTGATTTTAGAGGAATATTTGCACTATGGTGATGGGTGGGGGCGGGGCCTGAGGTGACATCTGTGCAAACGCGCCCCGTGGCGCGTTTTAAGTTGGGGGATTAAGTCCCCTTGAATCATGAGGGTCCCTACGGGCCAACTAGCCCAACAGGAACCTCCAGTATGCACCAGGGGGCTGCGTTGCAGAGACATGTACAGAGGCCACACCCCTTTTTACACCTCTCTGCAACGCAGCTCTGTGGCGCTTTCTGGACGTACCTGTTGGGCTAGTTGGCCCCCAGGGACCCTCAGGATTGAAGAGGATTTAATTCCCCATCTTAAAACGCGCCACGGGGCCTGTTTGCACACATGTCACCTGAAGCCCCGCCCCCTCCCTTCACCACTGTGCAAACGCGCCCCGTGGCGCGTTTTAAGTCGGGGGATTAACTCCCCTTGAATCCTGAGGGTCCCTGGGGTGCAACTAGCCCACCATATACCTCCAAAAAGCGCCATAGAGCTGCGTTGCAGAGAGGTGTAAAAAGGGGCGTGGCCTCTGTACACCTCTCTGCAAGGCAGCCCCCTGGCGCATACTGGAGGTTCCTGGTGGGCTAGTTGGCCCCCAGGGACCCCCAGTATTCAAGGGGAATTCGTTTCCCCTCTGCAAACGCGCCAGGGGGCGCGTTTGCAGAGTGCTGCAAGAAGGGGGCGTGGCCTCCGGCGCCATGCCGTCTTTTTCTTTTTTTTTTGTTTTAAGAAGGGGGGCTGTGTGGCCCCCCTTCTTTCCCTAATATTTTGGCCCTGGGGACCCCATCCCCCAGGGCCTGACCCCTTTTTTTAAAAATAAACTATTTAGTTTTGAAGGGGGCCGCGTGGCCCCCCTCCCGAGGCCATAATTGGCCCCGGGGACCCCATCCCCCGGGGCCTGGCCTTTTTTTTATTTTACTTTTTTTTTCTTTCTTTCTTTATTTCTGAGGAGGGGGGCCGCGTGGCCCCCCTCCCGGGCCACTTG
Source organism: Calotriton arnoldi (assembly GCA_963921515.1). Lineage (NCBI taxonomy): Eukaryota > Metazoa > Chordata > Amphibia > Caudata > Salamandridae > Calotriton > Calotriton arnoldi. Next base: position 5,817,793 of record CAWUFW010000110.1, on the reverse strand, counting down.
TAGCCCCAGGGACCCCATCCCCCGGGGCTGGCCCTCTCAGTTGGGAACTGTGGGGGGGTCCCCAATCCCCCACGGTCCCAGCCGGCTCCCCGCGTCCTGCGAGAGCCGGCATTGCTTTTCCACATGGGGAGCTGCTGACATGCAGCTCCCCATGTGGAAAAGCAATCTGCTTTGCTTCAATGAAGCAAAGCAGTTTGCAATGGCAGGACGGGAGCCGCGAGGCTCCCGCCCTGTCATTGCAAACTACAGTGTCCCGGGGGTAGGCACCCCGGGACACTGCAGGAGCCGGCCCTGGGGGGTGGTGGTCCCCAGGGCCATCAAGGGCTCCAGGAGGGGGGCCGCGCGGCCCCCCTCCCATCCTGTGCACAGCCCCGGGGAGGTGGTGGTCCCCGGGGCTCGGGGGTCCTTAACGGACCCCCTAATTTACATGTTAGTGCCCCGGGGAGGTGGCGGTCCCCAGGGCGTGTGGGGGGGCTCGAGCCCCCCCCACACAGGTTATTTCAATTTTTTTTAAAAAGCCCCAGGGGATGGCGGTCCCCGGGGCTGCGGGAGGGCGGAGAGCCCTCCCGCACCATTTTTTTTTAAAGCCCCGGGGGGTGGCGGTCCTTGGGGCGCCTTAGAGGCCCCCCACATAAAACATAGACCCACCCCCGCATGCCCCCGGGATTTGGCCCACCCGGGGGCAAAATAGCATCGAAGCGCGGGAGACCGCGCTTCGATTTTTTTATCGGCTGGATCCGCGCACCCAGCGCGTTTTTGCCGATTTTTTTTTCTTCTTCAAAAAAAACAAAATTTCTTTGGGGGTCCTTCTGGGACCCCCTGAGCAGGCCTAGGGGGTCAGGGTGTTTCTACCCGGCCCCCTTTTAGCGTTTTTCTCACTGCTTTCTTGTGCCTCAGTTCTACCGAGGGACAAGATGGCTGCCAACACTTCCTGGTTTGGAGTGTTGACAGCCAATTAGCATGCAGCTCGTGATCGGGAGGGTGCGCGGATCTACCGAGGCCATAGATATCGAAACTTTTATTTTGGATTTTCTCAGCAACTACTGAATGGATTTACACCATTTTTAAAAAGGGTGCTTTCTGAACCAAGCACTACCTTTTTGACAAATTTGGTGTAATTCCATTCAGCAGTTTTTGCTTTAGCCTTGCATAAAGTTTCCTATGGGAAATTGATTTTTTCACTCTTATTTTTTGAATTTCTCCGCAACTACTGAACGGATTTACACCATTTAAAAAAAGGTCACTTTCTGAACCAAGCGCTACCTTTTTGCAAAATTTGGTGTAATTCCGTTCAGCAGTTCGGGCTGTAGCCGTGGCTAAAATTTCCTATGGGAATTAACATGGAGAAAACACGTTTTGGGACCCCCTTTTTTCTCGGCCCTCGCTTGATGAATCACCCCGAAACTTTCAAGACAGGAGCGGACCGGAGCGCCCCACTAGTTTTGAAAATTTCGCGATGATTCGTCAAACGACGCCAAACTTATTGGAAATAGAATGTTGCGGATTTCCTATGGATAATAGGTCCTAACTATAACTATCTACTGGCGACCGCCAGTAGATAATATATGTGTATGTATATATATATTCACTGAAAAAACCATAGGTTTTAGGGACAGTTATAGTTAGTTGGACATTGCACTCGTACAAAACCCGTGAAATTCCCCCGTTATAGTTAGTTCAGCTAACTATAACTCACGCCCCCGCAATGCACTGCTGATGACGTCACATATTACATCACTCATGACATGGTCAGTGACATCACTGATGACATCACTGATGACATCTCAAATGACATCACTGATGACATCATCCAGTGACTGTGTGTTTCTGTAAAGTTTAAATATGTTTAATATATATAGGGAAAGGCGTATTGAAGAATGAGTGGGTGTATAAGTGTCTGAATGGATGATTTAGTACGTGCGTGACTGACTCTACAAGTGAGTGATCAAACGTATCTTACTGAATGCATGGGTTAGTGACTAAACTGTGTGAATGTCTGTATCCGTCTGTTGGTGTGTAAGTGGATGCATGGATTTGCGAATAGCTACATGAGTGTCTATATGGGTTATTGATTGGTTCTATGAGTATCTGTATGGGTGCCTGAGTGTTTGTGTGGATGGGGTGTGTGCGACTGTGCATAGATGTGTGAGTGGGTGATTCACTGGGTGGATGGTTTCAAGAGTGCATCTGTGATAGACTGTATGGGTGGGTAAGTGTGTGTAAGAGTGTGTTAGTGAGTGAATGTATGTCCCAGTGGTACATGTGTGAGTAACTACATATGTGAAAGGCAGTATATATGTGTATTGGAGTATATAAATAGCTATAAGCGAGAGTGAGTGATTGTGATAGTGGCTGTATGGATGAGTGTGTGCTTGTATCAGTGATTGTATAAGAACGTAACAATGTGCTAGTATTTGTATGATTAAGTGAGCTGGTGTGTGTATAACTGTATAGGTGAGTAAATGGCAGTGTGTTTAATTATTTGCATGACTGACTAGGTGTGTGAGTACCTCTATGGATGAGTGGCGGTGTTTGAGTGTCTATATAGGAGTAAGAGTGCATATGATAGTCCTGTACTGAGTGACCATAAGTATGAGTGACTGTACGGGTGAGTGAGTGGATGTGTGTGTGTAGACCTAAGAATCAGTGAGTGGGTATGTAGTTATTGGTGTTGGAGTGTCTATGGTTTTGCGAATGGCACTCTGTAATTTAGATTGGGTGTATCAAAGGTTATATTACGGTGTGAGGAGCTGCATCAGATTATCACGTGGATGATGTCATCAGTGATGTCATTTGAGATGTCATCAGTGATGTCATCAGTGATGTCATCAGTGATGTCACTGACCATGTCATGAGTGATGTAATATGTGACGTCACCAGCAGTGCATTGCGGGGCGCGAGTTATAGTTAGCTGAACTAACTATAACGGGGAATTTCACGGGTTTTGTACGAGTGCAATGTCCAACTAACTATAACTGTCCCTAAAACCTATGGTTTTTTCAGTGAATTTCAAAGGTTTTTTAAATGCTAATTTCTAACTATAACGTGTCTGAAACCTATGGTTTTTTCAGTGAATTTCAAAGGTTTTTAAAATGCTAATTTGTAACTATAACGTGCCTGAAACCTACGTTTTTTTCAGTGAATTTCAAAGGTTTTTTAAATGACAATTTTTAAATGTATTAATTTTTATATTAATTTTTTTCATACTGATTTACTACATTTTTAGAAACAATTTCTTTTACATATTTTATTTTTTAAATTACATTGTAATTACATTATACATTACATTACAAAAATACTTTCTCAGAATGAATTACTTTAGTTTAAATACTTTGCACATAGGCAATAGACTTTTAAGTACAGTAGTTACAGTTGTTAGAATGGGCAACACATTTTCAAACACAATGCAACATTCAGCTCAATGTGAATTTCTAGTTAAATGCAATTAGTTACTTTATGGATTACTTTTCTAACCACAGGACTGGATCCTAGATTCAGTCCTGGTACATCTCCTGTAAACAGTTGAGTAAAAGCGTTTTGGTTACAGTCGTGATTTTTAAGGAATATTATTGTATTTTAAAAGTTGACACTTAGAAACTTTTTCTCATAGAATCACCAATGTTATCCTATGGGAGGAAATTCACTTAGCAGGTAAAAACTGTTATCGTTACTTTTTCTTACTCAGTGTTGGATCCTGGATCCAGCACTGGTGCATCTCCTGTAAACAGTTGAAAGAATGCGTTTAAGTCATACAGGCGATTTTTAAGGAATATTTGTAGTTTGTGAAAATCGACACTTTGAAACTTTTCTGCTGAAAACCAGACAATGGATTCCTATGGAAGAAAATATAAGTTACTGGTAAGTACGGTTAAAATTACTTTTCAGGACCAGTACTGGGCTGAAAGATACAGCACTGAGGTCTCTCCTTATAACAGGTGAGTAAATCGGAATTCGTATTTCGGCTGATTTTAGAGGAATATTTGTATGTTTCAAAAATCAACACTTAGAAACTTTTTCAGCAAAAAGCAGGCAATGATATCCTATGGAAGGAAATTCAAGTTACTGGTAAGTACGGTTAAAATTACTTTTGAGGATCAGTACTGGGCTGAAAGATGCAGCACTGAGGTCTCTCCTGATAACAGATGAGTAAATCGGAATTCGTATTTCGGCTGATTTTAGATGAATATTTTAAAGTTCCAAAACTCCACACTTAGAAGATTTTCCAAGTGAAACCAGTCAATGTTAGCCTATGGAAGGAAATTCAAGTTACCAGTAAGTACGGTTAAAATTACTTTTCAGGACCAGTACTAGGCTGAAAGATACAGCACTGAGGTCTCTCCTGATAACAGGTGAGTAAATCGGAATTCGTATTTCGGCTGATTTTAGAGGAATATTTGTATGTTTCAAAAATCAACACTTAGAAACTTTTTCGTCAAAAAGCAGGCAATGATATCCTATGGAAGGAAATTCAAGTTACTGGTAAGTACGGTTAAAATTACTTTTGAGGATCAGTACTGGGCTGAAAGATGCAGCACTGAGGTCTCTCCTGATAACAGGTGAGTAAATCGGAATTCGTATTTCGGCTGATTTTAGAGGAATATTTTAAAGTTCCAAAACTCCACACTTAGAAGAATTTCCAAGTGAAACCAGTCAATGTTAGCCTATGAAGGAAATTCAAGTTACCGGTAAGTACGGTTAAAATTACTTTTCAGGACCAGTACTGGGCTGAAAGATGCAGCACTGAGGTCTCTCCTGATAACAGGTGAGTAAATCGGAATTCGTTTTTCGGCTGATTTTAGAGGAATATTTTAAAGTTCCAAAACTCCACACGTAGAAGAATTTCCAAGTGAAACCAGTCAATGTTAGCCTATGGAAGGAAATTCAAGTTACTGGTAAGTACGGTTAAAATTACTTTTCAGGATTAGTACTGGGCTGAAAGATGCAGCACTGAGGTCTCTCCTGATAACAGGTGAGTAAATTAGAATTCGTATTTCGGCTGATTTTAGAGGAATATTTGCACTATGGTGAAGGGTGGGGGCGGGGCCTGAGGTGACATCTGTGCAAACGCGCCCCGTGGCGCGTTTTTAAGTTGGGGGATTAAGTCCCCTTGAATCATGAGGGTCCCTACGGGCCAACTAGCCCACCAGGAACCTCCAGTATGCGCCAGGGGCTGCGTTGCAGAGACATGTACAGAGGCCACACCCCTTTTACACCTCTCTGCAACGCAGCTCTGTGGCGCTTTCTGGACGTACCTGTTGGGCTAGTTGGCCCCCAGGGACCCTCAGGATTGAAGAGGATTTAATTCCCCATCTTAAAACGCGCCACGGGGCCTGTTTGCACACATGTCACCTGAAGCCCCGCCCCTCCCTTCACCACTGTGCAAACGCGCCCCGTGGCGCGTTTTAAGTCGGGGGATTAACTCCCCTTGAATCCTGAGGGTCCCTGGGGTGCAACTAGCCCACCATATACCTCCAAAAGCGCCATAGAGCTGCGTTGCAGAGAGGTGTAAAAGGGGCGTGGCCTCTGTACACCTCTCTGCAAGGCAGCCCCTGGCGCATACTGGAGGTTCCTGGTGGGCTAGTTGGCCCCCAGGGACCCCCAGTATTCAAGGGGAATTGTTCCCCCTCTGCAAACGCGCCATGGGGCGCGTTTGCAGAGTGGTGAAGGAAGGGGCGGGGCCTACGGGCCCGATCGTTTTTTTTTTGTTTGTTTTTTTCCTCTGAAGGGGGCTGTGTGGCCCCCCTTCCTTTTTCCTATTTTTAGGCCCTGGGGACCCCATCCCCCAGGGCCTTACCCCTTTTTTTAAAATTAAAATAAAATTAAAAAAACGGGAAGGGGGCCGCGTGGCCCCCCTTCCCTGGGCCTGTATTGGCCCCGGGGACCCCATCCCCCGGGGCATGGCCTCTTTTTTTTATTTGGAGGGGGCTGCGTGGCCCCCTCCTCAGGCCATTTAAGGCCCCGGGGACCCCATCCCCGGGGCCGGCCTTGCACCTTTTTTTTAAAATTTTTGTTACTTTGGGGAGGGGGCTGCGTGGCCCCCTCCGTGGCCTCTTATGGCCCCGGGGACCCCATCCCCCGGGGCCTGGCCTCTCGCTGGGGACTGTGGGGGTCCCCAAACCCCCCACAGTCCCGCCGGCTCCCCGTGTCCTACGGGAGCCGGCATTGCTTTACACATGGGGAGCAGCTAACATGCTGCTCCCCATGTGGAAAGCAGTCGGCTTTGGATATTGGAAGAGAGAGCAGGTTTCCTGCTCTCTCTTCCAATATCCAAAGCAAGTTTGCAATGACAGGACGGGAGCCGCGAGGCTCCCGTCCTGTCATTGCAAACAGCAGTGTCCCGGGGTAGGCACCCCGGGACACTGCAGGAGCCGGCCCTGGGGGTTTGCGGTCCCCAGGGCCACCACAGGCTCCAGGAGGGGGCCGCGCGGCCCCCTCCCTACATTTTGAAAGCCCCGGGGAGGTGGTGGTCCCGGGGCGTGTGGGGGCTGGAGCCCCCCACACAGGTTTTTTTAAATAAAAAAAAGCCCCGGGGAGGTGGCGGTCCCCGGGGCTGCGGGAGGGCTCAGAGCCCTCCTGCACCATTATACATAAAGCCCTGGGGGTGGTGGTCCCCGGGGCTTGGGGGCCCTTAGAGGCCCCCCACACATAAAATTAACCCTCCCCAGCATGCCCCCGGGACTTGGCCCACCCGGGGGCCATTACATCGAAGCGCGGGAGACCGCGCTTCGATTTTTGTTTTTTTCGGCAAAATTCGCGCTCCCTGAGCGCATCCTGCCGATTTTTTTAAAAAAAAAATAAAAAAAATTTTGCCCAGGGGGTCCTTGTGGGACCCCCTGAGCAGACCTAGGGGGTCAGGGTGTTTCTACCCTGCCCCCTTTGTGCGTTTTGCGCACTTGTTTCTGTCCCTCGGTTCTACCGAGGGACAAAATGGCTGCCAACACTTCCTGATTTGGAGTGTTGACAGCCAATTAACATAAAGCTCGTGCTCGGGAGGATCCGCGGCCCTAGATATCACTATCTTTTTACTTTTGATTTTCTCAGCAACTACTGAACGGATTTACACCATTTAACAAAAGGGTTCTTTCTGAAACAAGAACTACCTCTTTGCCAAATTTGGTGTAATTCCGTTCAGCAGTTCGGGCTGTAGCCGTGTCTAAAGTTTCCTATGGAAAATTGCATGGGGAAAACGCGTTTTGGGACCCCCTTTTTCTCGGCCCCGCTTGACGAATCCCCCCGAGACTTTCAGGGTAGGAGCGGACCGGAGCGGGCCATAAAGTTTGAAAATTTTGCGAAGATACGTCAACCGGCAAGAGAGTTATTTCAAATAGAATGTCGCGGATTTCCTATGGATAATAGGTTGTAACTATAACTATCTACTGGCGACCGCCAGTAGATAATATATATATATATATATATATATATTATCTACTGGCGGTCGCCAGTAGATAGTTATAGTTAGGACCTATTTTCCATAGGAAATCCGCAACATTCTATTTAAAATAACTTTGGCGCCGGTTGACGAATCTTTGCGAAATTTTCAAAACTCGTGGGGCGCTCCGATCCTATCCTGAAAGTCTCGGGGTGATTCGTCAAGTGGGGGCCGAGAAAAAAGGGGGGTCCCAAAACGTGTTTTCCCCATGCAATTTTCCATAGGAACCTTTCATCGCAGCTACAGCCCGAACTGCTGAACGGAATTACACCAAATTTGGCAAAAAGGTAGCCCCTGGTTCAGAGTCTTGCCTTTTGCTTAAATGGTGTAAATCCGTTTAGTAGTTCCTGGGAAATTTGAAAAAGAAAACACATATATATCTGGGCGGAGCCTAACCACACATGTCATCGTGAGATCTGATTGGCTGTCAGCACTTCATCCTGGAATTGCTGGCAGCCATCTTCGGACCAATATAAATGATAGTACCCCATTGAAATGCATTGTAGTGAATCGAAGATTTTGAGGGTTACCAAAAGGAGAACTATAAAGGGTGATAACAGACTTTAGTTACATTAGAATTCATTTGTTGATGGTACCATACTAATTTCAGGAATTGTGGTGTGTTCTAAGGTGATTTTACCCTGTGAAAAACCTTCTGCTGGGATATCATGAATCATGTTTGAGAGAAAACTATTTTCACATGCTTGTACCATACAGTTTTGGAAGGTGCTCCAGAAGCTAAAATTAGAGCATATTTTCTGTAAATTCACATTATCTTTCTCAGTCATGTGAGAATGAAGTCTGACAGTCTCAGTAAAACATGTACATCCAACAAGGGCAGAGACTGTCAGTTGATGCCTTTGTGTTCTACTGCAGCTTCCCAGCGTGTTCTAAAGAACAACTAGAGTGCTAACAGCCTTACTTATGACAAAAGTATGGCACACCTGAAGCCATCTTGATTGGAATAAACTGGTAACACTTAAAACATTTAATTTAAAAAGGAACAAAATGATGGGGTTCATTTTGTCATAGAAATTATGGTTAGTGCTGTAGAAAGAAAAATTAGGACGTTTCAAGTGTGATCTCAAATATCTTCCTGTTATATTTCAACAGGAGCAGCCTGTCAGTTGATGCCTTTGTGTTCTACTGCAGCTTCCCAGAGGGTTCTAAAGAACAACTAGAGCGCTAACAGTCTTACCTATGACAAAATTATGGCACACCTGAAGCCATCTTGATTGGAATAAACTGGTAACTCTTAAAACATTTAATTTAAAAAGGAACAAAATGAGGGGGTTCATTTTGTCATAGAAATTATGGTTAGTGCTGTAGAAAGATAAATTAGGACATGTTTTAAGTGAGAGCTCAAATATCTTCCTGTTATATTTCAACAGGAGCAGCCTGTCAGTTGATGCCTTTGTGTTCTACTGCAGCTTCCCAGAGTGTTCTAAAGAACAACTAGAGCGCTAACAGTCTTACTTATGACAAAATTATGGCACACCTGAAGCCATCTTGATTGGAATAAACTGGTAACTCTTAAAACATTTAATTTAAAAAGGAACAAAATGAGGGGGTTCATTTTGTCATAGAAATTATGGTTAGTGCTGTAGAAAGATAAATTAGGACATGTTTTAAGTGAGATCTCAAATATCTTCCTGTTATATTTTAACAGGAGCAGCCTGTCAGTTGATGCCTTTGTGTTCTACTGCAGCTTCCCAGAGTGTTCTAAAGAACAACTAGAGCGCTAACAGTCTTACTTATGACAAAATTATGGCACACCTGAAGCCATCTTGATTGGAATAAACTGGTAACTCTTAAAACATTTAATTTAAAAAGGAACAAAATGAGGGGGTTCATTTTGTCATAGAAATTATGGTTAGTGCTGTAGAAAGATAAATTAGGACATGTTTTAAGTGAGATCTCAAATATCTTCCTGTTATATTTCAACAGGAGCAGCCTGTCAGTTGATGCCTTTGTGTTCTACTGCAGCTTCCCAGAGTGTTCTAAAGAACAACTAGAGCGCTAACAGTCTTACTTATGACAAAAGTATGGCACACCTGAAGCCATCTTGATTGGAATAAACTGGTAACACTTAAAACATTTAATTTAAAAAGGAACAAAATGAGGGGGTTCATTTTGCCATAGAAATTATGGTTATTGCTGTAGAAAGAAAAATTAGAACATGTTTTAAGTGAGATCTCAAATCCTCTTCTATTTCATTAGAAAATTCTGACATGCAGACTGAAACAATCACTTTCAATACCAGCAGTAGACTTCCAGTTAACTCCCTGGTGAGCAGTAGCTTTACTACAGTGATCTAATGAACAACTAGAGTGCTAACATTCTGAATTTATGGCAAATAAGTGACACATCTGAATGCCTTTTTGATGGAATCAAAGTAAAAAACTGAAAGCATTTCCTACTGAGGAGACTGCAGTAAATGATGAAATTAGGAAACTTTATAACAAATAAGTCTCCCAAGATGGCCACCAGAGAAAAAAGAGCCCAAATGTAGCACAAATATCACCCAGATGTAGCCCACATATAGCCCAATGACAGAAGTGTGCAAAACACTTTTTATTTTTAGTTTTTCTGCAGTTTTATATAGTGCAAACTGGTCAGGTATTGGAGCGTTACATCTTACTTGGACCCCTTATTGCGTATTTTGCACTGAAGTACATGAGATTGATCTTGCGAAACATTGAACTTTACGATTCTGTTAACCTGAAGTTGCTCTGAACCGGGCTTTGTAACACCCGTTTTTACCTACTGGTTTTAATTAATTCTCACTGTATTGTATTAGGAAAGAGGATTTACTGTTTTTATGTACACTTTTATGATCTATGTTTCTAAATCAGATCAAATAAAGTTTAATGAATTCTATGGCAGGACGGAGGCGAGAATTATGCATATCTTTCCTCACTTTATTTGCATAGCAGTTCAAAGAAAACGTAACACAACAATCATTAAACAAAAGACTACACAACCCATGATCCATTAGGGAGGTAGTCTCCAAGGCAACTATAGTCCAATCATATCACAGTCCCTTCCCGCTTCCTCTTTCTTCACTGCTCGTCAGTTAAGTGCATTCCTTACATTCTTGGCTTAATCTGACGTTGTTGCTGTTTGTATAGCGGTTTCTTGTGCACGTTATTAGCATTATTGCCTTGGTATTGTTTCATATTCCCTGCGCAGCAGGCTCTTGCCTGAGCGCGTTCTCCCCCTCGCAGTTTCTCCCGCTGTGTGCTCTGCGCGCGGTGAGATCCTGTCAGGCGCGTCTGGTCCGAGCGAGGCAGCTCCGTCGAGCGCTCCCGCTGGTCTTTACGCGCGTTTGGGAATCCGGTCACTCCTTTAGTGTCCGCTTGATTCCCGACCAACCCTCGCCTAATTTTGACACCGCTACGCGGTGATTTCCCCACACGGCCACGTTAGTGACCAGCGCCACCTGGTGGTGGTAATTGGTATTGCACCTCAGTCTATTCTTATAACAGCTTCGGGGAAAGCCCAGCTGTTGGAGCACCGGCGAGGGGGCTGTCTTAAGGATTTTAAGGGTATTTGTTCTGTGCTCACACCCTCTGCTATCATGTCTTCTCCAGAAGACCATTTTTACTCCTCCTACCAGGAAGTGGAGGAGGAATGGCCCCCCAACTTCTCCCTCCAGCAGTGGACCAAGCCCTCTCTCTGGCTATTTCTAGGGCGCTGGCTCCTCTTAGGGATCAGGTTGATAAGCTGGCGAAAAGCATCCCTGGGGTGTTCAGTGATCCAGATCTGGTGGTGGCGGGTCCAAGTAGCTCCCAGATGGGGATTAAAAGGGCCGTTAAGCATAACGCGGGGCACTTGGAAGGATTTGATAAACTTACGGAGACCTTCCTCAAGAGTGCGCGAACGCTAAAACATGCACCCTGCCGGGAGGAGGAGGGGCCCGGAGAAAATTGCGACACTGTCACCACTATTGTAGACCCCGACGGCGGGTTTCCCTTAGAGGGAGAGGGTGTATCGGAGGACGATTTCTCCTCCGATGAGGATAAGGACTCAGGGCGTCCCTGGCGTCCAGAGTCCCACTCCTCTCAGTCCCCGGTTGGGGACGGGGTCCACTCGGACATGTTCGAGGCTACCCAAATTTACCATCCTAGGTCGGCAGAGTGGACACCTGACGCCAAAGTGGCAGAGTAGGTGGTGGGGAAAATCCATCAACCCCTTGAAAGGGAGGTCAGGAATAGGATGAGGGGAGAATTCCCCTTCAGTGAGGACTGAAGGGGAAGGTGGCACACACGCCTGAAATTGATGAGAAACTAAGTACCTTTTTCTCCAAGTATATGAGGGATCCCAAGAAAGGAATTGATAGGTCTTGGACGTGGTAGGGCCCTTGACCCAAATTATTCAATTGACGGAGCGTTCCAAAGAGTCAGGATCCCCTTTGTCCACGGATATTGTGGCTGGTTGGACGCACTACCCTAAACCCTAAAACACTACCCCTCCACTACCCAAACACCACTGCACTACCCTAAACCCTAAAACACTACCCCCAGCATGACACCCTACACTACCCAAACATAACTGCACTACCCTAAACCCTAAAACACTACCACCAGCACGACTCCCTATACTACCCAAACACCACTGCACTACCCTAAACCCTAAAACACTACCCCCAGCACGACTCCCTACACTACCCAAACACCACTGCACTACACTAAACCCTAAATATACCCCCAGCATGACCTCCCACACTACACAAACACCACTGCACTACCCTAAACCCTAAAACACTACCCCCAGCACGACCCCCTACACTACCCAAACACCACTGCATTACCCTAAACCCTAAAACACTAACCCCAGCATGACCCCCTACACTACCCAAACACCACTGCACTACCCTATACACTAAAACACGACCCCCCTACACTACACAAACACGACTGCACTACCCTAAACCCTAAAACACTACCTACAGCATGACCCCCTACACTACACAAACACCACTGCACTACCCTAAACCCTAAAACACTACCCCCAGCACGACTCCCTACACTACCCAAACACCACTGCACTACCCTAAACCCTAAATCTACCCCCAGCAGGACCCCCTACACCACCCAAACACCACTGCACTACCCTAAACCATAAAACACTACCCCCAGCATGACCCCCTACACTACACAAACACCACTGCACTACCCTAAACCCTAAAACACTACCCCCAGCACAACCCCCTACACTACTGCACTACCCTAAACCCTAAAACACCACCCCCAGCACGACCCCCTACACTACCCAAACACCACTGCACTACCCTAAACCCTAAAACACTACCCCCAGCACGACCCCCTATACCACCCAAACACCACTGCACTACCCTAAACCCTAGAAAAGAAACCCCCACCCCATGCCCAATCCCCCTTACCTCTCACTCCTCATGGTTCCTCTCTCCTCGTGGTTCCTGCTTCACGTCATCTCTGAGGGGCGGTGCACGTCGTTGTGAGGAAACGGAACAGCCTCTGTTTCCTTACAACGACATGGATCGTCTACATGTTTTTAGAACGCATGGTCATTTACCATACATACCTTTACAACAAAATTTGTTGTAAAGGCATGCGTGGTAAATGACCATGCGTTCTAAAAAATGCGTAGTAATGACTTTCGTGATGTACAACGCATGCGTAGTAATGCATGCGTTGTAATGGTATCGCAAAGTAAAAAGTCGTTGTAACGGCTGTTTACCAATCGAAGCTGGCCCCTGTTCTTCAGTGAGACGTTTATTTGATTAATTAGGAGGAAGGAATGTGGTTTTTTAACCGAAAAGTGCGTTCCCGGCTGTTGTATTGTGAAAGTGTCCGCGTGGCCTGGTTTCACTTCCGGTGAGAGAGTGGAAGAGTCTGTTTGGATCTAAAGGAGTTCTGTTGTTGGACGGGGCCGGCGCGACATGTCATCAGAAAACATAGCTAATGGAAAGCGTCTTCCCTGAAGTGTGGAGCAGTGCCATGAGAGGTCAACGAGTGTGCGTCCCACCGCAGTATGACCGTACCGCGTGACCCATGTGCCGCCTCCAGGGTACGGGAGGCAGAAGCGGCATCGCAGGTCCTCTTGAAGACCGTTGTAGCACTAATTCTACATTTTGGTACTAGGGCATTTTAACTTCGTTGTTCCTGCCAGATACAAAGAGAAGATCCTGTTATTCAGTGCCCTCGTTACCTTTTTTGTGGGTTGTGGTGCTTGTCACTTCGCTGCCCCGCCGGTGCACACGACTGGGCACTCCACCTCGTGTGCCATCTGCAGGGCCTCTGCCCTTGGATCACTGGTTTCAGTTTCTGGAGTGGCAACATAAACAGTTGCTCCCAAAGGACTAGCCTGAACACTTAGGTGAATATCCCCTGCACCAGCATTCCACGGAAATTCTTTCCTAGCTCTCCCACGTCAACGAGCACGGCTCCGCTCGCGACACCGTATGACGTCATCGGAGCCATAAGAGGACCTCCGTCGGCGTGCTGACGTCAGTTCCACCCATTTTTCCGTGCCACCGAGGCAAACAGGGGACCGAGACATTTTCACATGTATACATAGTATAATAAATATATATATATTCACTGAAAAAACCATAGGTTTCAGGCACGTTATAGTTAGAAATTAGCATTTAAAAACCTTAGAAATTCACTGAAAAAACCATAGGTTTCAGGCACGTTATAGTTAGAAATTAGCATTTAAAAAACCTTAGAAATTCACTGAAAAAACCATAGGTTTCAGGGGCGTTATAGTTAGTTGGACATTTCACTCGTACAAAACCATAGAAATTCCCCCGTTATAGTTAGTTCAGCTAACTATAACTCGCGCGCCCGCAATGCACTGCTGATGACGTCACATATTACATCACTCATGACATGGTCAGTGACATCACTCATGACATCACTGATGACATCTCAAATGACATCACTGATGACATCACTGATGACATCATCCAGTGAATGTGTGTTTTTCTGAAAATTAAATATGTTTTATATATGTATATCTCAAGGTCGATGGAAGAATAAATGGGTATATAAGTGTCTAAATGGATGATTTAAAAAAATAGATTGTATAACTGACTAAGTGTATCTTAGTGAATACATGGGTTAGTGAGTAATGTTTAAATATGAAAATATCTGTATCAGTCTCTCACTTTGTGTATAAGTGGCTGCATGGGTTGGTGAGTAGCTACATGAGTGTCTATATGGGTTATTAGTTGGTTTTTGAGTATCAGTATGAGTGTCTGAGTGTCTGTATGGTTCGGTGGGGGTATTACTTAGTGCATAGATGCATGAATGAGTGACTCACTGTTTGTATGTGTTGAAGACAGCATGTGTGCAGGACTGTATAGGTGGATGAGTATGTGTATGGGTGTGTTAGTGAGTGAATGACTGTCTCAATAGTGTCTTTATGAGTAACTACATATGTTTTAAACTAGTATATGTGAGTATTGGTGTATATAAGTGAGTATATGTGAGAGTGAGAGATTGGAAGAGTTCCTGTACAAATAAGTAGGTGTTTCTATAAGTGATTGTTTAAGAGAGTACGTATGTGTAAGTTTCTGTAGAAGTAAGTGTGGTAGTGTGTGTATAACTGTATATGCAAGTAAATGGATGTTTGATACTTTGTTTGCATGTGTGACTATGTGTGTGAGTAACTCTATGGATGAGTGGCGGTGTGTAACAGGATGTATAGGTGTATGAGTACATATGATGAGTGAGTACATGTATGAGTGACTGTATAGGGACTGTTGGTGAATGAATGGATGTGTGTGTAGATCTTGGAATTACTGAATAGGTGTGTTGTAACTGGTATTGGTATGTCCA
Source organism: Calotriton arnoldi (assembly GCA_963921515.1). Taxonomy (NCBI): domain Eukaryota; kingdom Metazoa; phylum Chordata; class Amphibia; order Caudata; family Salamandridae; genus Calotriton; species Calotriton arnoldi. The sequence goes on along the minus strand of CAWUFW010000110.1, from coordinate 5,802,538 downwards.
TTGTTTTGAAAATGTTAGTTTGTATTTTTGAGTGTGTGTATCAAAGGTTATATTAGGGTGAGAGGAGGTCTGCCACTCTATCACAAGGATGATGTCATCAGTGATGTCATCAGTGATGTCATTTGAGCTGTCATCAGTGATGTCATGAGTGATGTCACTGACCATGTCATGAGTGATGTAATATGTGACGTCATCAGCAGTGCATTGCGAGCGCGCGAGTTATAGTTAGCTGAACTAACTATAACGGGGGAATTTCTATGGTTTTGTACGAGTGAAATGTCCAACTAACTATAACGCCCCTGAAACCTATGGTTTTTTCAGTGAATATATATATATATATATATATATAATGTGTTACTTACACAGCATGCATCTGTTTGTTGCATGTAGCGCTGTAGATTCACATGCTTAGCATAAGTCTGATATCTAGTGTTGGGCTTGGATGTGTCCAACTTGTTTTTCTTCGAAGAAAGTCTTTTGAGTAACAAGGTAGTGTGATTCCTCCTATTGCTGGTAGTGCAGTCACTGACTCCATTGTTAGATTGTTTTCCTGCATTACGGGTGAGAATAGAACATAAAGGTAAGAGTAGTACAAAGCGATGGCTATGCAAAAGGAGTTTGTGAAGCAACTGTGAAAATAACTGTAACGAGCACAAATGAACTGGGAGGAGGGTGGGCACATGTGAATCTACAGCACTACATGTCACGAACAGATGCTTAATGAATAAGTAACATTTTCTGTTCGAGGCATGTGTGGCTGTAGATACACATGCTTAGCATGGACTGTAAAGCAGTCCTCCTCCATAAGCAGTGGCTAACCTGTGGGAGTTACAGTTGTTTGAAATAGTTTCTGTTGGACTGCTTGGCCCACATTGGCTTGTTGGCATGTCAGTACATCTACCAAGTAATGTTTTTATAAATGTATGTGGGGTAGACCATGTAGTTGCTTTACATATATGAGCTATGGGTATGTTTCCTAGGAAGGCCATTGAAGCTCCTTTTATACGAGTGGAGTGAGCTCTAGGAGGAATGGGTAAATTTCTAGCATATCTGGATGCATTTGACAATCCACAATGCAATGCCAGATTTAGAAATGGCCCTTGCCTTGTGAGGTTTTGAGAAAGTGACAAATATTGTTGTGTTTTTATAAATGATTTAGTCACGTCAATATAATACATGAACACTTTTTTTACATCTAAGGTATAGAATCCCTTTCTGCAACTGGTTCAGGTTAGGGAAAAAAGACCGGCAGTTCAATAGATTGATTACGAAGGAATTGTGAGACCGCCTTAGGAAGAAATTTGGGATTGATGTGAAGTGCACCAATATCCCTAAGTATTTGGAAGAAGGGTCCTCCTAAAGTTAATGTAATGCCTGAAGTTCACTGACACGTCTGAGTGGAGTGATAGCAATTAGGAATGTTACCTTCCAGGGGTTCGAATGGAGGGCCCAATAATCTTGTTAATAAGATATTGAGATTCCATGTGGGAGCTAGTGGAACTCTAGAAGAAATGACTCTTTTAAGACCTTCCAGGAAGGGTTTGACAACTGGAATTCTGAATATGGAAGTATGTTGCCTATTATGTAGATATGCGGGTACAGCCACTTAAGAAGCCTTATAGATATAAAAGCTAAACCAGAGGTATATAGGTGAAGAACAAGTTACTTACCTTCGCTAATGATATATCTGTAAGAGATATATATTAGTTATAGATTCCTTACCTTAGAATTGCCCCCAGGCGTCAGACTGGATCCGGAGATTTTTTCTTTAGCAGTACCCCTGCGCGTCGGTACGTGGCGTCGGTCGACTCCGCGTCCATCACTGGTGTCGAGGTCGCCGGAATGACGTCGCGGTGTCTACTTAGACGCCGCCCCTGTGCGCTGACGTCAGTTCTTTACACGACATTCCACGCCAGAAGTGCAGAGCCATGCAAGACACTGAACACTGGTGCACAAAACTAGGGCCCAGAAAGGAAGTCCTTAACCCTAGAAGTCAGTTCGCAGAACGGGGAGGATGGGTGGGGCGGTAAGGAATCTATAACTAATATATGTCTCTTACAGATATATCGTTACTGAAGGTAAGTAACTTGTTCATCTGAAAAAGACTATTAGTTCTAGATTCCTTACCTTAGAATAGATACCCTAGCAATACCAACCCCGGAGGTGGGTCTGCGAACCAAGTTCACACCAGAAAGTCCTGAAGAACTGAACGGCCAAAGAAGCCGTCTCTCCGGACTTGACTATCCAGGCAGTAATGTTTAGTGAACGTGTGCAGTGATGCCCACGTAGCTGCCTGGCAGATGTCACTGAGGGGGACTCCACGTCCCAAAGCGGTAGTGGCTGCCATCGCCCTGGGGGAATGGGCGCGCAGTCCTACCTGAGGGTCCTTTTTCGCCAAGGAATAACAGATCTTAATGCTAAGAGATGGTCCGCTTTTGCACGGCCCGACCCTTCTTGGCACCCACATAGCCAACAAAGAGTAGATCGTCCACCCGGAATTGTTTTGTGCGATCCAGATAAAATAAAGCACGTTTTGGATCCAGACGGTGGAGTCTCTCCTGCTCCTTAGAAGGATGCGGGGCGGAAAGAAGGTGGGCAAATTGATGGTTTGTCCGATGTGGAAAGAGGTAACCACTTTGGGAAGAAAAGAAGGTCTAGTTCGAAGTACAACCTTGTCTGGATGGACATCAAGGAAAGGAGGCTTAGAAGAAAGAGCCTGAAGCTCACTCACCCTGCGAGCAGAGGTGATGGCGACCAGAAAAGCAGTCTTCAAGGTCAAAAGTCTGAGAGGGCAATTATGTAGTGGCTCAAATGGAGCACACATAAGGTAGGTTAAGACGAGATTCAAGTCCCACTGGGGCATTACGAAAGGAATAGGAGGAAAGAGGTGAGTAATGCCCTTAAGAAATCTATTTACAATAGGGGACTTGAAAAGAGAAGGCTGATCAGGAAGGCGAAGAAAGGCCGAAATGGCCAAAAGATAGCCTTTAAGGGTGCCCAGAGCAGAGCCCTGCTGGGCCAAAGAAAGTAAGAAGAGGAGAACCTCAGAAAGAGGGGCAGAAAGGGGATCCACAGCCTTTGCTGCGCACCATGCCACAAATTTGTTCCATCTACAGGCATATACTGTTTTAGTGGAGGGACGCCTGGCTGCCAAGATAACATTACAGACTTCAGGAGGAAGGTCAAAAGCTGTCAACTGTCGCCGCTCAATCTCCACCTGTGCTGGGCTTGGACCAGGAACCCAGAAGGACGTCAGTGAGGGCCTCATTGAAAGGCAACAAGGGCTCCGAAGAGGCTGCTGCTGGCTGAAGCACCTCAGTCAGAAGGTTAGTCCTGACCGCCACTGTAGGAAGCTCGAGGCCCAAGGCTTCAGCCACCCTACGCAACACCACAGCGTAGGAAGCTCCCTCCTCCGTAGTCACGGTGGGGGAGAAAGAATACCAAGGTCTGGGGAAGTATCCAGGCCACTGGCATCACCCAACTCCTCTCTCCAGTCCGGCTCTTCAAGCTGGTCTGCCAGAGGGCCAACAGACCCCTCCCAGTCCTCCTCACCCTCCTCTGGCCACCACTCAGGGCGATAAGGAACACCAGGGTAGAACAGCGGACCAAAAGTACCCTCTGGCACTGGCGTCGACCAACGCCGGTCCTGCTCCGTGTCCAAGTTGAGGGGGAGGCCAGGGTCGGAGGTAGCAGAGGCGTCGTCAGAGGAATCGGTGCCGGGGGAGGTGTTGTGAGATTGACTGGCACCGATCCGGATCCAGGCCTGGATCCCTGCGGCACCGAGGCGGAGCCGCCGGCATCGAAGGCCTAAAGCCCCCAGCCGAGTCTGCGGGGCCCGAAGGCCGCGGAGTCGGGCTGCCCAAAGATGGAGTGGAGGGCTTCATAAAATGCACGAAGCTGGGCAGGGGATGCTCCAGCTCCTGGGAAGGGAGGGAAGGGAGGAGCCGTCCCAGCAGGCTACGCGGGCGGAGCCGAAGGATGACGACCTTCCGCGTCCCACGTCGGCCGACGGACGGGGAGAAGGCGAAGAGTGACGGTGCTTCTTTGCCTTCTTCTTGTGCTTCGACATACCTGATGACAAAGACTTCGAGGAGGAATGATGGTGGTGTTTCCGCGAGCAGTCCCTCAACCTCCCTCTCGACTGGGACCTCGAGCGGTGCAGAGCTGACTGCCGGGCCTCCAGAAGCTTTTGGGACTACTCCCGCAAAGACATCGGGTTCATGGCCCGACAGTCGGAGCACGACTTCGGGTCGTGGTCGCGGTCCAGGTACCAGAGGCACAAGAGGTGCGGGTCCGTAACCGACATCAACTTGTGACAGGAGTCACAAGATTTGAAGCCGGTTCGACGATGGGACATCCCTACGTGCACCAGGAGTCGGACGACTCGAAAAAGATGTCAACAAAAGTCGTAAAAGTGTTAGTCAAAAAGTGACTAAGGGTACCGCTCTCTCCGGATCTGCGCTGGCTGGCACAGAAAAAGAAAGAACTGACGTCAGCGCGCAGGGGGGGGTGTCTAAGTAGACACTGCAACGTCATTCCGGCGACCACGACGCCAAAGATGGACGCGGAGTCGACTGACGCCACCTACCGATGCGCAAGGCTACTGCTAAAGAAAAAATCTCCGGATCCAGTGTGACGCCTGTGGGTAATTCTAAGGTAAGTAATCTATAACTAATAGTCTCTTTCAGATATAAGTAGCAATGTACTGTACATTAGCTGCTAAGGGATCAATGTGTTTGGAATGACAGTAGTGAACAAACCTTTTCCATTTGACAGCATTACAGGTCTGAATAGTAGGCCTGGGTGCCTCTTTAGGAACGTCCATACAATGTGGTGGGAGATTGAGGTAGCCAAATTCTAAGACTTCAGGAGCCAGATTGCAATGTTGAGTGATCCGGGGTGTGAGTCTCTGATTTCTTCATGGTTCTGTATGAGAATGTCCTGCCTGTTCGGCAGTGCTTCGTGGGGAACTACCGACATTTCAAGAAGTGTGGTGAACCATTGTTGCCGTGCCCATGTAGGAGCCACCAGGATGAGGGTGGGAGATGTCTGCCGAAGCTTGCGGACTAGAAATGGGAGCAGTGGGAGAGGTGGAAAAGCATAAGCAAATATCCTGGACCAACTCATCCATAGTGCATTGCCCTTGGACCTTGGGAACCTGAGACAAACTTTGAGCATTTTGCATTTTCTGCTGTGACATTTGTGGTTGTCCCCAATGCTGGAAGTATTAGAGGAGGACTTGTGGGTGGAGTTCCCAATCGTGGACTTGTTAGTGCCTCCTACTGAGGAGATCCGCAAAGTTGTTGTCCACACAAGTGAATGCTGTATCGGAGAGCCCATTTCCAAATAGTTTGCGCTTACTGGAAAAGCTGTTGGAGACAATACATGGCTGTCATGTTGTGCGTCTTGATGAGGACTACCTTGCCAATTAGGTGAGGAAGGAAGGCTTTCATTGCTAGGTGAACGGCTAGTAACTCCAGGTGATTTATGTGAATCTCTCTTTGGCAGGGTGTCCAGTGGCCCTGGATAGTGAGATGTTGGGAATGCGCTCCCCATCCTGTAAGGGAGGCGTCCGCTGTTACCGTCCTCTGCAGAACTGGGTCAAGGAAAGACCATCCCTTTAACAGGTTGTTGGTATTCCACCACTGCAGAGAGTGGCAAGCTTGAAGGCCGAACACTAGGGGCCACATTTATGACCCAGTTTGCATCGCTCTTACACCAGGCAACGTGGTGCAAAAGCGACGCAAACCTTAAGTCAACCAATCATTCAATATAAATTTTATTCGGTGTTTGAGATAAAAACCATAAAAGTAAGGCATGCCATAACATACACTACAGATATAAATCATCCTCAATATAGTCAATTTAAAAATACACAATTAAAAGTCCTACAAAAATCAAAAAAATGGCGACTATCCTTTAAAACAAGGGGGTTTAATCACAGCTGTTTCTCAGCCTAACAGCAACTTAAAAAAAACTAAGAACATTAAGAATGATATCTCCCGAGATCATTTGCAGGAGTACGGGGCGAACCTGAGTAAAATTGGCCTTTTTCAATACGGAGAGAATATAATGTTTACTAGGTACTTTGTAAAAGCTGCAAAACATAATAAAATGTAGCGTGTCCTGCGGAGACTTACTGTTGCAGCTGCAGGGTGTGAAGTTAACATCCCTATTCCCGCCACGCCACAAGGGTAGGCTAACAAGAAGGGTAATCCTTTCCTGTTAACCAGGGCACGCCAACTCAGGGAAGAGTCGCACAACAGACCCAGATAAGAAAACTCCCTTGTCTTTGGCACTGGGGAAGACCCAACTTTAAAAGTAATTGATTTGGTGGATCGGGTGGCAACGACCATTAGGAAAGATTTTTCATCGTTCACCGATAAATCCAACTCCTCCATAAAATAAACAAACAAATTCAGTAAGGTCTGCAAACCCATGGCGGTTCTGGAAATAAGGATCGCATAGTCTGCCTATAATAAAACCGGCAGACACCTGTGGACTATCTACTTTTAAGTCAGATAGGACCTGCTCCAGTTTATCAACATATAAGTTAAAAAGAAATGGGGCCAGGATACAGCCCTGCCGCACCCCTCTTTGAATTGTAAAATGGCGGATGACCTTTAAATCTTTTGAATAGCATACCGCTGCCACTGTGTCCCTATGGAGGTTCCTCAAAAATAAAACAATGTCCCGATCTGCCCTCATGGATGACATAATCTGCCAGAGTTTGGGTCTATTTACTTGGTCAAACGCGGATGATAGGTCCATAAATGCCAGATGTATGGAGCAGGACAGTGCAACAGTATATTTGCTTAACACTAAATACAAGTTCAAGCATTGATCAACAGTTGACCTCCTGGACCGGAAGCCATACTGTGCTACCGACAGAACGTTATTAGCCGCTGCCCATTTAGAGAGCCTGTTCAAGAGATGCACCCCACCACCTTAACCACTGAGCCAAGCGGTGAAATGGGCCTGTAGCAATAGGTGCTATCCCTGTCACCCTTTTAAAAAACCAGTACAATAATTGCCTTTGCCCATGAGACTGGGGGACCAGCCTCCACAGCAGCGTTAATAAGAGAGGTCAGGATGGGGACTCAAAACTCCACATCCTGTACGTAAAGGTCGGGAGGAATCCCATCGTGACCCGGGGCCTTGTTCTTAGATAACCCCAATATGCCTTTCCTGGCCTCCTCTGAAGAAAGTTTTAAGGCAGGATTCCCTTCTATCGCACCTGCTCCCCCTCCAGATGCAGAGGGTGGGAAGTTATACATTTCCTCACAATGTCCCTCCCTACTGTCTTCGGTTATATGAGCCTTCAAAGAGTCACTGGTGCCTGCTGCAAGAAAGGGACTGTTGATGATGCTCCAAAATTTAGAACTACTCCTCAAGGCGCTAGCCTCTATCAATTCTGTCCAGGCCTTCTCCTTTATGATGTTCTTTTGTCTAGTAAGTTCTTGTTTCTATAGACTACGACTATTCCTAACTAAGGCGGGGTCCCTTGGTTTAGCCCTCAATGCTCTCTTAAGGGTTCTCAGCGCCCGGGAACAGCCTTAGTCAAACCACCTCAGCAGCATACCCTGTTGCCGCGGGGTTGGTGCCGTCAGTAATTCCGAGATGGTATTAGAGATCTCGGAGAAGGCCTCCAGGATGCTTGATGGGTTGTTCTGTTGAGATATACAAGTTTCAAACTCCTTCTCGTGCTGGGTATAAAGAGAGTTATAAAAAGGGTCTGGGATTATCTGTGGCCACTTGAGCCTCCTACCTCCATCAATGGCCTTGTAGGTCCCTCTCACTCCCCCCTCCCCCCCCCCTTGGAGGTTGAACCAACAGGGACCCACAGATTGTAGCACACACCGGGTTATGATCACTAAAGGGGCTTGAAGAAATTGCAAATTCCGAGAAAAAAGGATGCAGAAAAGAAAATAAAGTCAATAAATGGCTCAAACCTCTCCCTGTAAAGGTGGGGTTGATATCCTTCCTCCGAGGGGGCAGCTTGCACATTGCTGAAAATAGGTTGAATTCATTTAAAATAGCGTTAAGACTTGTTCCCTGTTGGGTATGTTCCATACCAGTCATAAGGAAGCATCCTAGAGCGCGCACTCCTTCGTCCCTGGGGTCCCCACATAAATTAACATTAAAGTCGCCAACTACCATGATGTTTGCACTTGACGCATTGAATCCTTTCAAATTTCTTAATTATGAGCCCAGTACATGAATATATGCTAACCCCGAGGACACTGAAATGGCATTATAAAAATTCAACAGGAGCAATTTACTCGACTCCATAAAAGAGCTTCCGTAGATGAAACATTAAGGCTGCAACGGATAGCTAAGGACACAAAGATAATCAATCTCCCCAGTGATCTACCACCCGGACAGAGGTTGCAGGCAAAAAGAAAGTCATAACATTCCAGAAAAAACTATTTGTAGTGGTTTATTTCTTCAGGAGACAGATCACGTCAAAATCTTTAATAAAAGTCAACCACATAGGGTCACTAAACTTGCAGGCGAGACCAGCGATGTTCCATCTGATGAAGTTACACTCTTTACGACCAGGGGAAACACAAACATGAGGACTCGGAACTTGAGAAGCCGTCTGAACCTCTTCGGAAGAGTTAATCCCGGCCAGTCAATCACAACCATCCAGAGTTGATAGGGGGGCAAAACAGTTTGAGAGCACAATGTTCGAGGCAGCCCCTTGCCAGGTACCCTGAGCCAAATCCAATGATCCCGGGGTTTGCCCATGGTCAAGTTGTAATGCTCAGACCGGTGGTCTGTATAAAAACCCCAGGGGGAGGGCGACAATGGTAGAGATAAAACCACTAAGGGCAGGGCACCTAATAGATGCTAGAATTCACTCCGCTACATGGGACCTGTTAAAGTTGATAATGATAGATTCCCCTGAGAAGGATTTCTTGACCCTGCCAACCCAGCTCACTCTACGTACCATGATAATGTGTCTTGCCACCCGAGCCTCCAGGGTACTATTTAAGTTCAGCCAGTGCAAAACTTTGTTTTTAAGTTGGTCAAAGTCCTCCGTGATACCTGGTGAGAGGGTAGGACCATTCCCCAGCACTACCACATAAGGGGTAGATTGGGGAGGAAGGTTAAGAATAACCGGCCTAGGACAAGGAGAACGCATATCGCTATTGCGTGGCCTGTCAACCTCACCTTCAGATGGGCCAGTTGACACTATCTCATTTCTACCTGCCACCTCTCCATGGTGCACATCAGCTTTTAACAAGGGAGGAATGATATTTGGCCTCATGGGCTGGGTATGGGAGCTAGGTATAGCGCCAGTACTCTGAGATCTTGTTGGTTCGCTGTCCCTTACCAAACGGTGTGGGCCACAAGGATTAGCGGTGGTCAATGACCCTGTATATGAGTGATTGGGGGCAGGGGCTTCCACGCGGCATGTAGACTGGGTCTGGTTTTGTTTAGAAAGCTCTTTTTCAATAGCTGCTAAGGAGTAACTAATAGGTTCCAATTTAGCTTCCAAAGCAGCTATTAAAGAGTCGCAAAATGAGTCCAACAATACCACCAAATCGGACGTTGCCATATCTGTAGTGTTGATGCTCATTGATGGTAGATCATCAGTAACCCTGGGGCGCTTAGATTTGCTGGCAGTCGATGGCCACTTTCTTTTACCTCCCACTCTGGTGATCTCCTCCACACCAGCCTCCGCAATGGGAAACATCTGATTGACTGGATCTTGCATCTGGGAGCACAAGGGACGTGAAGGCGCCTCCACAACCAAAGGTGCGGGCACAATGTCTTCCCAGCCACTAAAGTGTGCAGGAGGTGAAACGGACGATCCCAGCCCCTGAGCGAGGGGAACAAGCAAAAGTGCACCAGGAGATAAACCAGGAAAGAGGGGGAACGGGACAGCCTACGAGTGACCAGCTCTATTTCCTTATCAAGCACCCCAGCGGCGCGCTGCAAGAAGGAATCCATAGTAGTAGCCGTTTTCATAGAGGCCTTAGGGGCAACTGCAGGGGTCTTGCATTTCCCCATGAATACCCAGAGGCTGTCCAACACACCACAAGGCTAGTCGTAGAGAGTCAAATGGCCTCCAAAGTCCTCACTTGTGCCCGTTAAGCCAAGAATAGGGGTAGACCCCTAATGCACCATAGTGAGTGACCAATTCATAAAGCCAGTCCTCATAGGCAATGATGTAGTGTCACTTAATAAATGGGAGCAAACCTGGTGGCTCAACCAGGGTTAGGACAGCCAAGAGAGAAAAAGGGAAAGGACAAAACAAAATACGTCCCCTACCACCTCCGCCAGGCACCACGATCCTACAGGTGACACGGGCAACCACTGCTTAGGTAGAGGAGATGCTGAATGGGCTAGCAGACTCCATCCAATGAAAACTCAGAGCCAAGAGGGTTGGCCCGGTCTCCTCCGGTCTCTGACCCCCAGCGATTCTATCAAGGGCGCCTCCGGGCGCAAGCTGGTGAAGTTGGTGGCTCCCGGCTGCAAAATCTCCTGGGGCTTGTAGTCTGCCCCCACTGCTGGCAGGGCAAATTCTCTCTCTGACCTTAAGTCATTTTTGAAGCCGCACAAACCCACCTTGCATGGCTTTGAGGGCTCAAAAAATATGGAGTAACGCAACGCAGAGCAAATCGCTGTATTGCGTTACTCTGCCCTGGGTAGGTGTCCCATGGGCGTTGCATGGGTGTCCCCTTGCAACTCACATGGTTTTTGATTAATTCCCGGATTTACAAGACCTTATAAACCTGGGAATAAACCAAAAAGATATGTCTCCCCAGGGGCAGCTCAGGATTGTTTTTGTGCAGGAAGGTGCCCCTTCCTCCACAAAAAAAATCCTGCCTACAACACAGACACTCTTGCACCATGGTGCAAGGGTGCCTGTGTTGGCACTAGGCTGCCAAAACGGCCCCAGCGCAAAGGAAAAGGACAGAAATGTGCTGTATTGAATAAATACAGCGTATTCCTGCCCTTTCCCTGTAATGCAGGGCAGCACAGCAGGGTGATTTGCTGCACTGCCCTGCTCCACTATAGTCATAAATATGGTCCTAGATCTTCTAACTGACCCTCTGCTTGTGTCCAGTGGTGTCCAGTGGTGCGATAAGCACTCCTGCAAGGACGCATGTTCAGTTTGGCATGAGGTACTATGGCTATACATGAAGACATCATCCCGAGGAGACGCATGACTATTCTTACTGTTGACCTGGTTGAAATTGAGGAACGAGTGCCTGGAATGCTTGTATCCTAGCAGTATTCGGGTAAACTATACCTCGTTGTGAATTAAGAATCGCCCCAGGTGAGGTTGCATTTGAAGGTATTGAAGTTGAGACTTAAAGGCGTTGATCGTAAAATCTAGTTGATGAAGTAGGTTTATGGTGGCTTGCATGTGTTGAAAGCACATTTGATGAGTTGTGCTTTTGACGAGCCAGTCGCCCAGATATGGAAAGACATGTATGCTTTGCCTGCGCAGGTGAGCACCTACTAGAGAGAGACACTAGGTAAAGACCCTGGGCGCTGTAGTGACCCCGAAGTGAAGCAGTTTGAAGTAAAAATCCTGACCGTTTATTAGAAACCTTAGATACTGCTGATGTGCTGGGTAAATAGGAATATGAAAGTAGGCGTCCTTGAGGTCGAGGGCGGCCATGAAGTCGCCTTGTTGTAATAATGGGATGATATCTTGAAGAGTGACCATGTGAAAGTGCTCTGAGCGAATGTATTGGTTTAGTGGGCTGAGGTCCAAGATTGGTCCGACTGATCCCTCCTTTTTGGGAATAAGGAAGTATAGTGAATAGACCCATGTGCCCTGTGGGTGGATTTTTTGTGTTTGTGAGGTGGAATGTTGGGAGGTGTAGAAGTGAGCTCCAGACAATAACCATGTTGCATAACATCGAACACCCACTGGTAGGAGATGATATTCCTCCAGGTGGGAAGAAACCCTTGTAGTCGACCCCCGACAGGTGTCGTGAAATGGGGGGGGGAATGATTGGGGAGTCAGGGCTTAGTGGTTGTGGCGGAAGGTTTTGTAAATCTGCCCTTGCCTTTACCTCTGGAGTTGTTACCCCTGTATGAGCCTTGGTAGTAACCCGCAGGCGAGGTGGATTGTGTTTGAATCCGCTGATATGAAGTGGAGGTTTCAGGGGAGGTAGTCTTGGAACCTCCACGGAAAGAAGAGGTGCCTGCATCGCTTCATTGCCTTAGCTGTCTCATCTTTTTTAATCTTTTCAAGGAGAGTATCTACTTGAGAACCAAAAAGATGTTTCCCATCAAATGGTAGGGCCAGGAGGTTTTGATGGACTTCGGGTTTAAACCCTGAAATCCGAACCCAAGCATGCCAGCGTAAAAGTACGCTAGAATTTATTCCTATACATGCAGTATCGGCGGCGTCGGTATACATCGAATTGTAGTGTTGGATGATAATTTACCCTCTGAGGCAATTTGGTAAGCCCTTGTTTATGTTTGTCTGGGAGGTATTGGATCATCTCCTCCATCCCATCCCAGTGAGCCTTATCGTATCTAGAGAGGAGGCCGATGGAATTTGTGATGCGCCAATGAATGGCAGTTTGGGCGGCCACTCTCTTTCCTGCTGCATCAACTTATTTACTCTGATTATCCGGAGGAGGTGCCTCACCAGATGTTTGCAAATAGGCCCTTTTACGTGCTGTTGCCACAACCAAAGAATCTGGTGGAAGTTGACCTTTGATATATATATATATTGGGTCATTAGGGGATGCTTTATATTTTTTATCAAATCTTGGCGTTATGACCCTAGATCTAACCGGGTCATTGAAAATGTATGTGGTGTGGAAGACCTTGAGCGTGGGCAAGTATTGTAAAGAGCGTTGTGTAGAGGAAAGTGTTTCAAATAAAAAATCCTCCTCTAGCGGCCCTGTATGTAACTGCACCTTATGGAAAGTGTCAGCTTTACCTATTAAATCACGGTAGGTCATAGTGTTGTCAAGGGAGATGATTTAGCAGGGTAGAGGTCAGGGTCTATATCACCAGGTGGATCAGTGCCATATATATCCCAGAGGTTATTCTGTAGTGGGATATTTTCTTTATGTGCTTGGTTGGAATTGGAACATCCAAAGCCTCCTCAAAAGAACGTTGTGTGTCTGGTCTTGTAACAATACGTCCAGTGTCAGCGTGGATCATGATGTGCTTTTGTCTAGAGTCAAGTTCGTCTTGTAGTCTCTGAAAGCACAGGTTCCACAGGCTCCAATCCATGTGTTGGTTTGGGGAGTGTAGAATTTCTCAGCTCTGATGCTGAAGTTTTCGGCACTGAAGGCTTAGGCTTCAAAGCAGATGGTTTTGGGGCCGACATCAGCCGGTGTTCCGAAGCCAAAGGGTCCGGCTCTGAAGGTCGACTCGGCTCCAAGGCAGGAGTGGTCGGCTTCTAAGATTTTTTTCGCCGCTGAGCTGGGCCTGGGCGTATCTGAAATAGACGGTTGGTGCAGACCATGGCCCGAAGGCAGTGATGGCCCGGCAATGGTTTTAAGTCTCCTTGGGACAGTCTGTCTACCCTTTGTGGTGATTTGCGGCGATCCATGCTGAGGTGAAAGGGGCACATTACTCCTGCCTGGTTGAGCCGGAGGCAAATCTTTCTGTTTGAAGTCGGAGCCGGAGCTAGCGTCGTGGGTGACGGTCTCTTCATCTGCTTCCAGTGCTTGGGCCTCAATATCCTCCTGGAGCTTCTCAGGTCCAAAAAGGTCCAGTGTGTCGTCCACGCTCCTTCGAGACATCTCGAGACGTCAAGCTCGACGGACCTGAAGGAGCAACATGTCTTGCAGCTGGCCATGTTGTGCTCGGGGGAGAGGCACAAATTACACACCTGATGAAGGTCAGTGCGAGAAAACTTCAAGTGAGACTGAGGACAACATCGAAAAGGTATCCGTTCCATCACCGAATGGACATGGCGCGGATGGAATGCCTAAGGATGAAAAACAGCACCCCGAAGGGCGAAGGCCCACCAGGGGCTGCGGTTGATGCGAATCGCCCTGACGATGTTAAAGTCGTCGAATCAAACCGGAGGGAGTGAAAGAGGACCGCGATTGAAAACAATACCAACAACAAGTAGGTATAGGCTGAGAAAGATATGCACGACGGTGTCAAATCGGAGCAGAGGAGCACACGTCCGAACCTGACGGTGGAAGAACAGAACAAGTTACTTACCTTCGGTAATATATTATGTGGTAGAGGCAATATCTAGCTGCAGATTCCTTACCTTTGAATTACCCAGCCATCTGAATTTCCTGGGCGCCAGACTGGATACGGAAACTTCTGCGTGAGCTGTACCCCTGTGCGCCATCGGGTGGCTCCGTTCGGCTCTGCACTCGACTCGACACTCAACTGATCCTCTCCCTCACCAAGGACCCCCTCGCCGCCAAATCCAACCTCCATGAAGGAATGAAGGCCGTCGCCGATTGGATGAAGATCAGCCGACTAAAACTGAACACGGAGAAGACAGAGGTCCTCATCCTCGGCTCCAACCCTCAGCCTGGGACGACTCCTGGTGGCCAACGACGCTGGGAGCAGCCCCGACACCCACCGACCACGCACGCAACCTGGGAGTCATCCTCGACTCAACGCTCTCCATGGCCAAGCAAGTCAACGCAGTCTCCTCCTCCTGCTTCAACACCCTCCGCATGCTTCGCAAGATCTACAGGTGGATCCCGACAGATACAAGAAGAACAGTCACCCAGGCCCTCGTCAGTAGCAGACTTGACTATGGGAACGCCCTCTACGCGGGAGCCCCGGCCAAGCTCATCAAGCGACTGCAACGCATACAAAACGCCTCCGCACGCCTGATCCTCGATGTACCACGCCACAGCCACATCACCCCCCACCTGAGGAACCTGCACTGGCTCCCCGTCGACAGGAGAATCTCCTTCAAACTCCTCATCCACGCACACAAGGCACTCCACAAGACTGGCCCAGCCTACCTCAACCAACGACTCCTCTTCTACGTCCCCAACCGCCAACTCCGCTCCGCCGACCTCTCCCTCGCCACCGTCCCTTGCATTCAAAGAACTACCACCGGCGGCAGATCCTTCTCCCACCTCGCCGCCAAGACCTGGAACACCCTTCCACTAAGCCTACGACAGACCCAAGACCTGCTGACCTTCAGGAGGCTACTCAAGACCTGGTTGTTCGACCAGTAGCAGCACCCCCCCCCCTTTTTTTCTCCCCAGCGCCTTGAGACCTTCGCGGGTAAGTAGTGCGCTTTACAAATTCTGTGATTGATTGATTGATTGATTGCATGGCGTCGGATGTGACATCGCGATCACCTATATAGGCGCCACCCAGGCGCGCGGATGTCAGTTACTTTTTACTTTGTTCACACCAGAAGCGCACAGCCATGAAGTGAACTGACTAGTGTGTGTCAAAACTACGGAACTGTAAAGAGAGCAACCCTAGCCCTATAAATGAGTCCAGGGGGAGGCATGGGTGGGCCTGTAAGGAATCTGCAACCAGATATTGTCTCTACCAGATAATGCATTACCGAAGGAAAGTAACTTGTTCATCTAATAGAGACTTCTAGCTGCAGATTCCTTAGCTTTGAATAGAAACCCAAGCCATACTTTCTGGTGGTGGGCTGTGGACAAATTACTAGACTTGAAAGTCCTACA
This sequence comes from Calotriton arnoldi, assembly GCA_963921515.1. Classification (NCBI taxonomy): domain Eukaryota; kingdom Metazoa; phylum Chordata; class Amphibia; order Caudata; family Salamandridae; genus Calotriton; species Calotriton arnoldi. The sequence goes on along the minus strand of CAWUFW010000110.1, from coordinate 5,786,915 downwards.
AGACCGAATAGGCAAAATACCTGTCCCTGTGGACCTGACTATCCAGGCAGTAGTGTTTAGAAAACGTGTGCAGCGAAGCCCACGTTGCAGCCTGACAGATGTCCAAGACTGGCTCTCCACAAGCCAATGCCATGGCCGCAGCCTTCCCCCTGGTGGAATGGGCTCGTAAGCCCTGAGGAGGCTGCTTCTTAGCCAGGACGTATCAGATCTTAATACAGATAACAGCCCAGGGCGAAATGGTTTGTTTCTGCTCTGCCTCACCTTTTTTAGCTCCCACATAACCCACAAAGAGTTGGTCGTCCACCCAAAACTCTTTTGTGCGGTCAAGGTAGAACGACAACACTCTTTTTGGGTCCAGACGATGGAGACGCTCCTCTTACTTAGAGAGAGCAAAAAAGGTGGGCATTGTGACCGACTGACCCAGATGGAAGGGGATCACCACTTTAGGAAGGAATAAGGCCTGGGTGCAAATCACCACCTTATCCGGAAATATCATGAGATAGGGAGGCTTGGATGATAAAGACTGCAACTCACTCACCCTCCTGGCAGATGCAATAGCCACTAAGAATGCTGTTTTGATGGTAAGCAGCCGGAAGGAACAATTATGTAGTGACTCAAAGGAAGCACACATGTAGAAAGTGAGAACTAGGTTGAGATCCCACTGGGGCATTATGAAGGGCGTCGGGCGAAACATATGTACGAGTCCTTTCAGGAACCTATTTACAATAGGGAACTTGAATAACAAGGGTTGGTCTGGCAGCCACAGGAAAGTGGACAGAGCAGAAAGATAACCCTGGAGAGTGCCCAGAGCAGAAGTCTGCTGGGCAAGGGTAAGAATAAAGAAAGGAATATCAGAAAGAGAGGCAGAAAGAGGGTCAATACACCTTTCTGCACAATATTTTAAAATGTTTTGCCAACTGCAGGCGTATACAGTCTTGGTGGAGGAACGCCTGGCCACCAAGCTGTCAACTGTCGCCGCTCAATCTCCACGCAAGTAGGCGGAGAGTTGACAGGTTCGGGTGGAGGACCCTCTCCTGCTGCTGTGACAGAAGATCCTCCCAAAGGGGAAACCTGATCGGAGGATCGATGCTCATTCGAAGCAGCTCAGGATACCAGACTCTCCGTGCGCAGTCCGGAGCCACAAGAATGACTTGGGCATGGTTGTTCTTGATCTTCTTGAGAACTCTGGGCAGAAGTGATATGGGGGAAAGGCGTACAAGAGGCCTGAGCTCCACACGCAATGAAAAGCGTCACCAAGCGATAGCCGCCTTGGAAACTCCAACGCGCAATAGTGCTGACATTGCACGTTCTCTTCGGAGGCGAATAGATCTAACCAAGGCTCTCCCTACTGTTGAAAGAGACCTTGTGCCACCTCCGACTGTAAACACCATTCGTGATCCGCTAGGCATTGACAGGTGAGTTTGTCCGCCCTGGCGTTCAGAGCACCTGCCAGGTGTTGAACCACCAGAGTCATGCCCTGCTGTTCCAGTCATGTCCAGAGGCGTAGGGCCTCTTGGAAAAGGGTCCACAACCCACACCGTCCTGCTTGGTGCAATACCACATAGCGGTCATGCTGTCTGTGGACTCTTGCACCAACTTCCCCTTGACAGAGGGAAGAAATGCTTTCAATGCTAGTCGGATCACCCGAGGCTTCAACAAGTTGATGTGGAGCCCCGACTCCGCCAGAGACCAGAGTCCTCTGACGTTGAGGCTTGGACCACCAAGCTCTCAGGGGTTGGATGTTGGCTGAGGAAACCTGGATCACCCGTTGCAGGGCAATGGCGGCGTGATATTTTCCTGTTCACAGGAGCACCTGTGCTAGGCTTGGACCATGTGCCTAGAAGGGCATTTATCAGTGCCTCATTAAAGGGCAAAAGGGGTTCAGATGAGGAAGCCCCAAGCTGGAGCACTTCGGTCAAAAGATAACTCTTGACCTGCACCAAGGGCAGCTTCAATTCAAGGACCTCTGCTGCCCTCTTCACCACCATTGCATAAGATGCCCCCTCCAACATAGCCACAGTAGGTGGAGAGAGCATACCAGTATCTGAAGAGGTGTCCAGACCACTGGGCTCAGCAAGCTCCTCACCCGGATTGTCTAACTGTTGTTCTAAAGAGTCCAAAGACCCCTCCCACTCTTCTCCCATGCCTGAAACCTCTTCAAAATGTACAGGCAACGACCGTGAGCCTCTGGGCTCCATCGGCGCCGGAGTCAACAACGACCGACATCAATCCAACTCCGAGTCGTCTGGAATCAGATTGGGGCTGGCGCCTGCGGCGTCGGAAGCACTGACTTCAGGCCGGCGCTAGGGAAGGTCGCATTGGCAGGACTGGCACTGACTCAGATCGAGAATCGGATCCATGAGACCTCACAGGTGCTGAGGCTGGAGCCATCGGCGCAGAACCTGATGGAGCCTCCTCTGACCTGCGTTTGAGACACCATAAGCATACACGGTGTGGGCCGACAACCGATTTGACGCGGTGACAGGCGTCACATGGCTTACACCTTACCTTTCTAGATGTCATTCCCCGACACACAGTAAAACAATCTTTGACAAAACGTCGAAAGAAGTCTGTCAAAAAGAGTCAGAGGGGTAGCTCTTCTCCGGATCAGCACTAACCGGCACGAAAATAACTGACCTCCGGGTGCCTGGGTGGCGCCTATATGGGTGACAACGACGTCACATCCGGCGCCAACGATGCCAACAACGCCACATGGAGCCGAACGGAGCCACCTGACAGCACGCAGGGGTACTGCTCACGCAAAGGTTTCCAGATCCAGTCTGAAACCTGGGAAATTCTTACGCCTGGGAAATTCAAAGGTAAGGCATCTGCAACTAGAAGTCTCTATCAGATCAATCTAACACACACACAGGCGCACATACATATGTGTATATATCTATATATATATATATATATAAATATATATATATATATATTTATAAATAATAAATATATAGAAATTCACAAACTTTGATCCATCTTATCCAGTGGCCCGACATTTCAAAGAAATTCACGACAGCAACCTAAGCCACCTCAAGTGCTATGTTCTAGACACCACACCTAGTTCAAGGCAAGGAAGCGAGGCGAGGAGGCAACCGTGAAGCCGCCCTAAGAAAATTAGAAATGAGGTACATTCTTAACCTAGACACCAAGACTCCCAACGGGCTTAATACTAGCGAGGATTTGTACACCGGCCTTTAATTTAATTTAATGTCTTGATACACTGTGTAGGAGAGTAGGATCTGCTTCTTATAGTTACCCCCACTTTTTGCTGATGTTTCACTGTTTTCGACTTAGTATGACTGGGATCCTGCTATTCAGGACCCCAGTCTATCTGCTTTCTCCTCTAAATTGATTGCATGTACTTTAGGTACACTCCAGATTGGATTCTGTGGTACCCTTATAAGTCCCTAGTATACGGTATACTATGTAACAAGGGCATGGGTACCCCAGAGGCCTCCCAGGGACTGCAGCATGTATTATGCCACCCCTGAGAGGCCATCCAAAATGACACAACAGGTCTGCTACTGCAGTCTGTATAAGGTGGTGCATGCACCCCTTACTTAGATATAGGTTCACTATATCTATCCTGATCACTGCACATATAAGCCTATCAGCCCCCCCTATGGCAGGCCTTATCAATCCTGAAGGCAGGGTGCTGGGTTTTATGTGAGAGGGTGCCCATGCATGAGCAGAGCCCCTCTGCAGCCTTCGGAACCACTATTCCGGGGTTGTCTGTGATGCAGCCAACCATATACTCTTAAGTGCATTATAACCTCGCGGTAAATGCTAACTTTAGAATGGCTGCAAGGAATTATGTCGTGTTTGGTGTCAAACACCTTGGAATCATACCTCCACACCAGTAACTGGTGTGGGAGGTATGATTCCTCCCTCCTAGAGGGAGAAATATGACAGTACCGGTACACCCGGTACCAGCTTCACAGAGCCCTGGCATCACAAAATGGATGCTGCCAGCCACAGACACGAGTCTGCCCTCCTGCTGCTGGACGACACTCCGGCAGGGGAGGCTGGACAATAGGTTTCCTGTCACAGGGAGGTGTGACCACCTCCCAGACAGGCTTTAGTGTATTGGGGCTGGGTGGGTGCACTCCAAGAGTGCTTTGATGTCTGCACTGGGGGCACATTTGGTGTCCCTGTGCATAGTCCAGCTCAAACCGGTTGCAGGGGCACTCAGCCTCTGCTCTGGCGCGAAACTGGACAAAGGATATGGGTGTAGCCACCCTCTGTCCTGACCCTCCCACAGGTGGGTCCCCAGAGTTTGTCCCACCCCTTCCTTGGGTATAAAGTAGGAACCCTGGCTACAGGACTTTGGATTACACCTGGACTAAACTCTGCTACAGAAACCAAGTACTTTGACTGATCTACACTACGCTGGATGACTGAAGTATCTCCCTTGGAGTAAAGGAGTTACTCCCCTGCAAGGCAGGCACCTTTAACGCAACTGACCGGTTTGCATCTCCGAAGCTCCCGAGGACTCAGAAGAATATTGCAACACAGGAGGTGGGTTCCCAAGGTCTCTGAGGTCGATCTGTGCCCACAGCAAGTTTGAGGCCCGTATCCCTCGTGGTGACCGTGGAACCCGAACCCCTGGACACCGCGTCAATTTGCAGAAGCATCAGCTTTCCGGCGACCCCTGAGGCTGAGCTTTGGGTTACTTGTAGCCCTGACCCCGAGCAGTAATTCCACCAAAGATTGCGGGCCTACACTCCACGAGTGTTCCGTGGGCTGGCATTTTGTGATTCCTCTCGAGGTCCCTTCGCGATCCCTGGTCCGTCGACCTGTGGGTCCCTGAGAAGGGTACTTTAACTTTCAGTGGGCTTCCCTGGTTGCTCCAGGCGTGCCCTGACTCTCCATCGCTTGGGGAGTCTCCAGGACCTTGCTGGTCCTCACAGAAGCATCATTACTCTGACCGCGTGGGTTGCAGTTGCCAAGGCTTGTTGGTCTCCAATCCGGAAACTGACCCCTCAGCACTCGACATCCTTTGTGGGACAGCTCGTCTGCGGATCCTGGTCGTCGTCGACGTCTCCTGGTCCCCGTGGCTGCAGAGTCAAGCTTCACCTCTTCGCACCTGAAGCACCTGACATCGGTGGGCAATCGATTGCTCCGCTCCTGGTCACGTGAAGTGACCCAGACTTTGTCCCCTCTGCTTTCAGGTTCTTCACATCTTCGATCCAGGCTTGGATCAGACCGGACACTTTTCTTCTTCACGGCAGCAGCACTTTGCAGCGTCTCGCCATTGAAAACAACGACGATTCCCGACACCCTTTGACACCTATGCACCCGGCTTCCCTGGGTGAGGTAACACGAGTACTCCGGTGCTCCCGTGGGTGCTGGCCTTAGAACCTTCTAAGTCTGAAAGGGTTTGCTCAAAGTCCTCTTCTAAGTGTCCTTAATCTTTAAAATTCCAACCGCGACTTTCCCATAGAGTTGTACGGAGCTCGCGTCTGTGTTCCCACACTGCACCCGTTCTCCGTGGGTCCCCTGTGTCACTACCTTGGGTGGTTCCTTGGGATCCCAGCGATTCTATGTGCTCTAGGCACTGTGTCTAGTCAAGTCGTGGTTCTTATACCACTTTCTTAGTATATGGTTGGGTCTCCCCCCTGGAGCCCACTGTGTATTGTGCTATTTACTGTCGTTCTAATGATTTAATATTGTGTGCCTTGTTCTCTAATCTCATAAAGAGGTTAGTAGAGAGTGTTTAGTAATAAATACATATATTTTATATACACCTGGTGTGGTTCTCCTTTCATTTGATCACTCAAGAGATTATAGACTGGTAAAACAAACAGCTTTACATTCCTTCAAGACTTAGCCTGAAGGCTGCTCTCCACAGCTACCACTAGGATAGCTTTCAATAAAGGTTGTCTTTAACCTAATCATCAATAAGGGTCGTTTGGACTGGTGCAAGGTGCCCACTTTAATTAGTGGACAGCATATGCCAGGCCAACTTCTCACACACTGATGCTCTTTAAGGCTGTTTCTACATTCCCAGTTTTGAGGCTTCTCTTAGGTCTTTAAAGTACATAATACCCGCAATGAAATATGGGGATTTGGTAATGATATTAATATCTACAATCGCCAATACGGAGTCTGCTGTTTAGCTTTGCACAGACACTTTTTGTGTTTTTAGTTTTCTACAGTGACTCTGATATGGGTACATAGCCCTTTTTTGCACTTTAGCAGACCGGTATGGCAGCTACTTAATATGACACTGCCCACAGGGGCTACAGTTTGATGTTCAGTTGGGTTAGATTTAAGATATGCTTTTAAAGCGGCAACATAACAGCGTTATTACAACATCTTTAGGCAAATCAAGTTTCCATGTCACCGACTATGAAATGATAAAGCTGTATTAGTGGCAAAATGTTGACGTGATTCGGGAGTCACGACCTGTCAGTTTGCATAACAACTGTGAGCAATTTTTAGGATATTTTATGTATATCGGAATAGTCTGCACATGACTTTGTAATCTCAAGTTGCAACAGTTTATTGTACTCATTAATAGTTGACTGCTTTCTAGCCTCATTTCCTTACAAAGAGAGAAAAAAATCTGTGAAATATAAATTTGTATAGTAACAGATTTTTAATTAGGAAATGTATTTTTAACTGTACCCGATTGCTTAATGGACCTCTTACTCGAATTGTACGCCAAACAAGCGGTCTGTTTTATATTTCTATTGCACTAATAAGCACTGGGCACTTTAAAAGGTCTGGCATTTACCGTAGCCGCGTCATGTGATCAAGGCCAGGCTTGGCCGAAACGCGTCGTGGCGGACTGTGAATAAATGAAGAAAATATTTTTGCACAAAGTAACGGTGTCTGTGTCCTGAGGTCCACCGGTGGAAGAGTGACACGAAAGGATTGAAAGTGATATATATATCAAATGGTACTTATCACCTGTGAGGGTATCCAGGCGCTGAGGCGCTGGGTTAGTCGAAGAGCCAGGTCTTGAGCTTCTGCCTGAAGTCCGTCAGTGAGGGAGATGTTCAGAGGTGGAGGGGGAGGGCGTTCCATGACCTGGCAGTGAGGTGGGAGGAGCAACCTCCGCAGTGGCTATAGCGGATGCGCGATATCTAACCCAGGGCGGGGGAGGCGGAGCGCAGATTTCTGGATGGTAGGTGAAAGTTCAGGCGGTGGTTCATGTATGCTGGTCCTTGGTTGTGGATGGCTTTGTAGGCGTGTCAGTAGTTTGAATTAGCACCTTTTCTGGATGAGAGCGAGTGGAGGTCTCTCAAGTGCTGGGTGATGTGGGTCCTTTTGAGTAGTCTGAGTATCAGTCTGGCCACTGAGTTCTGTATTGTCTGGAGCCTTCTCATGAGTTCGCTGGTGGTACCTGCATACAGTGCGTCGCCGTAGTCTAGACGCTGGTTATTAGGGATCGCGTGATTGTTTTCCTGGTGCTTGTGGGGACCCATTTGAAGATTCTTTGGAGCATGCGGAGAGTGTGGAAGCGCGCTGAATAGAGTGTGTTGATTGGTCGTTTCATGGTGATTTTGCTGTCCAAGGTGATGCCGAGGTTGCAGGCGTGGTCTTTGGGTGTGAGAGTGGGTCCGAGGTCCGCGGGCCACCAGGTGTCGTTAGAAAGGGAGGCACGATTGCCAAAGATCAGAACTTTGGTCTTTAGCGTGCTGAGCTTCAGGCAGTTGTGGCAGTTGGTCTTCATTGTGGTGGGGGCTGATGAGAGCACGAGGAAAAATGTACTTTTTATAGTAGTAAATTTAAAAAAATAACTTTAAAAATGTAATATAATGTAAAATATATATTTTTCATAGTAGTGTTTTGTTATGTTTATGTAATCAGAAATACACACGTGTCTTTATATAGGTATATATTTATACATAGTATTAAATATTATTTAAATGTATTTAATTGACAGTATATTAATGCTATATATTAAAATATTTAAGATTTACTATTTTGACCTATATATATATTAAATAATGATCTTTTTGTATGTTTTTTAATGATATTAATGTGAAATTATATTTTTGTACTTACGATTATAAGTATAGGGAAACTATATTTTTGAACTCAACATTTTTTACACAATATTTCTGTATGTCGATCTTGTTGTTTCTGATATTCTGTCAGTGATCCTCATAGAAGGGTCAGAGGGCAGCAGTAAACAGATGTCAAGGGAGAGCAGCAGTAGTGTCAGGGGTGAGACGCATACAGGTGTCAGGAGAGAGCATCATACAGGTGTGAGGGGACCACAGTCAACATAAGTCAAGGGAGGGCAGAAGGGGTGTCAAGGAGAGCAGTTTATATGTGTCAGGAGAGAGCAGCATGCAGGTATCGGGGAGAGCTGTATACAAAGGTAAAGAGAGAGCAGCTGACATGGTGCAGGGGAGGGCAGCATGGAGGTGTCAGGGGAGAACAGCACCCAGATATGGGCATGGGAGAGAGACCAAAACTAACAAAATGTGATGGGTGGAATGCTTCCAAATAGTGTAAACCACTAGCAATCCACCTGGGTATCATTCCAACCCACCATTTGTTGCCCACTGTGGCACTCTAGATCGGGGCCTGCCTTATGCAAATCAGCACTGCCCCTATGGGAGCAATCCACTCCGAACTGCAACTGCCACGTGAGGCACCACCCCCCAAATAGGGAAAACAAGCACCCCCAAATTGGTTTCAACCTTGTCAGGCCTTGTTAGTGAGGTATAGCTTGGATCCTGGGGCACAGTGAGGAAGGGACTTATGTCAGGGCATACCCTTGGCCTCGTTAGTGAGGTACAGCTTGGATCCTGGGGCACAGTGAGGAAGGGGCTCATGTCAGGGCATACCCTTGGCCTCGTTAGTGAGGTACAGCTTGGATCCTGGGGCACAGTGAGGAAGGGGCTCATGTCAGGGCATACCCTTGGCCTCGTTAGTGAGTTACAGCTTGGATCCTGGGGCACAGTGAGGAAGGGGCTCATGTCAGGGCATACCCTTGGCCTCGTTAGTGAGGTATAGCTTGGATCCTGGGGCACAGTGAGGAAGGGACTTATGTCAGGGCATACCCTTGGCCTCGTTAGTGAGGTACAGCTTGGATCCTGGGGCACAGTGAGGAAGGGACTTATGTAAGGGCATACCCTTTGTAGGAGAGTAGGATCTGCTTCACATGGGTACCCCCACTTTTTGCTGATGCTTCACTGTTTTTCGACTTTAGTCTGGCTGGGGCCCTGCTAATCAGAACCCCAGCCTAGCTGCTTCCTCTCTAAAATGGTTTCCATGTGCCTTAGGCACATCTCTGATTGGAATCTGGACTGCCCTTATAAGTCCCTAGTATATGGTATACTATGTACCCAGGGCATAGGTACCTCAGAGGACCTGCCAGGGGCTGAAGCATGTGATTATGCCACCCCTGGAAGGCCAGCCAAAATGACACCGCAGGCCTGCTACTGCAGCCTGAGTAAGGTGGTGCCTGCACCCCTTACAGTGGTGTAGGCTACCTATATCACTACCATTGCACACACCTATAAACCTATAAGTCACTCCTATGGCAGGCCTTGACAATCCTGAAGGCAGAGTGCTTGGTTTTTATGTGAGAGGGTGCCCCTGCATGAGCAGAGCCCCTCTGCAGCATTCGGAGTACCTCCTCTGGTGCTGTTTGCAGGGCAGCCTGACCATATACTCTTAAGTGCATTATATCCTCGCGGTAGAATGCTAACTTTGGACTGGCTGCACCAAAACATGTCGAGTTTGGTGTCAAACATCTTGGAATACTACCCCCCGCCAGTTCTGGCGGCGGGGGTAGCATTCCACCCTTCTAGAGGGAGAGACATGTACCCACCGGCCTACCCGGTAACTTCTTTCCAGAGCCCTGGCATCACAAAATGGATGCCGCTGCCACAGACACGAGTCTGGCCTCCTGCTGCTGACCGAAACTCCGGCAGGGGAGGCCTGGACAATAGGTTTCCTGTCCCAGGGAGGTGTAACCACCTCCCCAGACAGGATAGTGTGTATTGGGGCTGGGCGGGAGCACTCTCTGGTGCTTAGAAGTCCTGCACTGGGGGCACATTTGGTGTCCCTGCGCATACCCCAGTTCAAACCGGCTCAGGGGCTTCCAGCCCCTGCTCTGGCATGAAACTGGACAAAGGGAAAGGGGTGTAACCACCCCTCTGCCCTGGTTCCCCCCTAGGTGGGTCCCCAGAGTATGTCCAACCCCCTAACTTGGTATAAGTATGGGACCCCAGTCCTTAGGACTTTAGATTTACCTGGACGAAACTCTGACACAGAATCCTGGACCTTCGACGCTCTACTTTAAGATTAGAGGACTGAAGAATCTCCCTTGGGGTCAAGGAGTGACTCCCCTGCTTGGCAGGCACCAACAAAGCAATTGTCCGGTCTGCATCGCTGAAGCTCCCGCCGGACGCCGAAGTCTTTGCATCACCAGAGGTGGATTTCCAGACTTCCCCGAGGCTGCCCTGAGTCCCCAGCAAAGCTGAGGCCCGTAGCTGTCGTGGGTAACGTGGAACCGTGACCCCTGGACACCGAGCGCATTTGCAAGTGCATCCTCTTCTAGGTCTCCCACGAAGTTGTGCTTTGGGCTCCGAGTAGCCCCAGCCTCCAGCACCGACTGCACGGAAGATCAATGGCCTCCACTCCACGAGTGTCCCGTGAGCCAGCTCTAAGTGCGTCCACTCGAGGCTCCTTCGCGGTCGCTAGTCCGTTGGCTAGTAGGCCCTCCTGAAGTCCAATCTTCTTCTGCTTGGGCTCCCTGGTTGCTCCAGGCATGCCCTGACTTACCCTCGCTGGGTGAGTCCCACAGACCTTGCTGGTCTGCACCACCATCCTTCTTCTATTGCCACGAGACTTGCCGTTGCCAAGGCTTGTTGGGTCCAATCCGGTCGCCGACACCCCTGCAATCGACAGACGTCGTGGGACAGCTCGAATCCAGCTCCTGGTCATCGTCGACGCCTCCTGGACCTCGTGGCTGTAGAGTCAAGACGACCGTCAACCTACCTGAAGCACTCGACATCGGTGGGCATCTGCTCATCGCCTTCCTGGTCACTGGCTAGTGACCCAGACTCTGTCCCCTCTGCTTTCAGGTTCTTCAGATCTTCGATCCACCTTTGGATCCACCCGAACACTTTCGACTTGGCTGCCAGCAGCACTTTGCAGCAGATCGCCATTGAAAACGACTTAGCTGAAACCCGACCCCGAAAGACACCTATGCACCCGGCTCCCTGGGTGATGTAACTCGAGTACTCCGGTGCTCCCGTGGGTATTGACACTAGAACAGCCTAGTTCTAAAAGGGTTTGCTCCAAGTCCTCCTCTAAGTGTCCCTTTTCTTTAAAAATTCCAACCACGACTTTCCCCATAGAAGTCAACGGCGATTCGCGGCTGTGTTCTCACACTGCACGCGTCCCCCGTGGGTCTCCTGTGTCACTACCTTGGGTGGTTCCTTGGGGTCCAAGCACTTCTACAGGCTCTAGGCCTTGTGTCTAGCTCAGTCGTGGTTCTTATACCACTTTATTGGTATATGGTTTGGTACGCCCCTAGGGCTCAATTGTGTATTTGTGCTATTACTGTTGATAACTAACTTATAACTTATTTACTTCGAACTCTAGCCTCATAAAGAGACTAGAGGGGTGTGTTTAGCAATAAATACATATATTTTGAATATATACCTGGTGTGGTCCTCTTTCATTTGGTCACTCAAGAGATTATAACTGGTAAAACAAGCTGCTTTACATTCCTTCAAGACTTAGCCTGAAGCCTGCTCTCCATAGCTACCACTAGGATAGCTTTCAATAAAGGTTGTCTTTAACCTATCTCCAATAAGGGGTTGTTTGGACTGGTGCAAGGTGCCCACTATAATTAGTGGACAGCATATACCAGGCCAACTTCTCACACCCTTGGCCTCGTTAGTGAGGTACAGCTTGGATCCTGGGGCACAGTGAGGAAGGGGCTCATGTCAGAGCATACCCTTGGCCTCATTGGTGAGGTACAGCTTGGATCCTGGGGCACAGTGAGGAAGGGGCTCATGTCTGGGCATACCCTTGGCCACATATATCGTTGCATCAAGCACATACAATGGGTGAGAGACCCCGAACACCTAACCTCTGAGTCTGCTCCTATTCCAAACCTTCACGCCAAGTCTCTCACTAGTCAAAGTCCTAACAATAATCCTAAGCCTGACCATAAACTTAAATCTAAACTTAAACATGACCATGTGCGCCCTGGCAGGGGTATGTCTAACACTCTATGCGCCCTGGCAGGGGTATGTCTAACCCTCTGTGTGCCCTGGCAGGGGTATGTCTAACACTCTATGCGCCCTGGCAGGGGTATGTCTAACACTCTATGCGCCCTGGCAGGGGTATGTCTAACACTCTGTGTGGCCTGGCAGGGGTCAGTGTGAGACTGTGTATGACATGGCAAGGGTGGTCTAGAAGGGTCTGTGTGGCCAGGTAGTGGTCAGTCTGTAAGGCCTTAGTGGTCACTCTAAGGCTCCCTGTGGCCTGGCAGAGGTGGGTTCAGAGGCTCCCTGTGGCCTGGCAGAGGTGGGTTCAGAGGCTCTCTGTGGCCTGGAAGAGGTGGGTTCAGAGGCTCTCTGTGGCCTGGCAGAGGTGGGTTCAGAGGCTCTCTGTGGCCTGGCAGAGGTGGGTTCAGAGGCTCTCTGTGGCCTGGCAGAGGTGGGTTCAGAGGCTCTCTGTGGCCTGGCAGAGGTGGGTTCAGAGGCTCTCTGTGGCCTTGTGGATGTGGTTGAGACAGGTTTGTATGCCCTGTCGAGGTTGGTCAAGTACATATGTGTGCTGGCACTGGTCCTATGCTCTGTGTGGCCGTACACAGGTTGGTGTAAGGCTATGTGTGGCATGGCAGAGGTCGGTGTAAGCCAATTCAGTGCCCCGATTTCTGGCTGTAGTGAAATACTTAGTAAGAGAACTAAATCACAGTTTTTGGGGCCTCCACAAGCCCCCAGTAAGGCTAAGGCAGCCCTAATGCTTGTCTTCCCTCTCTCTTTTTAAACAGGGGACCGATGGCAGGACCCAAGGACTATCGGTATTGCATAACCCACACCCACCAGGGCTCAGACATCAGTCTCAACACCCCCTGCGTCCCCCTGCACCTGGGCAGTGGGCCCCCTGGGGCAGCTGGAGTGCCTGCTCCAGTGAGTGCGGTGAAGGTGCCTCTGTGAGGACACGGAGGTGCATTAGGTGAGTATCACACTGCACAGCAGAGCTACTGGAAAGGGGTGACTGTGGAAAATGCTGGGCTGGCCTCCTCCACAGAGGGCCTGAAGCGTGACACCAGAAGATGGTAGGTTCAGCTTAGCGCAACATTCAAAAAGTGCCAAGCTGGCGTCAAACAAATCCTCCAAGCACTGCACAGCTGGCCTCAAAGACCTCCTCAAAGTCGGGCAAGTCTGGCCTCAAATATATCCTCAGAGCAGTGCAAGGCTGGCCTCAAACACATCATCCATGCAGTGCAAGGTTGGTCTCACACACATCCTCAAAGTACTGCTAGTCTGGCTTTAAAGACATTCTGCAAGCAGTGCAAGGCTGACTTCAAACCCATTAGAAGTTTACAGCTCCACAGAGGGATGGTGAATAAAGCACAAGTTACTTACCTTCGGTAACGATATATCTGTAAGAAACATTAGTTAGTGATAGATTCCTTACCTTAGAATTACCCCCAGGCGTCAGACTGGATCCGGAAAGTTTTCGTCAGCAGTACCCCTGCGCGTCGGAAGGTGGCGTTGTGCGGCTCCGCGTGCATCGTTGGCGTCGTGGTCGCCGAGATGACGTCGCAGCAGCTACTTAGACGCCGCCCTCGCGCGCTGACGTCAGTTCTGTACACGACTTTCTGCGCCAGGAACGCAGAGCCATGCAAGATACTGACCACTGGTGCATTGAAACTAGGGCCCTGAAAGGGATGACCTTAACCCTAGAAGTCAGTTCGCAGAACGGGGAGGATGGGTGGGGAGGTAAGGAATCTATCACTAACTAATGTTTCTTACAGATATATCGTTACAGAAGGTAAGTAACTTGTGCATCTGAAAGAAACACGTTAGTGATAGATTCCTTACCTTAGAATAGATACCCCAGCAATACCAACCCCGGTGATGGGTCTGCGAACCAAGATCACACCAGAAAGTCCCGGAGAACAGAACGGCCAAAGAAGCCGTCTCTCCGGACTTGGCTGTCCAGGCAATAGTGCTTAGTAAAAGTGTGCAGCGAGGCCCACGTAGCTGCCTGACAGATGTCTTGTAAGGGGACACCACGTCCCAACGCCGTAGTGGCAGCCGTCGCCCTGGTAGAATGGGCGCGCAGCCCCAGCGGAGGCTCCTTCTTCGCCAGAGAATAACAGGCTTTAATACACAAGATGACCCATCTGGAGATAGTCCGCTTGTGTACGGCCCAACCTTTCTTGGCGCCAACGTAGCCAACAAAGAGCTGGTCATCCACCCGGAACTGTTGTATGCGACTCAGGTAAAATGGGAGTGCACGTTTTGGATCCAGACGGTGGAGCCTCTCTTCCTCTCTGGAAGGATGCGGAGGCGGTAAGAAGGTGGGCAAAGTGATGGTCTTCCCGATGTGAAAGGCAGTAACAACCTTCGGCAGAAAGGATGGCCGTATCCGGAGGACAACCTTGTCCGGATGGACAGACAGAAAAGGAGGTTTGCAAGAAGGAGCCTGGAGCTCACTCACTCTCCTAGCAGAGGTGATGGCAACCAGGAAAGCAGTCTTCAGAGTTAACAGACGAAGAGGACAGTTGTGAAGAGGCTCAAAGGGAGTGCACATTAAGTATGTGAGAATCAGGTTCAAGTCCCACTGTGGCATTACGAAGGGAATAGGAGGAAAAAGGTGAGTAATGCCTTTGAGGAATCTGTTAACAACAGGGGACTTGAAAAGAGAGGGCTGATCAGGGAGCCTGAGAAAGGCCGAAATAGCAGAAAGGTAGCCCTTGATAGCGCCCAGAGCAGAGCCCTGCTGGGCCAAAGAAAGAAGGAACAGTAGGACCTCAGAAGGAGGGGCAGAAAGGGGATCCACAGCCTTTGCTGTGCACCATGCCACAAACTTGTTCCACCTGCAGGCGTATACCAACTTAATGGAGGGACGCCTGGCTGCCAGAATGACATCACAGACTTCAGGAGGCAAGTCGAAAGGAATCAACTGCCGCCGCTCAATCTCCACGCAAAGAGGTGGAGACTGGACAGGTTCGGGTGGAGGTCCGTCCCCTGCTGCTGCGACAGAAGATCCTCCCGAAGAGGAAGTCGGATCGGGGGATCGATGCTCATACTGAGTAGCTCGGGATACCAAACTCTTCGAACCCAGTCCGGAGCCACAAGAATGACTTGGGCCCGGTCGCGCCTGATCTTCCTCAGCACTCTGGGCAGAAGTGGTATAGGCGGAAAGGCGTACAACAGACCGCAACTCCACTCACGACGAAAAGCGTCGCAGAGCGAGTGCCGCCTTGGAAATTCCAACGCGCAGAATTGCTGACATTGCGCGTTCTCTTCGGTGGCGAATAGATCTAACCAAGGCTCTCCCCACTGTTGAAAGAGACCTTGCGCCACGTCCGAGTGAAGACGCCATTCGTGATCCATCATGCACCTGCAGCTGAGTTCGTCCGCCCTGGCTTCAGTGAACCTACCAGGTGTTGAACCACCAGGGAAATGCCCTGAAGTTCCAGCCATGTCCAGAGGCGCAGAGCCTCCTGACATAGGGTCCACGACCCCACCCCGCCCTGTTTGTTGCAGTACCACATGGCGGTGGTGTTGTCTGTGAACACCTGCACTACTCTCTCCTTGACAGAGGGAAGGAATGCCTTCAGTGCAAGTCGGATCGCCCGAAGCTCCAGAAGGTTGATATGGAGCCTGGACTCCGCCGGAGACCAGAGGCCTCTGATCTCCGCCTCTCCCATGTGGCCGCCCCATCCCAGGAGGGACGCATCCCTCACCACTGTGTGCTCCGGTTGGGGAAGGGAGAGGGATCTGCCATTGACCCAATGCCGGTTTGTGAGCCACCAGTGCAGCTGGTGTGCAGTGCCCTCTGAGATCTGGACGTAATCGGACAGGTTCCCCTAATGCTGCGCCCACTGGAACTTTAGGTCCCACTGCAGAGCCCGCATATGCCATCTGGCATGATCGACCAGCAGGATGCAGGAGGCCATGAGGACCAGCAGCCTCAGGGTCATCCTGACCGAAACCCAGGATAGAGGCTGAAAGATCGGAATCAGAGCCTGAATATCCTGGACTCGCCATTCGGGAGGATAAACCCGAAAGTGCGTCGTATCCAGAACCGCTCCGATGAAGAGGAGCTTCTGAGAGGGAATCAGGTGCGACTTCGGCACATTGATGGAGAACCCCAGCAAATGCAGTAGGTCAGCCGTAGTCTGGAGGTGGGAGATGACTGTCCGGGCGAGCCCGCCTTCAACAGCCAGTCGTCGAGATAGGGGAAGACTGGAACCCCTGATCTGCGCAGATGAGCTGCAACCACCGCCATCACTTTCGTGAACACCCGAGGGGCGCTGGTAAGGCCAAAGGGGAGCACGGTAAACTGAAAGTGCTCGTGGCCTACCGTGAACCGCAGGTAACGACGGTGGGCCGGCAGGACGGGAATGTGGAAATATGCATCCTGCAGATCCAACGCTACCATCCAGTCTCCAGGGTCGAGGGCAGACAAGACCTTAGCCAGAGTTAACATCTTGAACTTCTCCTTCCGGAGGAAGCGATTGACGTCCCTGAGGTCCAAGATAGGACGCAGGCCCTTGCCCTTCTTGGGCACCAGAAAGTAGTGGGAATAACAACCACGTCCTACTTCTGGTGCAGGAACGCGCTCAATGGCCCCCTTGGCCAAGAGGGCCGCGACTTCCTGTTGAAGAAGTGCCAAGTGATCCCCCGACATGCGGTGGTACTGGGGTGGCATGGCTGGAGGGGTAGTCTTGAAGGGGAGGGAGTAGCCCCTTCGGACTATTTGTGAAACCCACCTGTCCGAAGTGATGGTGCGCCAGTGGGGGAGGTGATGGCGAATCCTGCCGCCCACTGGCGTTTGATGGGCCTGAAAAACCGGACTAGGAAGGTTTGGAGGCAGTGGTGGCCGGGGTGGAGGTGGACTGACCCGCCCGCTGGCCCCCTGACCCGCCTCGGCGGGTCCCACGTCCACGGCCGCGCTGAGACTGTTGCTGCGCAGGCCTGTGGCTCTGAAGCGAACGTGTCGGGGAGCCCCTTCCGTGGCCACGAAAGGAGCGAAAAGCAGAAGGCGGAGGAGGGCGCGTGGCGGAAAGGCCCAGGGACTTGGCCGTAGCCCGCGAGTCCTTAAAGCGCTCCAACGCACTATCCGCTTTGTTGCCAAAAAGGCGAATGCCATCAAAGGGCATGTCCATCAGGGTGTTCTGGACATCCCCAGAGAAACCAGTAGTCCTCAGCCAGGCGTGGCGACGGAGCGCCACTGTTGTGGAAATCGCCCTGCCCAGTGAGTCGGCGGTGTCAAGGCCACATCGAATCGTGAACTTTGCTGCATCTCTCCCTTCAGCAATAGCCTGAGAGACCACTGTCCGGGCCTCCTCCGGACACTGAGGCAGCACTTGCGCCACCGTATCCCACAGAGAGTGGGAATAACGGCCCAAGAGGCATGCGGTGTTCACAGACCGCAGCCCTGAACTGGCGGAAGAAAAAATCTTCTTCCCAAATTGTTCCAGTTTCTTGGATTCCCTATCCGGAGGTGCGGTAGGGTATGCGCTCGGGGACGCAGAGGCTTGGACAACCAAGCTCCCAGGGGTGGGGTGCTGGGAGAGGAAAAGGGGGTCGCCCGGGGCCGGGCGATGGCGTCGGGCCATGTTCCTATCCTCAGGAGCCCCTTTGGTGGGCCTGGACCAGGTGCCCAAAAGAACGTCTGAAAGTGCATCATTAAAAGGCAGCAGTGGCTCCGCAGAGGTAGCCGCCGGCTGAAGCACTTCTGCCAGGAGGTTAGTCCTGACGGCCACTGTAGGGAGCTCGAGGTGGAGGGCCTCGGCCGCCCTACGCAACACCACTGCGTAACTTGCACCCTCCTCCGTAGCCACGGTAGGAGGAGTGAGCATGCCAAGGTCAAGAGAGGTATCAAGACCACTAGCATCCCCCAGTTCCTCTGCCCAGTCCGGGTCTAACTCACATTGTGCTGTGAGAGGGTCCTCAGACCCCTCCCAGTCCTCCCCTTCCTCCGAAGGCTGATGAACAGGCCGAAAATAAGGAGGATGGACATAGGGATAGAAAGGTCCCATCGGCGTCGGAATCGGCGTCGATCGACGCCGTTCCGGCGCTGTGTCCACTTCGGGGCTGAAACCGGGGGCGACGTCGTCCGGTGGGACAGGCGACGACGGAAGTGGTGCCGGAGGGGTCGACGTCGGTGGAGGTGTCACAAGGTCAACAGGCGTCGACCGGGATCCAGGCCTAGATCCATGGGGGCCCTGCGGCGCCGGGGCCGGAGCCGACAGCGATGCCATAGCCGTCGGCAGTAAAGGGCAAGGACCCCCAGTCGGACCCGCGGGGCCCGAAGGCGCACTGGCAGGGCCCGACGGCCCAAAGAGGCGAGCCATGGCTGACAGAAATTCCTGCAGCTGGGCCGGAGTCGCCGACGGACCCGGGAAGGGCGGGTAGGCCGGCGGCGACTGCGTAGGCTCCGCCGGAGCCGCGGGGGTGGCACCACCCGCACCCTCAGCCGCGTCGTGCGACGGGCGAGGGGAAGTCGGAGAGCGACGGCGCTTCTTCGACTTCTTTGAGTGCTTCGTCTTACCTGACCCAGAGTGCGAAGACTTCGATCCCGATGAACGATGGTGGTGGCTCCGCGACCGGTCCCTCGACCTCCCACGGGACCGGGACCTTGAGCGGTGCGGAGCCGACTGCCGGACTTCAAGCAACTTTCGGGACCGCTCCCGCAAAGTCTTCGGCGCCATGGCCCGGCAGTCGGGGCACGACTTGGGGTCGTGGTCGCGCCCCAGGCAGTAAAGACACACGCGTTGCGGGTCCTCGCAGGACTTGAAGCAGGGCATCCCTACTGCACCAGGAGTCGATCGACTCGAAAAATAGAGACCAAAAGGCCTTGAAAACTCAGTCAAAAAATGACTGGGGGTACCGCTCTCTCCGGATCTGCGCTTGCTGGCGCGGAAAAAGAAAGAACTGACGTCAGCGCATGAGTGCGGCGTCTAAGTAGCTGCCGCGACGTCATCTCGGCGACCACGACGCCAACGACGGACGCGGAGCCGCACAACGCCACCTTCCGACGCGCAGGGGTACTGCTGACGAAAACTTTCCGGATCCAGTCCGACGCCTGGTGGTAATTCTAAGGTAAGGAATCTATCACTAACGTGTTTCTTTCAGATGTGTCACTTTCAGCCTCACAGAGACAAGCAGTCACACCATCAAGGGCTCTTGTGCAATGTGCAGCAATCAACATTACGCAAACTGGTGAGTGG
Source organism: Calotriton arnoldi (assembly GCA_963921515.1). Classification (NCBI taxonomy): domain Eukaryota; kingdom Metazoa; phylum Chordata; class Amphibia; order Caudata; family Salamandridae; genus Calotriton; species Calotriton arnoldi. Next base: position 5,767,510 of record CAWUFW010000110.1, on the reverse strand, counting down.
CTGAATTAATCAAATCTTCTAAGAAGAGCCTGTTCTGCAGGCCTGGGGGGTGGGGGGGAGGAGAATAGATGAAGGGTCTTTTGTCTAGAGCAGTGTTTCCCATTCTATGGGTCAGGATCCACTGGTGGGTCAGGCCTTGAAAAATCATAAAAATGTCACCAGATATTCATGCCTAGTGTCTTGAATAATCTACACAACCTAACTGTAATGTGTTTGATCCATACACTGGTTTCACATTGTGTGATCCAGGCAAATATTTCATTTCATCGAGACGCCTTTTTCTTCATTATCAAATATGAGAGCATCTTCGAACGTGGAGTTCAGAATGTCTGCTCTACGTAACTATTTTGTTTGATTTAACAGACAAAATGTTAGCTCCATGTTTAATAAAAATCTAGCCCACATAAAGGGTACACATGACCCCTCCTTTACCTCTTGGTTCTTCAACAGCATTGTCATCACAGTGGGGGCATGAATGTTTCGAAGTTTGTGTTTGAAAACTGTCACTTTTGATCGATATATTACTAAAGCACGATGTGCACTTCACTGTCATTTACAGGCAGCACGTTTCCATCGAAATGGCCATAAACTCTCCCACTAACATGCAGTTTTACTGATAAAACTATACAGCATACAAACGATAAAGTGGAAATTGGGTTTCAGAAAATATTTATCGTTTGCACATCACAAAGTGTTTTGATTTGTTTCGATCCTATTAAAATATTTGTTTCCATCACACACCACAATTAAAACAAGCACTGGCAAAGTCAAAAGGTCTTGGCAATGTGAGAGCTATAGGGGTTGTCAATGTTAATGTCTTTTGGGCATGTGTTATGGAGTGGTGTGGAATTATGTGGGTTGGAGTGGAATTGTTTGTTGTGGAATTATGTGGCGTGAGATTGTGTGTCATGGAGTGTAATTATGTGGAGTGGTATTGTGTGTTGTGAAGTGTCATGTAGTCGAGTGGAATCATGTGGTGTGGAGTTGAATTTTTAGCATGATAAATGATGCAAGCGAGCAGACAGCGGACCCGGGCACTGTTTGTGCAAGTGAGGCCTGTGTGTGAGGTCTGCGCACTGTTGAGCTCCTGCTGTCTGACTGCAAGAGCACTTTCAGTAGAAATGCTGCTCGTTGAGAGCGCGCACAAGCCCTGCCATGAGAAATAAAGAAATACTGTGCTCAGAAGAGGCTTGGTGCCAGCATACAGCGCCATTTAAAATAAAATAACCATCAAAAACACAATGAGGAAAAGAAGAAAGGAGGTCGGTTTGTGTAAATGAAATCTGAGGAGAGCAGAGCGGGAAAGACAATCTCTCAAGACTTGGCCACAAGACTGTTTCAGTGATAGCCTGTCACTTTGAGATAAGAGGTGGGCACAGGGGTGCGGGAGGGAGCAAGCGACAGGAGGAGGAGGGTGATTGGGGGACAGGAAAAGAAACAACCATTTGCAATGCAACAGGTCTTGCATCAGTTAGAGTTAGAGTTATTGGTATTGCAATTACAATCTTGTGGACTGGGACCTCTAGGTTTCCAGGATTGCGACTGGGTATTTGAAGAGTGATGTAACGCTTTGTGAAGGCTGGACGTATTCCTTTGTCCCCTATAGCGCGCATGTTCCAGTTTATAGTTAATATTTCTACTGAAATAAAGAAGGGGGAAACAAATCACGCTATCTGCAACTCACTGGAAAGGGAATATGGTTAATTCCCAGCCCTGTCATGTATGCCAGATTCCGTCGACATTTAGTAAACGTTCAATGCAAAAAAAGCCAATATAAAACACAAAAGACCATTTAGTCGGATCTGCATTCGGCATCTACAGGAGAAGCAATGAACTAAAGAATGAATAGACTAGGCCAACTAACAAGACCCATAGGGAAAAGTAACAGTGGGCAATAGACGTATTTACTCTTAATCCATATGAAATTTACAATTTTCCTTGACAACGTTCTGCCCTAGGTGAATTTCTCAAACAAGAAATGCTAAAAATATTTCTTTCAGATCGTTACTAGGTTTCTCAGAAGCATATACAGGTGGACTGAAATATTACCTTTTCTATTATTATTTAACTCCCCCAACCAAGCAAGGTACACGACACTCATTGTAACGTTTAACAGAAACGTATATGTCTAAGCTAGAAGTATCCTCTGCTGTAGAAAATGGAGACTACATGATAACCATAAACACAGACAGAACAAATACCAAATGTACAATTATAGAAGCCAAAGATTATGTGTTTTACAACAGAAGCGAGGCAAGCTTTCAAACAAGTCCGACACCTCTATTTTAGGTAAACACATGTTCACTACTTACATGGACCTTTCATGAATTCCGCCTTCTGTCTAATATTTACAAGGACGGCCCGTGAATTCAGCCTTCTGGCCGTTATTTGATATTTTACCGGATGACATTGGTCAATAATATCATTACTTCCGGGTCGTACGTCAGCCAATCCCATGTCTAAACATGTTCTGGGAGACGACTGGGATTGGGAGGGGTTCTTACTGTGTAAAGTGACTTAGAATTGGAGCATTGATAGCATGTCATCCAATACCAGTGAGTTGCATTGAATTCTAAAGTGCTGATTGGCTGTGGAATCGCATTTGCCTTTTGCGGCGACCGGCATTTAGGACTTCTCCGTAAAGGGTTGTAGGTGGCGGTTCTCCTGTAGTTTGGAACGAAGTGCATTAAAAAAAAAAAATTGGAGCGGTGTGCATTAGGGTAGTTTATAGGAGTCCGTTGGCGATGGACAAGGCTGTAACCTGGACCCGAGTCGTGAAAGTTCTCGGCTGAGAGCAGAGAAGCGGGGTTAGAGCTCAAGTTAGAGAAAGCCCCAGCTAGAGTGAGTGCTAGTCGGAGCTTGGGCACACTAGGTCCCCATGTAGTTGGTCCCTTGACCGACGGGTCTACTGTGTGAATGCTGGTTCTTAGCTAGTTAAGCAAACCCTGCTGGAGTGCGACCAATGTTTCTGGGGCTTAGACCGTTTCGGTGAATACGGAGCGACACCCATCTAATGCTTCGCGTTTAAGAACGTTGGCTCATGCCGCTCAATTAATTCGCTTTTGGAGGGTGTTACCCGTCGGAAGGACGCCTACACGCTACGGTATATCACGATGGCTTCACTGTTGTCTGGGTAACCGGCACAAGTCAGTGTGGCGCAGGCGCACACCAAGGCGGAAGAGACGCCGTGAGCAAAAGAAACGCCGTGCGCGTGCACAATCTCCAGTCCGGGTGGGCGAGGCAAACAGGAGACAGGGAGGGAACAAACAAGCCTCCCTTGCAATGAAAAGCGAGCGTTTATGACGCACGCCAATCAAAAGCATGGGTGGAGCTTCCACCCCACTTCCGAAGCAAAACCGACGACAATAGATCTCGCAGAGCGAGCAGCGCATGCGCTGCAACGCTAGGCGAGACCTAAAAATGCGGAGTGGGGAGAGCAATTTCACAACACATGCAAAATAACAAGACGACGGGCAGCAGGGGGAGGGCGGGTGGGGGCAATCAAAGCCCCATGACGGTCGGAGAAGGACAGGGAAGCAGCCACGGGAACCAGGTTCCAGACAGCCCCAGCGCATCGCCGACCCACTGTTCCAAGCCAACCCCGAATGATGACAGCAGCATCGCAGCCCTGCCCCTACACCCTAGGGCATCTTTTTATTATCATAAATGTGATACGCAAGTTACCACCTGACGCATGCTGGCATCAGTTTATCATTGTTGGCGTAAACCAGTGATGATTTCCCAAACACTATGCTGTATGCCTCGAGGGTCTATCATTTTAAATAATATTGGCATGTGGTAGGCTTCTTGTTCTGAATCCGTGATGTAGTCCTCTCTGTATCCCCGTAGCCGGACACCAGGTGAACACAAGGGTCATGGCCACGCACACACACAACCTACAAGATGGAGGCATGTTTAGCACAGGGATGCCAAGCCTTCAAGCAGAGCGTGTTCAACCCACGAGTCACTGCGTTCTTCGCGTCGCTTTGTGTTTTATGTCGCTCGAGATAAAAGAAGCCATGTTTGCATTATCATATTTCATGTATGATATACGTGTGAGGAGCAGGGCTTTAAGTGGGCCGGGTCTCACTGGGTCTGAGCACCGGCAGTTTTTTTAAGGAGGCCTCGAAACGGGTCTCTATCGGGCTCTGTTTTGTGCCCTGGCACAGGCGGTCCGTTTTTTTCCGGACTGCAGTGACAACAGGCACATGATGTGCGCTGCTCACACTGCTCACTTCTCACTAGTGGAGAAGTTAAAAAGGCAGGACATGCCAGGTGAGCGTTGTAGGGGAAAGGAAATCCTTTAAAGAGAGACATTTTCTCTCTGGATTTCCCTTCTCTTTGAAACTCAGGGGCAGCAACATTGTCGTGGTGTCACCAGGGCTTTAAGTGGAAGCTTTTTCAATAATATATACAAGCCATAGTTGCTGCTTATTTATCTTATGCAACTAACAACCATTGACAAAGCCAATAGTCCTGACTTGCTGTAGGTGTGATGTTACTTGTTGTATCATATCTAGATGCAATGACAGAAACAGCAAAATACAAGTCGGGCGGCAAACTATGCTCAGCACAGATTTTTAGATTAAGTGTTTTAAGCCACGCCCTTAATTGAATGAATGAGTTTTTATATAGCGCAACGTTCACTCCAAGGAGTATCTTGGCGCTGTATGCGGAGAGGGAGGGCACCTACCAGGAGAAGGAGCTGGCGCAGACTTAGATAATAGAGATTCAGAGAAAAGACCAGGCAATATTATCTGGAATACCAAAAATCCATGTTTTTAAGGACTTCCTGAAGTTAAGTTCAGTTTGTGTGTGTCTGAGTTGAGTTGGCAAGGAGTTCCAGGCTTTGGTCCCTATGGCCGCCAGTGTCTTTCCGCCCCTGGTTTTAAGTTTAAAATTGGGTGTTGTTAAAAAGTTCTCTGAAGATGACCTTAGAGTACGTTGAGTGGTGTATGGCTTAGTTCTGACATTGAGATATTCTGGTCCAGTATTATTAGTTATTTTATAAATGATGGTCAGAACCTTGTAGAGAACCCTCTTATGGACGGGCAGCCAATGGAGGGTTTTTAGTGCTATTGCTGAGGAGGAGTCTCTAGGCAAATTGAGTACCAGCCTCGCTGCGGCGTTCTGGACCACCTGTACTCTTTGTAGGACTTTTTTGTTAGTTCCTGCATAAAGACTATTACAGTAGTCCAGACGGGATAGAATTAAGGCTGCTGCCACTGTCTTTTTGGCTGACATTGGGAGAAGATCGAAAAAATTTCTAAGGATTTTTATTACTTGAAAACAGGTACCTGCCACAGCAAGGGCTTGTTTGTGGAAGGATAATGTCTGATCGAATTTTATTCCCAGATTCCTTGCAGTATATACTGTAGTAGGAGGTGGGGCCGAATTTGACGGCCACCATTGGTCCGGTCTGAAAACGTTGGTCTTGCCAAACAGCATTATCTCTGTTTTGGAGCTATTGCATTTCAGGTGGATAAGCTTCATCCAATCCATCACTGCTGTTAGACAGTGGTGAAATTTCTCTTCAGCCACTGTCGAATTTTTATCCAGGGTAAGGATCAGTTGAGTGTCATCTGCATATGCTATGCACTCCACATCGTAGGTGTCCAATAGATAAAGCAGTGGTGCCATGTAAAGATTAAAGAGAGTATGGCTCAGGGCCGATCCTTGAGGGACCCCTGATGTCAGCCCTCTTTCTTGCGATCTATAGCGCCCCAGTGTTACAATCTGTTGCCTGTTTTCCAAAAAAGATGTAATCCAGGCCAGTGCATTGTTAGTGATTCCACTGCATGCAAATCTGTCTCTAAGAATATCATGAGAGACTGTGTCAAACGCCGCTGACAAATCTAACAGAACCAGTACCGCATCCTTTCCCTGATCCATAGCAAGTTTTAAAGATTCAGTGGTGTGCAGTAGTACTGATTCTGTTGAGTGACCCGATCGAAAGCCAGATTGCTTGGGATGTAAGATTACACTGGCCACGCCCCTTTGAGAGACCCCCCAGTTTTTTCATCCACTTAAAGCCCTGGTGAGGAGGATGCCATGTTGTACTTCCGGATGAAACAGCTGCTATGTGAAGGAGCAGCGCCTCCTGATGTACGGAACACCCAGCTGTTGTCCCTTTTTAGTGTCTCCCCGGTAATCTTTCTGAAGCTTTGAAATAACTATGCAATAACAGGTATTATCACTTTCTGATAGCACTTTTTTCGAGCCTTTCCACCTCTGTTAAAGCTCATGACTCCTGTGAGAAATACCACTGAGTATGACAGGACCTGCAACGGTCTGTCGTCTCTTCCTCTAAAGTCTCATTAGCTTTACTCCCTCAGAGGGCACGAACCTGCAGGGACGATTAACCATTCAGAGATTACTTATGCAATTAAAGACTTTAGTGTGCGTGTTTCTAGAAGTCTATCTTCCAAGCAAGTCATTTTGCAATGGTTCAGCCCTAACTTTCGTAAACAGTTCTTTTGCCGAAGACGGTATTTCATCTGCCTGTCTTTGCAGCCTGACCAGTGCTGTAATGGAAATACAGAAGTGCAGGCACTCACTATCTAGAGTACCTGTCTGCGCCTGAGAAGTGCCGGTACTCTCCTATTGAATAAGGTGCAGGGTGCTGACAAGTGTAGGCACTCACTATCTAGAGTACCTGTCTGCGCCTGAGAAGTGCCGGTACTCTCCTATTGAATAAGGTGCAGGGTGCTGACAAGTGTAGGCACTCACTATCTAGAGTACCTGTCTGCGCCTGAGAAGTGCCGGTACTCTCCTATTGAATGAGGTGAGGGGTGCTGCCAAGTGCAGGTACTCACTATCTAGAGTACCTGTCTGCCCCTGAGAAGTGCCGGTACTCTCCGATTGAATGAGGTGCAGGGGTGCTGACAAGTGCAGGCACTCACTATCTAGAGTACCTGTCTGCGCCTGAGAAGTGCCGGTACTCTCCTATTGAATAAGGTGCAGGGTGCTGACAAGTGTAGGCACTCACTATCTAGAGTACCTGTCTGCGCCTGAGAAGTGCCGGTACTCTCCTATTGAATAAGGTGCAGGGTGCTGACAAGTGTAGGCACTCACTATCTAGAGTACCTGTCTGCGCCTGAGAAGTGCCGGTACTCTCCTATTGAATGAGGTGCGGGGTGCTGACAAGTGCAGGTACTCACTATCTAGAGTACCTGTCTGCGCCTGAGAAGTGCCGGTACTCTCCTATTGAATGAGGTGCGGGGTGCTGACAAGTGCAGGTACTCACTATCTAGAGTACCTGTCTGCGCCTGAGAAGTGCCGGTACTCTCCTATTGAATGAGGTGCGGGGTGCTGACAAGTGCAAGCACTCACTATCTAGAGTACCTGTCTGCGCCTGAGAAGTGCTGGTACGCTCCTACTGAAGGAGGTGCGGGGTGCTGCCAAGTGCAGGTACTCACTATCTAGAGTACCTGTCTGCGCCTGAGAAGTGCAGGTACTCTCCTACTGAATGAGGTACGGGGTGCTGCCAAGTGCAGGTACTCACTATCTAGAGTACCTGTCTGCGCCTGAGAAGTGCCGGTACTCTCCTATTGAATGAGGTGCGGGGTGCTGCCAAGTGCAGGTACTCACTATCTAGAGTACCTGTCTGCGCCTGAGAAGTGCCGGTACTCTCCTATTGAATAAGGTGCAGGCAGGGTGCTGACAAGTGCAGGTACTCACTATCTAGAGTACCTGTCTGCGCCTGAGAAGTGCCGGTACTCTCCTATTGAATGAGGTGCGTGGTGCTGACAAGTGCAGGCACTCACTATCTAGAGAACCTGTCTGCGCCTAAGAAGTGCTGGTACTCTCCTATTGAATGAGGTGCGGGGTGCTGCCAAGTGCAGGTACTCACTATCTAGAGTACCTGTCTGCGCCTGAGAAGTGCAGGTACTCTCCTATTGAATGAGGTACGGGGTGCTGCCAAGTGCAGGTACTCACTATCTAGAGTACCTGTCTGCGCCTGAGAAGTGCTGGTACTCTCCTATTGAATGAGGTACGGGGTGCTGCCAAGTGCAGGTACTCACTATCTAGAGTACCTGTCTGCCCCTGAGAAGTGCCGGTACTCTCCGATTGAATGAGGTGCGGGGTGCTGCCAAGTGCAGGTACTCACTATCTAGAGTACCTGTCTGCGCCTGAGAAGTGCCGGTACTCTCCTATTGAATAAGGTGCAGGCAGGGTGCTGACAAGTGCAGGTACTCACTATCTAGAGTACCTGTCTGCGCCTGAGAAGTGCCGGTACTCTCCTATTGAATGAGGTGCGGGGTGCTGACAAGTGCAGGCACTCACTATCTAGAGAACCTGTCTGCGCCTGAGAAGTGCTGGTACTCTCCTATTGAATGAGGTGCGGGGTGCTGCCAAGTGCAGGTACTCACTATCTAGAGTACCTGTCTGCGCCTGAGAAGTGCAGGTACTCTCCTATTGAATGAGGTACGGGGTGCTGCCAAGTGCAGGTACTCACTATCTAGAGTACCTGTCTGCGCCTGAGAAGTGCTGGTACTCTCCTATTGAATGAGGTACGGGGTGCTGCCAAGTGCAGGTACTCACTATCTAGAGTACCTGTCTGCCCCTGAGAAGTGCCGGTACTCTCCGATTGAATGAGGTGCAGGGTGCTGCCAAGTGCAGGTACTCACTATCTAGAGTACCTGTCTGCCCCTGAGAAGTGCCGGTACTCTCCGATTGAATGAGGTGCGGGGTGCTGCCAAGTGCAGGTACTCACTATCTAGAGTACCTGTCTGCCCCTGAGAAGTGCCGGTACTCTCTGATTGAATGAGGTGCAGGGGTGCTGACAAGTGCAGGTACTCCGCACCGGAGAGCACCTGCCCATTTAAAGCACTGAGCCCAACACTCGGGGACGTCAGTCGATGCCTGTCATTCAGGATCCTGGAAGAAGAGGGCGAGAATGGGTTCTCCATTCTGCTACTAGCAGTTGAAACTCACCACAAATCCAAGCTTTACTTAACAACTAAACTGAATATATAAATTGCAACTCTAGACATGATATTTTCCAGGCTGCTAACACATTAAGTTGTTTTGAATTCATTTTGCAGAACAGATTAGTAAGAGCTTTGTTTTGCATGGGTTTCACCCTAAAAATATACGTCTACGGTGTAGGCGCCTAATTCAGCTCTATTTAACTAGAATATTTGAGAAAATTCATAGCCTTTTAGCATTTAAAGTACTTTTGATAAGTAATTTACAATTCAGGGAAGAAGGGAGTTATGGTTTAGCACATTATTAGCGTTATTGTCAACATGTTGTGCCTGGCTACGGTTTCTTTTTCCAAGACTTTCATTTACATTACAGCTTCATTAGACGTGTTCAGCTTTAAAAACCCAGGGGCATACGTACAAGGGAAGTGGCGGAGTGAGGTGGTAGCCTTCCTGGCTTAACGCCTCTCTCTTTGCCACTTCAGAAACGCAGGGCTGCAATATATTTACAAGAATATGGTGCAGCCCTGCGTTTCCCTCAGCGCTGGCGCTACACTTCGCAGCCTAGCGCCAACGCAGGCACCCTGCAACATAGTGCAAGGGTGTCTGCGTGCAGGGGAAGATTGTTTATGTGCAGGAAGGGGGACCTTCCTGCACATAAATAATCTTTAAATGCCGTTTTGTGACTTCTATGTGTGCTGCTCAATGCAGCACACACAGAAGTTGCAAAACTGCATTTTAATTTTTTTCTTTATGTGCAGGAAGGGGACCTACCTGCACATAACCAATCATTGGACTTTTGCTGTTTTCATGTGTGCTGCACAAGGCAGCACACATGAAAACAGCAAAAACGAGAAGAAATTAAACATTTCTCCTCGTACGCCAGGGTAAGACCCGGTTTTCCCTGGTCTTAATTCTGGTGCTGCCACCTATTTACGCCTCCCTTAGCAATAGCGTGAAAGGGGGCTTTATTTACAAGGCAGCGTTAAGCCACGTTAAATGGCTTTACGCTGCCTTGTAAATAAGGCGAAGCCCCTATCGCCACAGGAACGTCGCAAAAAGTGAGGTTCCCATGGAGATAGTGGCTTGTACATATGCCCCCAAGTCTGCAGTGGAACACACCATCCCCCAGTGCACAGGGATTTCCCAGAAGCCACCACGAGATGAACTGGCTGACGCCGACCTCAGTATCGTTAAAGAATCCTTGTAGGCGGGAGAGCAGGGTGGTCCGGAGGCATTTTATTTTTAGTAGGTTTCACATTACACAAACATTGTGAAATAAATAAAATCACTGGCAAGTGGCAATCTAACACCTTCACTAACGTTTTGCCAGCAATAAGAATCGAACAGCCTCACCTGGAAGCAGCGAAGTGTTTCCGATACTGTATGCGAATCACGAGGACTGCAAACATGGAATACCCAACCGCCTCATCTGTGCAACTCCTACTACGTGAAACCGCTTCGAGGAGGCCCCGAATTAAAAATGCAGGCAAATCCTTCTCCTGCCTGCAGAAACCGAGAGGATTACAAGCAGCAACATTAAGTGGGCGTTTTCAGAGGATCAACAATTCTATTAATGCATTAACATGACAAACATTACTACTGCTGTTGCCTTTTTAAATACACGCTTTGCGGTTTTCTACTGGGTGTCCTTGCATCCTCTGTGATGCAGAATAGCTCTTTCAGACCGGTCCGTTTTATCGAGCGGAACCTTCAAAACGTTTCTAGTTGGAAGTTTATAAACAAACAAGTTCAAATCCTGGCAAAAAAAGAACCAAAACAAACACTAGGACATATCTATTATTTAGTGCAACTTTTATGACGAGATAAGAACAAGATTTACAGCCCTGTTTACAGAAATGGAGCAGCGGATCTCAGAGCTAGTGAAACAAGCATTGGCATAGCCAATAGGTCTCGCCTTTGGGACCTTATAAGTATTTAGTTATGCAGCACAATATCCTTGGTGCAACAACATCAACTGTTGCATGGCTAAACACTTATAAGGTCCCAAAGGCGAGACCTATTGCTATGCCAATGCTGTTCCTCTTGTAGTTATTCCTTTAATTTATCTTGCAAATCTTGTTGAGTTTGTGTGTGTCTAATTTTGGTTGTGTAAAAGGTTGAATGCAAGAATGAGTCAGTGGATATATAATGCAAAGATGAGTGACAGGGTGAATGTATGATGACTTATTGAGTGCCTAAATCCATCAGTGGCACAAAAGGTACTACTTTCATTCTTAAGCTAGATCTATTGGCATTGCCAATGGTCGTTTTGGATAGCAGATTATGCTATATCATGCCCTTGTGGAGCTTGATCAAATTTGACCTGAGCTGGTACATGCATCAGGGCATTATTACTCTCAGAAGTTTTAGCCACATTTATAAGGCGGCAAAGAAAACTGAGGCATACTGACTATCATTATCATTTCCACATGTACCTGGCAGCAGCTACATTCAGCCACAGACATTTACATCAGTTACGGGCAAGGTGAAGAATAGCCTTTACCCCTTCCCATAAACCGTGGAAAAGGTATAACTTTGCAGAGCAAGAATTAGCTACAACTACAATAACCAAGTTCTTAGCCAGGCTATCAAACACTTTATTTAAGCTTTTTAGTCAATCAAGCCAATCCGCCTGCCGATGAATGATGGTAGATGGCATTTCCTCATTATAATTGTTTTATTACACTCCGACCAGCAACTCTAATTCCAAATGTGATTTCGTTAATCGTCATATTCTCTTTAAAAATGTATTGGTGTGTCCCCGGTGAGCCTATGTTCTTTAGAAGAGGAGTCTACATACACTTGGGAACGTGGTTTTTCAAACTCGGAATACTGCTACATGTATTGTCGGACCAGCCTGCGGAACAAGATAGTTCAGCATCTTGCTCGTGTGAGATAAGGAGAGCAAACACAGCGGCGCACTGTTCCCAGCGGGTACCCGCGCGCTCAAAGAGACACAACGGGATTCCGCCACTACACTCGGCCTCGCCTCAGAACAGGCCACGCTGTATCCTGGTTCCTGGTCCGCACGAGGAAAACGAAAGCATCCTTGCTTTTCTGTGTGTAGGCAACATCTGCACTTTACAAACAACCGCGACCATCAGAGAGGAGGTTGTCTTCCAAAGAATGCAAGTGGTTTCCCTGGCAACTTTCTCCATTCCTTCAGCCTAGCAACTGATGCAGGCGGTATACTTTAAATAGGAGCGCAGACCTCCTCAGACAACCTTAAACATGCTATTGAGAAGGCATTTGTTTTACCTACTGCTTGATCAGCTATAGCTTTTGATTCCCCTGCTTCTACAGTCGCCTTTATTTTCTCAAATAAGACGCATAATGTCAAAATAGGAGCGGGGCTTTGTCATCTGATGATTTTATGTAATTTAGGCGCCCGCCAGCCTTGACGGGTAGGAATGGATGAGGTAGGCGCGCACACTCACAAATTACCTTTCTGAACATTTCAGAATTTCTCTTGCAGTTAATTGCCATCTGCGTTGTCTCCTAAAATAATCCTTAAAGAGCCACGAACAATTACCCTTCAGAATCATGAATCCTCCTTTTTTAATGTTTTTATATTTATTCAACACCTCCTGAAGGTAGGGTCAAAAAACAACACTTCACATAAAGAAACTGTTCAAGAATAAACTATTTAAATAAAGTTAGCCGACTGTGAAAGCGAGGCTGGTACAACCAACTATGTTTCACCAAGGCAAGATCCGTTTTACATTAAAGCACCCTCCAGAAAGAAGATTGTTTCCATACTCCCCGGGCTGAATTAGCTAGGGAGAAGCAAAGACTTTGTTTGCTCCAGTGCACACCCGCATTGGGTCTGACTACCCAGAATTTGCACAGTTGCCTATTAAACAAGCATTGGCCGCGCGACCGTGAAACTGACACGGCCGCGAAAGTGAAAGTAATCGCGAGCGATAAAAGCTGCTGCGAGTTATCAGGGTGGGAAGCCTGATGGCGAGGGAAGCCATATGGTGCCTGATCGCGCGTGCACGCTCGCGTGAACGCAAGCTGGTCGCCAGCAAAAGCCACTGCTGTTTGCACTTCCAAAACCCGCTTACTAAAACTCTCGCCGAGAGCAGTGCTAAGCGCTGGCTCAGGCGAGACCTAAAAACGAGCAGATGTGTAAAGTGCTACAAATCAAAGAAAAAAGTTGTTCTGAAAAACATTTGCTAAAATGGGAGCTAAACACAGGAAGAGGCATGATGCCTGCATGCCATTGACAAATGGAGAGAAAGGGGCGTGGGCAGCAAGATGGTCGAGCGGCAGCACTAAACGCGCGCTTCACCCCGTAAGAGATCCTGATGCGGCTTGCCGCCCGAGCCCCTATACTGCCTGTAACGGGGTCGGACTGCTGACGAGGGGAAGATTAGACTGGTCCCTTGGATCGAATGGGCTCCCATCTGACCTGTTGGAACCGATGTGAGTCGGCCGCCTGTCCCTGGCAGCCTGAGGCCTAGAGGAGAGCAGAGCCCTGAAGCGCGCCCTAGGTGCCGGAGGAGAGCTGCAGTGGCAGACAAGAGGTGAGGTGCGGGTGCCACTGCCCCCCGCCCCCCCTTGAGGGCAGAGGAGGGCTGTGATGTGACCAGGACCGAGGGAGCGGCGATCTGGGCCGAGCGCGGGGCCCTAGGCACGGGAACGCCTGAGGCCCAGAGCCGCACCGTAGAAGCCGTTGGCTTGCAACCGGGTGAGGAGCTGGGGGCACAGTGCACGGAACACCGTTGGAGGGCTCTCCTCCCCCCACGGTACCCCCCCTTTGCGAAGTAAGGTGGACAGAGGCCTCCGGACTTGCTGCCCATGGGAGTGAGAGGCGCACTCGCCTGAGCCTGCTGCCCGTCGATCTGCTGCTTCATAGCGGATGAAAATGGGGAACCGGAGATGCCCGTGCAGAGTGAAGTGAAGTGGAGGCCTGGAGCGAAGGCCCCCCCCCTCCCCGGTCGGCTGCAGAGCATAGGGGCCCACCCATCATACATATAGAGGGGGGCGAGGCTCACCAATTGAAAGGAGGAGGGGGCCAAAGGAGGAGGGGGCCTCTTGCCCCCATGTTCTCCTTGTGTCTGGTGGCGTGGAGACGGCCAGTGGAGTGGCGCTATATGGGAGGGCACAGGAATATGCTACCTGCCAATGTAGAACACTAACGCTGCTGCATCCATATTGGGGCCTGTTACTGGTGAGCACGGAGAGAGACATGTGGTATCGGAGGTCCAGAGGCACACCAGGGCTGCTCTGACAAGGTGAGAGGAAACAGCAGCCCAGGGAGCCTGAGTTTTGCAACACCGGCTACAGACACTCCTGGCAATAAGCAAGTGGCAGTGAACTAGGAATGTGGTACACGCCCATGGCACCATAGTCCAGGCAGTGACTGTTTCTACAGTGGCCCCCTACAGAGTACGGTGCTGGTGTCCCCCCCACGAGATGGTAGCGACTATGTGGGGAGCCAAGAGCACTGTGTGACGCGGAGGAGCCCCCACAATCGTATATACACTGCCTGTGCGCTTGTGGTCAGACTTTCTTCCTCCTCCCCCTCCCCTGCTGGAAAACGGGCCTACCCTACTATCTATCTGAACAGTTCACTCTTATGCTCTTGAACCCTGCAGGAGGCACTATAGCTAACTGCTATATCGGATAGGTTTCTGAGGGGCGGCAGTGGACGGGTACACAAGCCCATTGTTTAGGTGGCTGATTACAGATTGGTGTTACAGGTCGCCACCTCTCCTTGGACCACGGCTGGTCTGAACGGAGTCCCTAAAAACACACAGCGGCCTGTAGCGGGCTCAGAGGCGATCATACTCTGGGGCAGTACAGCCCGGTAGCAGACCTGAGATCCCGGGCGGCAGAGCCCGGGCAGAGTGGCGGGTCACATCTCAGTTATAATCAGTGAGCCCACCCCCTACTGCAGAATGGGTAAGGACAAACAGACAAGATGCACCCAGCAAACGAAAATGGATCGATTTACTGCCCCGAGTACAAGCGAAGGACCACCGGCCATGGAGGGTGTGATCCATCAGAACGCTGCAGAGCAGTCGGGGCCTTGCATTACAAGCTAAAATTAAATCTATGGTTCTTGACGTGAACCTGCTTCGCACCGACCTTCGCAAAGTGGCTGAATGATCCATGGAAAGAGAGACCCAGATCACTGAAATGCGAGAGAAGTTCTCCCAGCTGAAGGTGGTGGTTACAGCGCTAGAAGCCCACTCAAGTACAATAGAGGTGCGGCTGGAAGATGCAGAAGAGTGCTCCCATAGGTGTAATCTCAGATTCGTTGGATTCTCTCAAGGAGCTGAAGGTGGTAAACCAGAGTTATTCCTAGAGGAATGGATTGCCACGGCACTCCTAGACACAAACTTGTTGAAATTCTTTGCGGTGGAGAGAGCACACAGATCCTTGGCACCGCCACCACAGCCGGGAGGTACCTTTGGACTGTAATTGCCAAATTCCTCATCTACAGGGACTGGGACAAAGTACCCCAGTCAGAAAAAAGGGAGATCCGAACATTGAAAACCATGTCATACGCATCTTTCCGGACTACAGCAGGGCTGTTCAGGTACAGCAACAATCCTTTAACGGTGTGAAGCAAAAGCTGAGAGCAATGCGACTAAAGTACATGCTGCTATACCCCGCCAAGTTTAAGGTGATCTTAGATGGCCGCTTGGACGTCTTTAAAACACATGAAGAGGCGTGGGATTAGTTGGAGATCCAGGGTAGTGACCAAATCCCTGCGACGCCATCGAAACGGTACAGAGATGTGCCAAGGCAGCGTGTCGATGGGGGATTCATACCTCCGAAGGAGAAGTAGACACCAACGTCAATCACAATATGGTGCGAGAGGGGTGGTGCGATCAGACGGAGTGTTGGACTTGGAGACACAGAGCCAAAAATGCAAAGAGGCCAGAGCATTGGTCAAGACAGTCACCTCGGCTGCGTCCTCTGGTACGGAGCCAGATCAGATGGAAGATCCTGGCCGCACAGTAGGAGATACTGTTGGGGTCTGAGGGACGCAGGGGAGGCAATATCAGCGTTTTGCTGGAGTGTGCCTCAGTAACACTCTTCGGAAAGAAACTGAGACTTGTGTGGGAGTGGGAGCCAAACAAGGTACTGAGTAATGAAAAAGACACCTGTTATCCTACTGCGGAACTAAATACTTGACCCGGATAGCTGCGGTTCCCGAGGCTGTTCATCCTCCACTGGGTCCAGCGGACAGAGATGGAATGGGGGATGGGGGGCATCATTCATGGGGCCAGGAGTCACACTAGTTGGCCCGACCTCTTCCCTCCGCCACCCCCTTACCCCCCCCCCCATATTTGGTGTTCTGTCCTTGATTCTTATTGTTTTTCTTCTGTCCTTGTGCAGAGTGGGAGTGATTGTGTGACGAGTAGTGGTGGTCATAGGCACAAAGGAGTGGGATGGTGAACAGGACACTCTCACAGGAGTCTTAACGCTTGACCATTCTTACTTCTTAGCGTTAAGTCCAAACTCAACGCCTTACACCACCTCCAAACACACCCTGACATTATACAGAAGCTGTGAGATTGGGTGGGTGGGTGAGTTCAAATGACTGGGAAGACACTACTTGTGCTATGGGGTGTTCACCCAGGTTGGGCAGAGGGGAGCTGTTCCGCAGTTACAGTTAAAGTTCATCCAGCAGCAATTGCATATCACATTTTGTAGAGGTCGGGAGGGGATGGTAGGGGGGACAGTGATTCCCGGACTTATTCTTGGGATTGCTGATTTAGTGCGTATGCTCACGTGGAATGTGAGGGGATTAAACTCTTTTGTCAAACGTTACATGACTCACACATATCTTAGAGGGACAGGAGTACGAATTGCATTCCTCCAGGAGACCCGTTTTCTGGAGGTGGAAGCCCATTATATTCCTCCACCTATTCCTTCTATGCCCAACAGGTGTCTATATGGGTGGCTCTGGGTGTCCTGTTCCAGATGTGGGGTCAGGAGGCAGATGAAGCTGGGAGGTATACACTATTGCACGGCATATTAGATGGGTGAGAGCTATGTATGCTTAATGTCTATGCCCCGAACACGAATGATGAGGAGTTTTTTGGAGCCCTAGAAATTGAACTACTACCAAAGGTTGAAATGCCTATTATTTGGGCTGGGGATATTAATTGTGTGTTGGACGGTCGGTTGGACCGACACCACCCCCCCCGGATGGGCACGAAACCTCGCATGATGGCAGGGATGCGTGAAACCATGACTAGACTCCAGTTTGTTGATGTGTGGAGGGAACTCTACCCTGCGGTAAAGGAATATTCATGTTATTCACCCGCTTACGATGCGCACAGCAGGTTGGATCGGTTCTTACCAACCAATTGGGGTGATCTTGATGTAGCCAAAGTCAGTTTTCAGGTGAGGTTCCTCTCTCACCATGCCCTCTTGTTATTACAGTGCGGCTTAAGGGTCCGTAGCCCACAATCTCTTTGTGAAGGTTCCGTCCAGAGGCGCTTGGGGATCTAGAATATACTATAGAGATGGCAGAAGCCCTCCAGGGCTTCATTGCTACGAATTTGAACACCGCCAATACACGCGGCACGGAGTGGGGTGCTCTAAAGGTAGTTGTCAGAGGTATAAGCCTAGGAAAATCCAAGGCATTAGAAGAAAGTTGGAGAGAGAGTTGGGAGAGGGAGATGAACACCTAGCAGGACTGCAGCGGAGTGTCCCCAAAGGGGAGGGAGGCAAGGGGTCACTTGCGGAGGCCCATAGGAAAGTGGCAACCATCTGTGATAGACTACAATGCCATCTACAGCGGGACTATAGACAGCGCCTTCATAGGGATAGCGATCGATCGAGTCGCATGTTGGCCTGACTGCTCAAAACAGACTGTTCCCCCCTCCCACTTATTTATACACTCCATAGACCAGACGGCTCGATATCTATGGGTCAAGGGGCGATCACCCAATTATTACGCGATCACCTCGCCGTAGTATATGCTGCTTGGGAACACGTGGAGGTCCCCGGAGTAGAAGAGTTCCTAGTACAAATAGACATGCTCCAGTTCACGGAAGCTCAGGCAGAGGGACTTGGAGAAGTCATAACACTGAAGGAGCTTGGCGGGGCTCTTAAAGATATGGATAGAGGGAAATCGCCGGGACCTGATGGTCTACCGGTCGAATATTATCAAGCATACTCACCCACCGTGCTCCCAGCGCTACTCGAGACCTTTCTTAAGGCAGAAAAAGCTGGTGATCTCCCTCCACACATGCGGGAAGCCATTATAATCATGCCCACCTAACCGGGTAGGGACCCTACCGATCCGGGAGTGTATAGATCGCTTTCAATGTTGAATGTGGATGTTAAACTGGTTGTCAAGGTTCTAGCTATACGGCTGAGTCTGGCTATTACACACTTAGTTAGAGAAGATTAATGTGGCTTCATCCCAACACACATATGAATTTAGGACGACTATCGCATGTGATGCACGAACCAGGTGTAGGAAGCTGGCTCTGTATATACTATACCAAAGTAAGGTATAGTGTGCACAGAGTCCAGTGCATCCCCAGAGGCTTACAGAGGCTCAAGTAGATAATCCTGAAAACTCTATTTGTGGTAGTGTGGTTGAGCAGTTAGGCTTATCAGAGGGCTGTGTTAAGCATCTGTTGTACACACTCAGGCAAGACATGATTGCACACACTCAAAGACTGAATACAGACCAATTGTTTTGTATCAAATGTTATTATTTGGTTATTTTATTTCAAGAACCAAGAAATACTCAGTTGCAGGTAACAGTTTTCAAAGCAGTAATACTTTTAAAAATGCAGTATGATGTGTTTTGAAAGGCAGGAGAAATGCTTTACAGTCTGTAGAAATGCTTTTGTATTTGTCAATCAGAAACAGTAGCACTTGGTAATGTGACAGATAGACAGTTGTATGCAATAGGTAAAACACAATGCAATCCTATGGGAGGAAAACAGTGTCAAGCATTAGGAGGTAAGTACTGGACTTACAATCCCAGTCTTCGTGGGTTTTGGCCAACACTGGGCAAAGTTCAGTTTCAGTTAGGTACTGCACCAACAACGGCACTGGGCGGCTGGGTGCAGAGGTCACTGGGCCCAATGTAAAGCAATAGACTCTGGGGGCACATCGAAGAGGCATGGTTTGCAGGTAAGTACCCACAGTTTCAGGGCACAGGCCCCGGGGTTTGAGATCAGCACATGGGGAGGGCCACAAGGCAGCACCAAAGCTACACACCAGCGGCACAGGGGCGGCAGGGTGTAGGGTGCAAAAATAGTGTTGGGCGCCCAATGCGCTTCATTAGAGGTTGTCGGTCGCAATAAAGAGGCTGCAGGCTCTGACCAGGAGGCTGGCTGAAGGTGACCACCAGCTGGGCACGCAAGTTGGAGATTTGGGGGAGGTCGAGGCACTGTTGGTTGGGCTCCCCAAGGCCGGAGGCCGGAGGATGCAAAGGTACCTTTTGGTGTCGGATCTTCAAGGTTGAAGCCGGTCAAGGTCGGGGGGACCCTTCGTGTAGAGGCTGCAGGTGACTTCGTGGGATCCACGAGAGTTCAGCCACAAATGGTGACGAGGTCAGGATCGCTGGGGAGACTTCACAGGACAGGTGAGCCACTTGAACTCGGGCCGTTAGCGTCGGGTGCAGAGTGGGTCAAGATCGCGCATCTGCCTGGATCCAGTATCCTTGAAGATGGAGTTTCTTTCTTGACAGGGCAGCTGTCCTCGGTAGATCTGGTCTTTATTGAAGAGTGGTAGTCTTCCTGGGGTTCTTAGAAGTCACTGGCCATGGGACAGGTGTCGTCTTCTTCACAGGCTCGAGAAGCAGGAGACAGGCAGTGGGTGTCTTCTTGCTTTGCTGCACGGCGTCTTCTTTGTTCGTCGTCTTCTTAGGTTGCAGGAATCTGAGGATCAAGGTACAGGGGTGCCCCTAAATACTGAATTTAGGGGTGTTACAGGTGCTGGCAGATGGTAGCCAATGGGCTACTTGCCTTTAGGATGACTACACCCTTAGAATGCCCCCCCCTTTGGGAGGGGGCATCCCCCTATCCTGATTGGGTCTAATCCCTCCATTCAAGAAGGAGGATTTCTTAAGGAGGGGTCCCCTCGTCCAGGGCACCTTAGGGGTGGTCCTGGCAGACAGAGGACACACCTCTCCTGACTACTAATTTTCCCGCCGACCTTGCTGCCAAAAGTGGGGCCTGGTCATGTGGACAGGCATCTCCATTATCTAGAGAGGCCCTGGCTAGCATATCAAAGGGCAGGAAGCCTTTAAGGCTCACCGCACTGAATGCTGTTCCTGCTTAGGGGTAGGTGTGAAGCACCTCCTTGGAGGTAGGTGTGAAGCACGTCCACCCCAGCAGCCTTTATCCCTGACCCACGAGAGCACAAGGGCTCCCACCTCAGGGGGTCAGAAACATGTCTGTGTGGCAGGCTGGTGCAGACCAGTCAGCTGGACACAAGGAAGTAGGTAGTTTTTCAGGGGGCATCTCTCAGATGCCCTCTGAGTGCACTTTGTATTATATCCAACACTGGCATCGGTGTGGGTTTATTCTGCTGAGGAGGTTGATACCAAACTCCTTAGCATTCAGCAAAGCCATCATGGCGCTGTGAAGTTCGTAATGACAAACTTCCAGCCCATGTACTTGATATGGCTCTACTGCACTTACAATGTCTGTGAATGGCACAGACACTGTAGGGATAAATTGCTCATGCAGCTATGCCCTCACCTGTGGTATAATGCACCCTGCCTTAGGGCTGTGAGGCCTGCTAGAGGGGTGACTTACCACTGCCACAGGCAGTGGTTGGTGGGCATAGCACACAGGGATGTGTGCAATGTCGACTCTCAAGTTTGTCTGCACCAAAACACACAGTCTGCAATGGTAGTGTCTATTTGTTTGGTGAGGGGCCTCTGAGGGTGGCACAATACATGCTGCAGCCCTCAGAGACCTTCCCTGGTCAGAAGGCCCTTGGTTCCACTGGTACCTTTTACACGGGACTTACAGGTGAGCCAGAGGTGTGCCAATTGTGGAAACAAAGGTACAGTTTTGGGAAAAAACACAGGCACTGGGACCCTGATTGGCAGGGACCCAGTGCACACTCAGTCTAAGTGCATCAGATATAAGGCAAAGAGTGGGGGGTAACCATGCAAAAAAGGGCACTTTCCTACACCAGGGCCACAGCCCTTCATGCAGCCCTGATTGCCTTGGACATAGAGATGGAGTTCAATACATTGTCCTAGACATATCTCTGGGAGGTTCTCCGACGGATGGAAATCGGTGAAGTATTCCTGGCATGGGTGCGCTTACTATACAAGGCACCAATGGCGACAGTACACGTAGGTACCAAAGTGTCCAAAGCCTTCTGAATTGATAGGGGTACGAAGTAGGGTTGCCTCCTGTCGCCACTTTTACTCGCCCTGGCAATGTATCTCAGGGAGAGGATGTGGGATTGGGGCATACTGGTAGGAGACAAGACTCGCGTGTGTCCATGTACGCGAACGACATGTTGATCTATGCAAAAGACTCAGAGGTCTCGGTGCCACTTTTCCTGCAGCTGATGTCACACTTCGGAGAGGTGTCAGGCCTCTGTATATATCATCACCAGACAGTACTGTACCCACTGGCTGCGTTGGCTGAGCGGGATGATTTGGGTCTCCCAGAGATAGGCCTCCCATGGGAGTCCCCAAATTTACGCTACCTGGGTCTGCAGATAGCTCACGACAGATGCCTCCAGTACGAGTTGAATATGGAAAGAGTAATGGAGGGTTTAGAGGTCTCTACATTTCTGGACCATGCTCCCCTTGTCGGCAATGGGTAGAGCAGCTTTAAGTAAAATGGTCTTAATATTGCATTGTCTTTATGTGATGCAGAACTCGTTCTGTGTACTGCCACCCGCGCTGCTCCGAAAGACAGATTCCCTGTTGGAGAACCTGGTCTGGGGGTGTAAGCGGAGCAGAGTCCGATTGCAGTTCTGAAAATGGATCTTGACAGAGGTGGCCATGGGCTCCCAGATCTCCATCTGTATTACTTAGTGGGTTTATTGCAATATGCAGTGATGTGGTGTGATGATGGACCTAACTGGGAGAAGTAATTGCTTTCAGGATCCACCGAAGTGTCCGCCCTCCCCTCGTTGCTGATGAGCGGTAGCAGGTTACCAGGGGAGACTCCGTTTGCATCCGTCAGGTGACCCAAGCATGGGGAAGGCAGTCACAAAGGTTTTGAAGCGGCGCCTTATGCTCAGCTCCTCCCGATCTGGTGGTTATGACCCTTCATACATATCCGGGAATCTATGGATGTCACTAGACGGCTAGAAGGGGGCTGCCAGAGCGTGGGTGATCTCTTTTTAAACTGTACCTTTACGTCAGTGGAGGAAGTTGAAACTCACTATGGCATCGAGCAGAGACAATGTTTGCAATATGTGAGCATATCTGGCACAGCTCGTAAAATCTGGACTTCCTTTCCTCCAGAATCGGAGCAATTGCATGTGATTTTAGACCCTGGCTTCTTCAAGGGCATTATTTCCCGGCTGATTACAGCCTTAAAAAACGATTGGCAGACAAAAACAATACTGAAGAAGGCCGCATGGGATGGAGAGTTGGAGTCACCACTTACAGACGGGGAATGGCATAGAGCTCCGGCATTGGTGCGGGAAGGAGCTAGTAATGCACAGAGTGACGAAGGTGGCAGTAGACCACACAGTCCAACATTGTTTATTAGGGCTGCAGCCTCCTCCCAAAAAGGGGCGAAAAATGAGGTAGAAGTTCACCCAGATGGGGCTAGTGCTGGTGCGGTGACGCTTTGCCATACAATGGGCCAGCCCTAGCCCCCCGACTCTACCGAAATGGAGCTCTCACTATTTGGAGTGGGCAGTTGCGGAAGAGTGTCTGCTTCAAAAGGTGCGCACTGATGAACACGCTGAAAGGTGCCTAGAATGCTGGGGGTAACCTGCTGGAAACACTGGGTAACTGGCACGGCCCAGGGTAGCGGTTTGGTGTTGGCCACGCCAGAGGGAGGTTCAGCGGTCTCAGTAATTCCTGACTCAGAGGCTGAACTGGTGGAGCAGCTGACGCCCGTGCACTCACGTCCCCCTTCACAACTAGCAGGACCATTTCTGCATCATAACTGAAAAAAACAAATGGAGAGAAAGAATCGGAGAGCGACGATGGAGCTAGCAAATAGGAAGCGTATGGGTGGGCTGAAGCCCACAAAGCATGTACAACAGCTGAGACCTAAAAAGTGGTTCCCCAACTACTGAAATATATTTTGAAATATTTCTACAACTCATTTACAAGCTATTTAAATGTGTCTTAGAAACAAAATGACAATCTATAGCCTTTCACTGCCCACAGTACGATTGTCAGACAGTTCACTTCACTTTCTCTCTCTGACTGCAAAGTAGGATTTTGTAAACACGATTCCAAGATAAAATAAGGGAGTGTCTTGGCGCTGGATGCCGAAAGGTAGCAAGGGACCGAAGAGAGGGGGAGATTATGAGCTGGAAAAAAGCCACGTTTTTAACCTTTTCCGGAACAGGGGCGTAGACTTGATGCTTCTGAGGGACAGGGGTAGTTTATTCCAGAGGGATGGACCAAGGAAGGAAAGGGCCTTGCCTCCAGACCTGGCTTTTTTAATACGAGTAGTGTTGGCCAAGAGGAGGTTAGAAGAGCGAAGATTTCTAGGTGGGGCGTAGAATGAGAGTCTGCGTTTAAGATAGACAGGGCCCATCCCGTATAGGGCTTTCTGAGTTACAAGTAGAGTCTTAAATAAGATTCTTTTCCTTACTGGGAGCCAATGAAGACTCCTCAGAAGGCTGGACACATGAGCCTTGCGAGGGAGCTCAAAGATAGCTCGAGCCGCTGCATTTTGGACTAGCTGAAGTCTGTCCAACAGATACCCGGGCATGCCCAAGTAGAGACCGTTTCCGTAATCGAGGCGAGATACGATCAGGGCCTGGATTACCTGCTGTCTTGCAGCCAGAGACAGAAAGAACAAAAACTTTGTCACAAGACGCAGGAAGGCAAAACAGGTGCCCACTACTGAATTTACCTGGGTATGGAACAGCAATAGGTTGTCAAATTTAAAACCCAGGTTTTTCACTACCTGATTTTTTATGACGGGGTGGGGGCGTCTGGTGGCCAGAAGGATTGCAGCAGCTGATCTACATCCATGCCAAAGAAAAGTAGCTCTGTTTTTCCCGCATTGCATTTCAACTGATTCGTGGCCATCCACCCAAATACCGCTGAGAGGCAGGTACTGATTAACTTGCGAGGGCAGGGCTCGCTGTTCTTCCACGTGAACAGCAGCTGGGTGTCTTCAGCGTAGGACACAATCTTTGCTCCCAAGGCTTCTACCATTGTAGCCATAGGTGCAAGGTAGACATTAAACAAGGTGGGGCTTAGGGCCGAGCCCTGCGGGACACCAACATTCAGCCTGTGAGACCTGGCCGAGTACAGGTGGCACCATACTTCCTGCCCTCTCCCCTCTAGGAAGGAGGCTAGCCATTTCCAGGCCAGCCCCCCAATGCCAGTCGAGTCAGGAGAATCTGGTGTGAGACCGTGTCGAAAGCGGCCGATAGGTCTAATAGGACCAACATCGCCCTCTCCCCTGCTTCCAGACCAAGTTGGATGGAATCCACTACCTCCAGTACCGCAGTTTCCGTACTGTGGTTTGGGCGAAAGCCCGACTGGCTAGGATGAAGGAGGCCGTTCATTTCGAGGTAGGATGATACCTGCTGATTTATACGCTCCTCTAGGCGGGCAGGAGGGAGATAGGCCTATAGTTGGAAGGGTCTGATGGATCTGCTTGGGCTTTTTTTAGCAACGGGATGACCTTGGCTTGTTTCCATTTAGTAGGCACAGAGGCTGACGAGAGGGAAGTATTCAGTAGCGGGTTCATGAGTGGATTGATAGCCTCTGCCCCCAAGACAAGGATGAAGGAGGGGGCAGGGTCCAGCGGGGAACCTGATTTGAGGCGTTTTAAAGCTTGCAGAGAGTCGTTCAAGGAGATTGGAGAGAAAAAATTCAGGGAGGTTAGGTTATGACCTGGATCCCTCAGGTTATTATCTATCACCCCTGATACGATATCTGATATATCGTTTCCCATCGTGAGGGAAGGGAGGCTCGCCTGAATCGTATCTATTTTTTCTTGAAGGAATGAAGCGAGCATCTCGCACCATTCCTCGGAAGGAGGTTTCTCATTAGAGCACACTTCAGGCGCAGAAAAACCTTTAACAATTTAAAAAATTTCTCTGGAATGATTTTCTGCACCTAGAATTTTAGCCTCAAAATAGGCTTTCTTTGCTAGTTTAATTTCTTTGTAGTACTTCCCTAATTCAGCTTTATAGTCCGCCTTGGCTGCTGTACAATAGTTTGCCCTCCATAACCTCTCTTCCCGTTTACAGGCGGATTTTGTTTTTTTAAGGGGAGCTTCTGGAGCCAATATTTGGCAGGCAGATTCAATCCAGCTGTCTATCAACTCTACATCATCGTTTGTCGTGCCGGTGAGAGGGGGCTTCGTCATAGTTAGCGTGTTACAAATTGTAAGAAGACATAAGCTGACGTTTGACTTCTGTCTCTGAACGCACAGCAAATGTAAAAAGATTTAAAGGAATGTTTACTGCTCTTTCACCTTCTGAATTATAAGGGCACCTGTTCTTTGTCAGGTAGAGTCTCTCACCAGACCGGGCTAGTAGTCTCTAAAAATAGCTCGCCCTGATCACATCTGACTCGCCATAGTGATTGGATGAGTAGATTTCTTGAGGCCTGTGTGCCACAACTTTTTGTTTTGTGGGTCGCAAAAGTCCCTTTGATTCTGGGCAAAGCACTTAAACTACAGGTCTTGTAATAAAATGAATATGGCCTTGTGTAATGCACCAACAGACCTTGCTTTAAAACAAAAATGAACATGAGGCCTTACCTGATAGCCTGAGGCAGAAAGGGGTTTAAATCTGATGAAAATCCCTTGTATCAACACCAGGATCTTTCAGAAGCCTTCTGATTACAGTGAACGGATGCCACAGGCCAACACCCCCCTTTCAAAAGTGTTCCAGTTCCACACTACAGTTCACCATTTGTCGTTTTTATGGGAAGATAAAAACATCGGCAACAGTCTGATAACGAAGGGTGTGGTCAAGGTTATGACGTTTACAAAAAATTGCTGTTATTATGTTAAGAAAATGCCCTGCCACAGCCTATTAAAGCTAGATGGGTCGCAAAAGATTGTCACTCTAAAAACTGAGTCATGGTTCTAAAAAGATTGGGAAATACTGTCCTACAACCTGGTTCTATGTACAGCACTGTGTCTCTCCCTAGATCCTGTCACTGTGTACAGCACTGTGTCTCTCCCTAGATCCTGTCACTGTGTACAGTACTGCATCTCTCCTTAGATCCTGTCACTGTGTACAGCACTGTGTCTCTCCTTAGATCCTGTCACTATGTACAGCACTGTGTCTCTCCTTAGATCCTGTCACTATGTACAGCACTGTGTCCCTAGATCCTGTCACTGTGTACAGCACTGTGTCTCTCCTTAGATCCTGTCACTATGTACAGCACTGCATCTCTCCTTAGATCCTGTCACTATGTACTGTACTGCATCTCTCGTTAGATCCTGTCACTATGTACAGTACTGCATCTCTCCTTAGATCCTGTCACTGTGTACAGCACTGTGTCTCTCCCTAGATCCTGTCACTGTGTACAGTACTGCATCTCTCCTTAGATCCTGTCACTGTGTACAGCACTGTGTCTCTCCCTAGATCCTGTCACTGTGTACAGTACTGCATCTCTCCTTAGATCCTGTCACTGTGTACAGCACTGTGTCTCTCCTTAGATCCTGTCACTGTGTACAGCACTGTGTCTCTCCCTAGATCCTGTCACTGTGTACAGTACTGCATCTCTCCTTAGATCCTGTCACTGTGTACAGCACTGTGTCTCTCCTTAGATCCTGTCACTATGTACAGCACTGTGTCTCTCCTTAGATCCTGTCACTATGTACAGCACTGTGTCCCTAGATCCTGTCACTGTGTACAGCACTGTGTCTCTCCTTAGATCCTGTCACTATGTACAGCACTGCGTCTCTCCTTAGATCCTGTCACTATGTACTGTACTGCATCTCTCGTTAGATCCTGTCACTATGTACAGTACTGCATCTCTCCTTAGATCCTGTCACTGTGTACAGCACTGTGTCTCTCCTTAGATCCTGTCACTGTGTACAGCACTGTGTCTCTCCCTAGATCCTGTCACTGTGTACAGTACTGCGTCTCTCCTTAGATCCTGTCACTGTGTACAGCACTGTGTCTCTCCTTAGATCCTGTCACTGTGTACAGCACTGTGTCTCTCCCTAGATCCTGTCACTGTGTACAGCACTGTGTCTCTCCTTAGATCCTGTCACTGTGTACAGCACTGTGTCTCTCCCTAGATCCTGTCACTGTGTACAGTGCTGCATCTCTCCTTAGATCCTGTCACTGTGTACAGCACTGTGTCTCTCCCTAGATCCTGTCACTGTGTACAGCACTGCGTCTCTCCTTAGATCCTGTCACTATGTACTGTGCTGCATCTCTCCCTAGATCCTGTCACTATGTACTGTGCTGCGTCTCTCCTTAGATCCTGTTACTATGTACTGTGCTGCATCTCTCCTTAGATCCTGTTACTATGTACTGTGCTGCATCTCTCCCTAGATCCTGTCACTATGTACTGTGCTGCGTCTCTCCTTAGATCCTGTTACTATGTACTGTGCTGCATCTCTCCTTAGATCCTGTTACTATGTACTGTGCTGCATCTCTCCTTAGATCCTGTCACTATGTACTGTGCTGCATCTCTCCTTAGATCCTGTCACTATGTACTGTGCTGCATCTCTCCTTACATCCTGTCACTATGTACTGTGCTGCATCTCTCCTTAGATCCTGTTACTATGTACTGTGCTGCATCTCTCTTTAGATCCTGTCACTGTGTACAGCACTGTGTCTCTCCCTAGATCCTGACACTGTGTACAGCACTGCATCCCTCCTTAGATCCTGTCACTGTGTACAGCACTGTGTCTCTCCCTAGATCCTGTCACTGTGTACAGTACTGCATCTCTCCTTAGATCCTGTCACTGTGTACAGCACTGCATCTCTCCTTAGATCCTGTCACTGTGTACAGCACTGTGTCTCTCCTTAGATCCTGTCACTGTGTACAGCACTGTGTCTCTCCCTAGATCCTGTCACTGTGTACAGTGCTGCATCTCTCCTTAGATCCTGTCACTGTGTACAGCACTGTGTCTCTCCCTAGATCCTGTCACTGTGTACAGCACTGCATCTCTCCTTACATCCTGTCACTATGTACTGTGCTGCATATCTCCTTAGATCCTGTTACTATGTACTGTGCTGCACCTCTCCTTAGATCCTGTCACTGTGTACAGTACTGCATCTCTCCTTACATCCTGTCACTATGTACTGTGCTGCATATCTCCTTAGATCCTGTTACTATGTACTGTGCTGCATCTCTCCTTAGATCCTGTCACTGTGTACAGTACTGCGTCTCTCCTTAGATCCTGTCACTGTGTACAGTACTGCATCTCTCCTTAGATCCTGTCACTATGTACTGTGCTGCATCTCTCCTTACATCCTGTCACTATGTAGAGTGCTGCATTACTTACAAGGTCCTGTCACTATTTACACCGCTGCATTGGTGCATAGATCCTTTTACAATGTGCTAGCAGTGCATTGCCCACTACAGCACTGCCGCGCTCCCTAGAGCCTGTTACCATGTGCAGCACTTTGTCTCTCCTTAGATCCTGTCACTATGTACTGTGCTGCATCTCTCCTTAGATCCTGTCACTATGTACAGCACTGTCTCTCCTTAGATCCTGTTACTATGTACTGTGCTGCATCTCTCCTTAGATCCTGTCACTATGTACAGCACTGTCTCTCCTTAGATCCTGTCACTATGTATGCACAGTGCTGCGTCTCTCTCTCGAGATTCTGTTACCAGGTGCAGCACTTTGTCTCTCCTTAGATCCTGTCACTATGCACAGTGCTGCGTCTCTCTCGAGATTCTGTTACCAGGTGCAGCGCTGCGTTTCTACCTTCATAGGGCTGTGCTTTTTAGTACTGGTGCAGTGAAGTACTTGTTAACGTAATGTCCCTTCACAAACGACCCCTCTGAAGTGGTTATTTATAAGAGACTTGCGTCACTTTTCCACCACGTAAAGTGGTACATGCGTGATGCAGGGCTCTGAATGAGATTTATGAAGCCATCTAAAGCCCCCCTGCGTGGCTCTGAGTGGCCTCATAAATCTTGAGTACGGTGACGCAGTGCAAATTGCTGCATCACCTTACTCTTCGCTCAGGCGGTGTTCCACGGGCGTTGCAGTGGATGTCTGCACGCAACACACATGGATTTTGATGCTGCCCCAGATTTACAAAATCATGTAAACCTGGGGAAGTGCCAAATCCGTCGCCCCCGAGGTGAGGCACAATGAGGAGAAATATCTTTATTTCTCCTCGTTTATTCCTCTTTCTATGTGCGCCGTATTCTGCAGCGCACCCAGAAAAAGGAAAAAACCTCTTCGGATTGTTTCTGTGCTGGAAGGAGCCCCTTCCTGCACAAAAACAATTCTGCATGCAATGGAGGTACTCTTGCACCATGCTGCAAGGGTGCCTGCATTGGCGCTATGCTGACGAAACCCTGCCAGCGCTGGGGAAAGGGCAGGCATGCGCTGTATTGCATAAATACGGTGCATTCCTGCCCTTTCACTTTGGAGTAGGCAGCGCAACAAAGTGACTTGCTGCGCTGCCCTTCGACTAATTCCTGTAAATGAGGGCCTGAGTTTATACCAGTGATACTCAAAGTACGGCCCGGGGGCCGCCTGCGGCCCTCCTGACCTTCGCATGTGGCCCTCTGCTGAACAACCGCATTGGGCTGCTGTTTAGTTAAGAGAGCTCTAACTTTCAGAAAGATGTTAAATAAAGGGGCAAGCGTTTGTTTACAAGATAACTGAAGGAAAAGAAGCAAGTAAGGTATCCAGCACCCCCTAACTTTAGGAACACATTCATTTTTTAAAATCCTTTGCAACAAACGTGTACAAAAAAGACAATCTCTTCAGAATTCAAAAACATGTATTTGATTAACATGCACAAGTGTTTCGCTTTAGTACATCAAATATCACTACATTGAGAAGTATTTTTTTAAAGTGATAGTTTGCGAAAAATGAAGGTAGAAACACTTATGCCTTCTCCCACCCTGACAACAATGCCAGGAGTCAACTAAGGGGCAAGTCAGTAGTCACGTGGGCCCCTCCGGGTGGCCTGGGCTGTTATTAAACAGGGGCTACATTATAGCTTTTTAAATCAAACACAAGAGAAGGCTTTGTACACTGCATATCCTGAACACATATATTTCAAGGTTCTTTAACATGTGATAATGAAGAAAAGGGAGACAAAGTGAAATAAAACAATTGCCTAGGATCACTCAATTTGGTAAAGTGGGGAAGCCAGGACTGATCACACGTTTTCTGGTTTCTCATTCTGCAATTCTATTTCATTCCAGTTCAGCAATGAAGTTACTTCTTTCTTCTACACTTGACTCACCAAAGGTAGTGATAGCAAGTAGAGGAGGCTTACCCCGAGGTGTGGGAGAGGGATAGAGGTTCAGATACTGCACAAGACAGTACTGTCAAATCTATGAATCATCTTGAGACTAGGGGTTTATTTAAAAGGCAGTATGGAATGAAACCTTCAAATAACTTCATGACTCACTGACCACACCATGTACATACTTCGCTTTCCCAACGCTCACCTTACCACCACCCTGGCCCCACAAAGCACTACTCCTACCCCGCTGGAATCAATGCGGCCCTCGGGCACACAATAGACCATACTTTGTGGCCCCTGGGAAGATATTTGCGATTACCCATGGGTTATACTGTGTGATCCTGGTGGTGAGGGATGTATAAAGCTGTGACAAGCAGCAGGGCTTCTGAATGTGCCTAAAAGGTGTTTCCCTCTTGTACAGATCCATCGAAACGCGCCTGACTCCTCAGAATAACATGTATGTTGTCATCCTTCCAGGCTTCAGATGGGACGCCGCTGCGCAGGTGACGGGAGGCAGTACCGAGTCTGCGCCATGCAGGTACACATTACGGCTCAGATTTACTAAGGCATTGTGTTGTCGCAAAGCAACACAACCTCTTTGTGCTGCTTTGCTTCAAGGGGGCATTCACTGGGCGGGTCAGCGCACACACCCACAGGCTTTGATGCAAAGCCCGTCCTACTGAGATAAGCTTTGTATCAAAAACCAATGTCTACTTGAAGCTGCCATTACCAAGGGGAAATGTATTCATTTTTAAATAGATTCATGCACTGCATGTGTGCTGAAGTGCACAGCACACGCCCAGCGTGCGGGGTCCTTCTGAAATGTGTCGAGGCAGGGGATTCATGCTGGAAGGAAGGGCAGGCTCCAGGAGCAATCCTAGGCGGCTGCCGCCTTCTGTGCTGTCTGGCAAAGCATTTGTACTGCATCGCACACGGCAGACTCGTCAGAAGTCCAGCACAGCGGCCAACAGCAGCACTGTCTGAACAAGCATTTGCAATGCAATAGGTCTCGCATTTGTTGGAGTTGGAACTATTGGCATTGTAAATGGCAATGTTTTTTATTTATGCTTTTTAAGTGGAGTGATAATTTAAAGAAAAAAGTGCACACTATACCATACTATAAGCTTTTATAGCAACTGTACAGTAAAGCTATAGCTATGAGCTATGTTAACGCAATGGGGTGTAAATGGATGAATAAAAATACGAAAAAAGATCTTAAAATGCAAAATGGAATGTGTGACAGGGACTAACTTTTATTTAATAAAAATGCATATTAAAAAAAAGCGCGCACACACATAGAAAGTGGCACCTGTGAACTTCAGGAAAGTGACTGGCACCTGCGTGGTGACA
The DNA here is from genome assembly GCA_963921515.1 of Calotriton arnoldi. NCBI lineage: Eukaryota > Metazoa > Chordata > Amphibia > Caudata > Salamandridae > Calotriton > Calotriton arnoldi. The sequence goes on along the minus strand of CAWUFW010000110.1, from coordinate 5,735,696 downwards.
GACACATAGGGGTTCATGTTTCAGTATATATAATTGCAAATGCACCATGACATGGTGTCCATTTTGTTTTCATTTACCATTTTAAGATGGTTAGACATCCATCTTGGAGGGCTAAATTAAAACAAAAACTATAAAGAGCATGCCACTAAACCTTTTTTTCTTTTTTGAACGAAGGAGCAGCCCCGTATCAAATTTATAATAAAGCAGGATGTGGGAAAAAGAATGAAGGGGCAGAGGGAAGAGAGGGTTACATTGCTGAATGGCAGAAGCAGCGAAGTAGGAGCTGACTTAGCTGCGTGTAAAACCAGAATTGGCAATGCCAATTGGTGTGGCCCTCATATAACAAACATTTGTGCATATAACACACCATAGAGGAGGGCAGCAACACGAGTGAGGTCAGGGCGGACAATAATTTACAGCAGCAGCACATGGGGCCTGGACTGGCAGGAAAATTAAAAACGTCCCGCTGCCACAACCTGTGCTGAGTGCAGACTGGCATCATGATAGTGGCAGCCTGTCCAGTGTCCATCGGCACTGCCCTGAGAGGCGTCAGGCTGGTGTTAGGCACCGAAGATAAACCAGTGATCTGCAAGGATGCCCACGGCAGCCAGTTCACTGTCAGTGACACTACAAGGGCGGGCGGTGCGAGTGGAAATAGCGCTTTGTGAGCGGGCCGGTTTTATCGGAACACTTCTAAAAGTGTTTCTAAGCAGAAGGTAAAAACACAAAGAGTAGGGAAAGAGAATGCAGGGGGTGGAGGTCGTGGGAGAGACTGGCAAGCCAGGAAGTGGAATGACATGCAGGAACCAAAAAAAAAGCCCTAGCATGTCTGCGAGTGCTGCACTCGATCACCGTCTTGGTGGTTGGCATAATCCTGCTAATACATGGCAGCTAGAATGTCACTGCCAGTGACACTGCATTGGCGGGGAGGCGCCAGTTGGTAAACGGCAATAGGGAAGGGCCAGGCACCTCCGTCCGGATACAATTAAAGGCTGTTCTACTACTACTGGCGGATGGGACTACAGCCAGTGACATGGTATTGCCTCAGAGGCAGCCGCGGCAGTAAGCGCCGGAGGTCACAGACCAGGTCTGAGCTGCAGGACAGTTTCCAATTACAGAACAGTCCGCACATCCACAGTAAATGCTCATGTTTCGATTAATACTATTCAGATAACATGACGCTCTTTGAGAGCGGGCCGGTTTTATCGAACGGAACACTTTTAAAAGTGTTTTTAAGAAGAAGTTTAAACACGCGAGGAACGGGGAGGGGGAGTACAGGGGGGAGTGAGGTGGCGGGAGGGATGGGCACGCCAGGAAGTGGAGTGAGACGCAGGAACAAAAACAAGACGCGCGGACGCCTTAGTTTATTGTTAAAGAAAAAAAATCGAACAGCGCGGGCTCAACAGGACAAATCAGCGCCGCTGAGCAAATACTTTCTGTTGCTCGCACAACTCAAGGAAGCAGCGGGGCACGAAAATCTAAATAAATAAAGTGAGCGCGGTGTCCCTAGCGGGCGCCGCGCTCAATGTGATTAAAACAAGACTTCAGGAAAAAGAAAAAAGAAACAACTTCAGAAACATGACCACTAAAAAACAACTTCAGAAACATGATCACTGAGTCCACGCCTCCTACAGATAAGAAATACCTTCATGACAGCCAGAAAGCAAACCATCCAGTCTGGATGGGCCGTCCCAAAAGGAGACAGGGCGGTAACAAACAAGCCTTATTTCCAATCGGAGGCCACCGTTTTCCATAAACGATGACGCCAGCCAATGAAAGTAATGGGCGGGGCTTCAAGCCCCCTTCTAAAATCTCCTCTAACACAATATGTCTCGCAGAGCGAGCAGCGCATTCGCGCTGCAACGCTAGGCGAGACCTAAAAATGAGTAAATCTCCCCAAATGTATGAGAAGGTAGGGGGAGTAACTGGTGAACTGTGACGAAGCAGCAAGGTGTGCGAGTAGCTCCACTTTTATGGTTAAATCGTGTTTATTGATGGAAGAGAAGATAGTGTCACACAGCTGGCTGCCTACATCCTTCGGCCGGCAGAGCGTACAGTTATTGAATATACACAGCGTTTCCGCCACAACCCGGAGGTCGGCCGCGTGAGATTTTAACGTGTGATTGTGAAACTTTGTGTCTTCCATTTTTATCCCCTGCATTTGACCGCTACAAATACAAATTAAAACTAAAATTACCCCAACGCCCCCCCATCCCTCCCCGAACCGATGTGCCATGTGATAGTCCTGGATGGTGTCCCCTCCGGGGGTTGCGGCCCTTCCTTGTGGATCCTGAATAGAGAAAGCAAGACCAGCATGTATCTCCTCCCTCATCCTCCCATCTAGGGTCCCTTGTCCGTGAGTATCAGCCTGTCTCCGGGGCATCCAGTGTGGAGGGCTCCTGGTGCCTCTCTCGTGGGGGGCTGCTGCCTCCTCTGTATTATCCGTGAGTCGGAGAATACGTAAGTATCTAGGGCATGTAAGTTCGTTCAGTTCTGTCGAGAGTAGGGACAGTAGGGGTGTCCACAGAGTGCGGAAAGAGTTGGAGGAACCCGTAAGGGTGGCTTGGATTCGTTCCATTCCGACTGTATACCATAATTTGTGCAACCATCCTGTATGTGTCGGTCTGGACTGTTTGCCCCACAGCGATAGAATGTGTTGAACTGCTGCTCCCATCGCTAGGCCCATTTGCTTCCCCCGGATTGATTTCAGAGGGTATGTGAGTGGATTCGGCGGCAGCCCTAATAGCGTGTATGCCGGGAAGCGAGGTATCTCTGTCTCGAAGTGTCTATCAATGTCATCTAAGACCGCACGCCAGTAATCCGTTAGTTCTGGGCAATCCCATAGGAGGTGTGTCAGGGTCCCCTCCGCGTCACAACCCCGCCAGCATGTCGGGCTTCTGTCTGGGTTCCCCCTATGCAGTCGCGCTGGTGTTAGATACCAGTATGTAGTGACCTTAACCGCAGCCTCCCTACTGGCTGTGTTACGTGCTGTGTGGTTAGCTCTCAAGTATATATCCGTCCATTCTTTCTCTGTTAATCCTCTCCCTATCTCCCGCTCCCACCGTTTCTGTCCCGCCGACGGGGAAAAGGGAACCTGAGGTCTCAGCATACGATATAGTTCAGATATCAGTCGTTTGTCCGATGTTCTAGTAAGGAGCCACCGTTCGTATGTCGTGAGTTTCCTGCTAGCCCCGGGACACATCTCCGGGTGTAGGAGCCAGTGGCGTAGTTGAAAATATTGGTACCTTTGTGGTGCTACGATATTGTACCATTGTGTCACCTCCGTGTAAGGTAGGAACCCCTCTAGGTCAAATAAATGGCCCGCTGATTTACATTCCGTGGCTTTCCATTGTGGGAACGCCCGCTCCTCCATTCCGGGTGGAAACTCTGGGTTCTCGAATAAGGGCGTCATCGGGGAGGGAAAGGATGTGAGTCCCCTCTTGACCGCTACCGAGTCCCATACTCGCAGTAGCGTGCTCGTGATCGGGGATCCCTTCAGGTTCGGCGGTCTGTCTGCGCCGTTTAGGAACGGGACTTTCCATAGAGACATTTTCGCCAAGGCCCGGTCTTGGAACAACCATCGTTTTTCAGATGCCGGTCTGTTCCATTCCACCAGGTAGCGAAGTTGAGTTGCTTTAAAATAATCTAGGATATTAGGGATACCCAGTCCGCCTGCGTCGGGCGGTTTATGGGAGAGTTCTCTGCGCATCCTGGGGCGTGCTCCCACCCAGATAAAGTGTTGTACCGCTGTTTGTAGCTTTTGTAGGGTCCCTCCTGGGGGCCATATCGGTATAGTCTGGAAGACATAAAGTGCTTTGGGCAGGATATTCATTTTTACTGCCGCTATCCGGCCCAGAAGTGACAGCTGATGTTTCTGCCAGCGTCCAAGAGCCGTTTGTGTTTGAGAGAGCAGTTTAGTGTAATTCAACGTGACCGTGTTTGCTACCGATGGCGCTAAGTCAATTCCTAAGTAGGTAAGCGTGTCACAGATTTGGAGCCCACCAATCGCCATGGTTCCCGTCCTGTGTGCTTCTTCACAGCTGCCCAGGGGTAGCACCATTGACTTCCTGACATTTATCTTAAAGCCAGAGACACGGCCGAAGGAGGTCAACTCCCTTAGAAAGGCCGGGGCCGATTGTTCGGGGGACTCCAGGGTTGCTAAAAGATCGTCTGCATACAGACTAATCGTATGCCGCTCCCCTCCGAAGGGTATGCCGAGAATATCAGGGTTATCCCGTATTCTTTGTGCAAGAGGCTCTATGTAGAGAGCGAAGAGGAGGGGCGATAGGGGGCACCCTTGTCTCGTTCCTCGTTGGATGTCAAACGGCTTTGAGCCCATGCCGTTCACTCGTATCGTGGCGGTGGGTCTATCGTAGCAGCTCGCTACCCAGGCCCTGAAGCGATCACCGATCCCGAAATGGGTCAGTGCGGCTCCCAAAAAGTCCCAGCTGACGCGATCGAATGCTTTCTCAGCATCAATCGATATTAACACTGCGTCCAGTTTGGTGCGATGGGCTTTGTCGATCAGGTGGAGTACCCTCTTGGTATGGTCGCTACTCTGACGGTTAGCAACGAAACCACATTGATCCGGCTCGATGATGCCGGGCATTAGCGGCCCCAGTCGGGCCGCCAGAACCCCCGTGAACATTTTTAGATCAAGATTAAGCAGGGAAATCGGGCGATAAGCACCACATTGAGTTGCATCTTTCCCGGGTTTCGGGATAACTACTATATCGGCAGCTAACATGTCCGGGGGGATAGTCCCAGGGCCCTGAAAGGAGTTAAAAAGGCGCGTTAGTATTGGGGCCAGCTGTGGGCTTATAGAACCCTGCCGAAAATGCATCTGGGCCTGGCGATTTCAGGGCCTTAAGTCGGGAGATGGCCCCGACCACTTCCTCCACTCGAATGGGTGCGTCTAGCGCATCCCGTCCCATAAGGTCTAATTTTGTGATGGCAGCACCCTGCAGGTAGGTTGCTGCTTCCCTCGGTGTCTGCGAGGTCTCGCTATACAACGTGGAATAGAAGTTCCGAAAGGCCTCCGCTATATCCTCGTCACGCTCCACTCTCTCTCCCGTATGAGTCTGAAGCCCCTTTACTCTTGCGCGCTCTTCCCGTGCCCTGAGTTTGTTCGCTAGTAGCCGCCCTGCTTTGTCGCCCCCTATATAATAGGTGTGCTTAAGTCGTAGGGCCACGTACTCGGCTCTGTCGATATCGAGGGCCGCTAATTGCGTTCTGGCCGCTTTGAGTTGGCGCCATATCTGTGGTGCGCAGGTGCGGCTATGTATTCGCTCTAGTTCTGTCACCTGGGTCGTGAGGAACGCCCTTTTCTCTGTCCGTTCCCTAGCATCCGCTGCGCTGATAGCGATAATTTCGCCTCGAATCGTAGCTTTAAGTGCACCCCACAGTGCTGTCACGGGGGTGTCTGGAGAGTCATTCAGCTCTAGGTAGTCCGTAACCCGTTTTCGAAGTTGTTGTACTACTCCCGCCCTCTGTAACAAATTCTCCCTAAGACGCCATCTCCCGGGTGGCTTCCGTGTTGGGGGATGGTCAACGTCAGCAGCACTGCGTCATGGTCAGATAGTGGGGCCGGAATGATTGACACTGTCTCCACGATCGGCAGCATTTCTGTTGTCCCTATAAAATGATCTAGCCGAGCGTATGTATGATGGGCATGTGAGTAGAAAGAAAATTGTGTAGTGTTGGGGTGGACCACCCTCCAAATATCCTCCAGCCCCCTCTCCTTGAGCCAATCCCTCCCGTTATGTGATAGGGCCCCCGTGTGTCCATATCTGTGACCCGATCTGTCTCTGTCCGTGTCCATAACCAAATTCAGGTCGCCTCCCACCGTGATTCGCCTCCCAGGGGAGCTCAGCACCTCCGACATAGCGGTTTGAAGGAATTGTTCTTGGCCCGCGTTAGGTGCGTATATAGAGCCCACCACTATAGGAGCGCCCCCTACCCATAGTGTGTATACCAGGAGTCGTCCTCGAATCTCTGCCACCTTATCTCCAACCGTGCCCGGGAATGTTTTAGCAAGCAGTATAGCAACCCCTGCTGTCTTGGTCAGTGTGGATGAAAAGAATTGTTGGGGAAAGGCCCGAGATTTCATCCGGTGCCAATCTTTAGGGAGGAGGTGAGTTTCTTGTAAGAGATATACTGATGCACCCGAATTCTCTAAGTAAGATAGGACGGCTCTTCTCTTAATGGGGTTATTCAGCCCCTTTACATTCAGAGTGAGGATCTGTATCTCTGGTATTGTCATCGAGGGAGAAAGATAACTGGCCGCTTGTGTATGGGTCTGTCAAGAGTATGGGTCCTGGTTGGCCCCCATGAGTGATAGCACATCGGTTCCTTTGCCCCTCCCTCCCTCCCTAGCCCCCCCAGCTCCCAACTAGCTACAACCCCCCCCTCCCCCCTCGCCTCCCTCTCCAAACCCGCCCTAACCCCATTCCCTCTGGGCCCTTGCTCCCCCACCCCTCCCTCCCTAACCCCAACTGTGTAAACCCCCCGCGTGACATAGTCCATTGCCCATTGTCCATTGGCGTGGACAATGGACAAATCCATTTCCGGATAGCCCCACATATGGAAGAATGAGATGAGAACCTGAGGATGTAGTTCCCATTCGTGGATCTGTTGTCTTTGACGACTGAGCAGATCTGCGATCTGGTTGTTTACTCCTGGGAGGTGTTCTGCAAGGAGATATATCTTTTGAGGTATGGCCCATCTCCATATGCTTTGAGCTAACTGTGAAAGCTGTAGAGAATGTGTCCCCCCTTGTTTTTGTATGTAATACATTGCTGTCATGTTGTCTGTACGAACTAAGACAGCTTTGTTTACTAGATGCAATTGAAAAGCTTTCAATGCTAGAAAAATTGCTAGTAGTTCCAGATGGTGTATGTGGAATTTTTGTTGTTGTACGGTCCACATGCCCTGAATGGTATGTTGTTGAAGATGAGCTCTCCAACCAGTGAGCGATGCGTCTGCTGTTAGCACTATCTGTGGAACCGGGTCGACGAATGGCCGCCCCTTGGAAAGGTTTTGTGTATTCCACCACTGCAGAGAGCGATGGGTGCGGCCGTCCACCAACACCAGATCTGTCAACTGACCTTGAGCCTGGTTCCACTGACGTGCTAAGCATTCCTGTAGGGGACGCATTTGGAGCCTTGCATAAGGAACGATTAGAATGCAAGAAGCCATCATTCCGATCAATTGCATGAACACTCGAGCTGGTAGTGAGTGTTGAGGCTGAAATTGTGATATTAGAGTCTGCATGTTGCAGATCCTGACTGGGTTGGGACACGCTAGTGCTTTGCAAGTGTCTATTGTTGCTCCTAGATACGTTTGTGTGTTGGATGGTTGGAGGTGAGACTTGGCGAGGTTTACAGTGAACCCCAAGTCATGAAGCAGTTGAACTGTTCTGTGAGTGTGGCGTAGGCAGCTGTGTTGCGAGCTGGCTTTTATTAGCCAGTCGTCTAGGTAAGGGAAGACGTGAATGTGTTGCCTTCTTAAATGAGCTGCGACTACTGCCAGACACTTGGTGAAGACTCTGGGTGCTGTAGTTACTCCGAACGGGAGAACTTTGAATTGATAATGTTGTCCGTCCACCACGAACCTGAGATATTTTCTGTGAGCCGAGTGAATGTGAATATGGCAATAGGTGTCCTTTAAATCTAGGGTGGATAGAAAGTCGCCTTGCTGAAGCAATGGGAGCACTTGTTGGAGGGTGACCATGTGGAAGTGGTCTGACTGAATGTAGAGATTTAGCTGTCTGAGGTCTAGTATAGGCCTGAGAGAGCCGTCCTTTTTGGGAATTAAAAAATACAGGGAGTATACCCCGGTCCCCTGATGATGTAATGGGACTGGTTCTATCGCATGTTTTTGTATTAGAGAGAGAACCTCTTGTTTTAAGAGGGTGAGATGTTCTGATGACATTGCACGTTGTCTTGGAAGAATAGTTGGGGGAGTGCTGGTAAGTTCTAGGCAGTAACCATACTGGATAATTTGTATTACCCACTTGTCTGAGGTGATTGAATTGCAGACAGGTAGAAACTGTGAGAGACGTCCCCCGACTGGAGTGGAATGATCGGAGGGTAGTGGAGGGAAGTCACTGTTTGTTGGCAGGGGAAGTGCGGGTGGAGTTACCTCTGCCTCTTCCCTTATTATTATTTCCTTTGTAGCCTCCTCGAAAATAACCTCTGGAAGAGGGGGATTGGTTATTACCCTTGTAAGAGGTAGAGGGATTCTCTGAGGACACCGTTTTTGAGCCACTCCTGTAAAAGGAGCGGCGAAGGGAACCCCTGCTAAAAGGCAATTGTAAAGCCCCCATGGACTTTGCAGTTTCAGTGTCTTTCTTCATCTTTTCTAAGGAAGTATCGACAGCTGGTCCGAAAAGATGCTCCTTATCAAAGGGTTGATTAAGTATGGAGGACTGTACCTCCTGCTTGAATTCAGAGATTCTAAGCCAAGCGTGTCTGCGCAATAGTACACTAGTGTTGATGGTGCGAGATGCTGTGTCTGCCGCATCTAGTGCGCATTTAATGGAAGTGTTAGTAATAAGCTTACCTTCCTGAATTAGGTCATTAGCTTTGGTTTTATACTCGTCTGGCAAATGCTGCATGAGTTTTTCCAACTCATCATAATGAGCCCTATCGTAGCGTGCTAACAGAGCTTGAGCGTTGGCAATCCGCCAATAGTTAGCAGCTTGAGAAGCCACTCTTTTGCCTGATGCATCAATAAGTTTGGACTCCTTGTCAGGAGGAGGAGCGTCGCCTGTGGTTTGGGAGTTAGCTCTCTTGCGGGCGTTGGACACTACAAGAGAGTCTAAGGGCAACTGACCTTTTATATATGCAGGGTCTGTAGGAGCGGCTTTGTATTTTTTATCTACTCTAGGTGCGAGTATTCTTACTCTGACCGGGTCTTTGAATACCTCATCTGTGTGCTTTAACATTCCCTTGAGCATTGGTAAAGTGTGAGTAGACCTCTGTGAGTAAGTTAGTGTTTCAACGAGGAAATCATCTTCTAGAGGTTCCTTGTGAAGCTCCACCCCGTGATATTGAGTAGCCCTGTTGATAAGCTGAACATAGCCAATGTTGTTGTCAGGTGGAGAGGGTCTGGAGGGATACAGGTCGGGGTTGTTATCTTGATCTGGGTCCCTAGTATAATTTTCCCAGGGATCAGTGTCCTGTGGTATGTCCTGATCCTGTGGCACATCCTGCTCTTCATCCCCATCCCCATCCCCATAATCTTTGTCCTGTGGGTCAGGTGATAGTGGAGGTGGTGGTGAATATGATGGTGCAATTAGTAAGTCTGGATTAGGAGGAGGAGAGGGAGGTGGTATGTAAGGAGGAGAAGGGTTAGTACCCATGTCCTTTTTCTTCAGAGGTATAGAGTAATCCTCTGTGAGATCCAACTTCCGTTTTTTAGGCAGAGTGGCATGGATATGTCCGGTTTCAGGGTTAATACTTAGTCTCTTTTGTTTTGGATCCAAAGGTGGTTCATCGGACCGAGGCTCTTTGGATGGAGTATCCTTTTGTTTGGGAGTTAGTTTCGGCGTCGAAGATTTCGGTTGAGAGTCTTTGGGCGTCGAGTGTTTTGAATCCGAGTGCTTGGTTTTAGCCGATTTCGGCTCCGAAGCTTTTGGAGTGGCAGGTTTCGGCTCCGAACTTTTCGGCGCGGAGGGTTTCGGCTCCGAGCATTTAGGTGTCGAGGATTTCGGCTCCGAAGCTTTCGGCATGGAGGGTTTCGGCTCCGAGCTCTTATGTGTCGAAGGTATCTTCGGTGCCGGCGGTGTCGAGACCGGGAGGTGCTTCGACTTGTGTTTCGGTGCCGAAGGTGTTGGGTCGGCACCGGAATGGGGCCAGCTCGAGCCCGAGCCGGAAGGCTTATCTTTGTGTTTCGGAGCCGGGCTGGAGGGCGGGGCATCTGAAACTTTTTCTCGGTGCCGACCTGAGCCCAAGGGCGAAGGTGGTACCGGAGCCTTAGTTTTGTGTTGACTGGGCACAGGGGGATCAGTACTCACGGTACGCTGACCCGGAGTGATATTTTCCTCTTCCATGTCGGAATCGGCTTCGGACACAGAGACCAGTTCTTCTTCCTCGGCTTCAGCAGCTGGATGGTGGATATCGGAATCTTCGCCGAAGAAGGACGGTACGGAGCCGCTGCCGCATTGCATCTCGTGGCGTCGAGCCCGACGATCACGAACAGTCTTCTTCGATCGAAACGATCAACACGCTTCACAGTCCTTTTCGTCGTGTTCCGGGGATAAGCAGAGGTTGCAGACCTCATGCAAGTCAGTGTGTGGAAATTTAGCACGACACCCGGGACATAGCTTAAATGGAGTCCGTTCCATCGACTGCTGGCGTGGTCGGCACGGGTAGGCCCGACGGCCCGCCTCGAATTTCCCGATAGAAGGTTTTCTCAGTTTAAACGATACGCGTTGAATGGGGAACCGTGATCGATAGACCATACCGTCGAGGGTAGAGGATTGCGCGTCAAAGGGGTTAGAAGACGATACGGAACCGGAGCTCAGCAATACACATCCGAACCCGATGGCGGAAAAAAACAATATGGGGATGGAGTCGATGCCCATGCGCACTATCACCGAAAGGAGGAGTCACTTACCTCGTGACTGCAAGACTTCTTCGAAGAAAAACAAAGTGCAAACATCCGGACCCAACACCAGATGGCGATCTATGCTAAAGCATATGATCTACAGCTCATATGTCTCGAACATCAGTTTCTCTCCCTATATCTACTTTTCGTTCTGTGACTGAAGTTAGAGGATTATCAGCTCGCCATAAAGTGCGAGTATGCCCTAAAAATAGCTCGTCCTGATTAAATCTGGCTCGCATAGCGAGCGGGCAAGTGGATTGTTCGAGCCCTGCACAGCATATTGAGCCAGCACCGGGACTCAAATCTGGGGGCCTATTTATGAAATAGTCACGCAGTGCTGTGCTGTGCTGCGTGACAGGGAAAGGGCAGGAATGGGTTGTATTTAAGGCAATACAGCATATTCCTGCATTTTCCTCTGCGCTGGGGCCCTTTTGGCATCCGTGCACCATGGTGCAAGGATGCCTGCGCTGCATACAGTACGAAAAGCGAAGCTCGGAGGCATATTCCACTTTCTATGTGTGCTGCCCTCAGTCCAAGCGATCGCGGCGGCTGCACAAATCGGCTGTTAAAGGGCAGACTATACCCTGAGCTCCATGCCACGGCCTTAGTTGAGGCGCTACGCCCGATGTCTGCAGGTGACCGCCAGTGGATCCCCTTTCCTCTATCGCTTGGCTTGTGTAAGGACCACTGGACGGTTTTGTATATACTTCACATTATTCTAAATCTTGGTTTTGATCACTCTCACTACAGATCCTGATGAATGCCACAACACATCTTTCAAGGGTTTTAGGTAGAAACATGTTGACCTTTCGTAGTTACACGAGTAAGCAGGTTTAATTTTCCCTGCAGTGTCCTGTTATTTTTAATCCTGGCCCAGGGACACACTAATAAAGAATTCTGTGTACCATGTAGTCAGTATTCTGCTCACATTTTTTCCTTGTTTATGCTCTGCTTACCTCATCACTCTGAGCTCATTATAGGATGCTTATCATACCTCTCAAAAAAAATCCATAGAGCTCCTCCCACTCAGTGAGGGGGTTGTAGCCCGCACCGTGACTAGGTATCAAGGTGCGAGGAGGTTCACGATGACAAGCCTGCCACCTATGGTGGGTGAGGGAAATCCTCCTTTAAAAGGAATACTCCATCTCAGCTAGGTAACTTTCTTTTTCTGTGTTCTCTCTATTCTGCCTTCTCAATAGACCCAGGAGTTCTGTTGTGCTTCATAGTGGTATATTGGGGAGTTAACCCCTGCTGGTCTCTAAATCTCCCCCGGCCCTCCTTTTTGTGATCTGGTAACCTACTGCACAACCTAGGCAATATTAAACTGGTAACCTGCTGCACACCCCAGGTGACATTACACTAGTAACCTACTGCACAACCTAGGCAATATTAAACTAGTAACCTCCTGCACAACCCAGGCGATATTACACCGGTAATCTACAGCACATCCCAGGAAATATTTCACCGGTAATCTACTGCACATCCCAGGCAATATTACACTGGTAAGCTGCTGCACAACCCAGGCGATATTACACTGGTAATCTTCTGCAAAACACAGGCAATATTACACTGGTAACCTGCTGCACAACCCAGGCGATATTACACTGGTAACCTGCTGCACAACACAGGCAATATTACACTAGTAACCTACTGCACAACCTAGGCAATATTAAACTGGTAACCTTCTGCACAATCCAGGCGATATTACACCGGTAACCTACTGCAACTCCCAGGCAATATTACACTGGTAACCTGCTGCAGAACCCAGGCAATATTACACTGGTAACCTGCATCACAACACAAGCAATATTACACTGGTAACCCACTGTACAACCCAGGCAATATTACACTGGTAACCTACTGCACAACCCAGGCAATATTACACTGATAACCACTATACAAACCAGGCGATATTACACTGGTATACTGCTGTACAACCCAGGAAATAGTACACTGGTAACCTACTGCATAACAAAGGCAATATTACACTGGTAACCTGCTGCATTACCCAGGCAATATTACACTTGTAACCTGCTGCACAACCCAGGCAATATTATACTGGTAACCTACTGCACAACCCAAGCAATATTACACTTGTAACCTACTGCACAACCCAAGCAATATTACACCGGTAACGTTCTGCACAAACTAGGCAATGTTACGCTGGTAACCTGCTGTACAACACAGGCAATATTACACTGGTAACCTGCTAAACAACCCATGCAATATAACACTGGTAACCTGCCGCACAACAGAGGCAATATTACACTAACAACCTGTTGCACAATCCATGCAACATTACACTGGTAACCTACTGCACAACCCAAGCAATATTACACTGGTAACCTACTGCACAACCCAGGCAATATTACACGGGTAACCTGCTGCACAAACCAGTTTATATTAGAATGGTAACCTGCTGTACACCACAGGCAATATTACACTGGTAACCTGCTAAACCACCCAGGCAATATTACACTGGTGACCTACTGCGCAACCCAGGCAATATTACACTGGTAACCTGCTGCACAATCCAAGAAATATTACACTGGTAACCCGCTGTACAACCCAGGCAATATTACACTGGTAACCTGCTGCACAATCCAAGAAATATTACACTGGTAACCTGCTGCACAACCCAGGCAATATTACACTGGTAACGTCCTGCACAACCCAGGCAATGTTACACTGGTAACATCCTGCGTAACCCAGGCAATGTTACACTGGTAACCTGCTGCACAATCCAGGCAAAATTATACTGGTAATCCGCTGCACAACCCAGGCAATATTACACTGGTAACCTGCTGCACAACCCAGGCAACATTACACTGGTAACCTGATGCACAACCTAGGCAATATTACACTGGTAACCAGCTGCACAACCCAGGAGATATTACACTGGTAACCCGCTGCACAACCAAGGCGATTTTACACTGGTAACCCGCTACACAACCCAGGCAACAGTACACTGGTAACCCACTGCACAACCCCGTCCATATTACACTGGTAACCTGCTGCACAACCCAGGCAATATTACACTGGTAACCTGCTGCACAACCCAGGCAGCATTACACAGGTAACCTGCTGCACAATCCAGGCAATATTACACTGGTATACTGCTGCACAACCCAGGCAATATTACATTGGTAACCTTCTGTACAACCCAGGGGATATTACACTGGTATATTGCTGCACAACCCATGCAATATTACACTTGTAACCTGCTGCACAACCCAGGCAATATTACACTGGTAACCTACTGCACAACCCAAGCAATATTACACTTGTAACCTGCTGCACAACCCAGGCAATATTACACTGGTAACCTACTGCACAACCCAAGCAATATTACACCGGTAACATTCTGCACAAACTAGGCAATATTACGCTGGTAACCTGCTGTACAACACAGACAATATTACACTGGTAACCTGCTAAACAACCCATGCAATATTACACTGGTAACCTGCTGCACAACAGAGGCAATATTACACTAACAACCTGTTGCACAGTTCATGCAACATTACACTGGTAACCTGCTGCACAACCCAAGCAATATTACACTGGTAACCTACTGCACAACCCAGGCAATATTACACTGGTATACTGCTGCACAACCCAGGCAATATTACACTGGTAACCTGCTGTACAACCCAGGCGATATTACACTGGTATACTGCTGCACAACCCATGCAATATTACACTGGCAACCTGTTGCACAACTCAGGCAATATTACACTGGCAACCTGCTGCACAACCCAGGCGATATTACACTTGCAACCTGCTGCACAACCCAGGCGATATTACACTGGCAACCTGCTGCACAACCCAGGCGATATTACACTGGTATACTGCTGCACAACCCAGGCAATATTACACTGGAAAACAACTGCACAACACAGGCAATATTACCCTGGTAACCTGTTGCACAATCCAAGAAATATTACACTGGTAACCAGCCGTACAACCCAGGCAATATTACACTGGTAACCTGCTGTACAAACCACGCGATATTACACTGGTATACTGCTGCACAACCCAGGAAATAGTACACTGGTAACCTACTGCATAACACAGGCAATATTACACTGGTAACCTACTGCATAACACAGGCAATATTGAACGGGTTACTTACCTTCGGTAACGATGTATCTGGTAGAGACACAGTCTAGCCGCGGATTCCTTAACTTATAATATCCCCAGGCGTCAGACTGGATCCGGCAAACTTTTTACCCCAGCAGTACCTCTGCACGCCGGGGGCGGCGTTGCCCGGCTCCGTCCTGACGTCGTCCACGGAAGTGACGTCAATGGAGCCATATAAGACCCACCCGGCGTGCTGACGTCAGTTTTCTACAGTGAAACTTTTCCGCACCACAACGCGGACCCACGACAAAAACTGTAAGAGTATAGGAACAGTGTGTCAAAAAAGAACAAAACCCTTGAAACAACAATGATACAAAATCATAGAGTAAGGAACAACACCATGTTGAAAAAGTACTCAACACTGGAAGGGACTGAAGGGAGCGAACAGAGCACCCGTCCCAGCAAAAGTCCCATCAAAGCGAAGAGCCGTGCCCCCCCTGAAAGGCAACGGTAGTGGAAACGAATGGCATGACAAACGAAGGACAGTATGCAACCACAGGATGGAACTGTATGAAAAACAACCTGTAACCACAGGATGTAACTGTAAGGGATCACAAGACTGGAACAACATGTCCAGAAGTGAACAACAACAGAGAATGTGCACCACACCCCCCACAGTGACCTATGAACTGTAGCATAGTCAAGTAAAACTGCAATCCAATCGAGATAAACGAGAGCGGAGGGAGGGTAGGAGAACATGAGAATCTCCACGCCGGAAGAAACCGGCGGAAGAACATTGAAAAACACATAACTAAGCCACCCAAGAACGAGAATGGGTGGAGAGCTAACACACCAACACAGAATGGCACGCCATGCCCCGGAGGTAGGGGAACTAGAGCACCCCTCAGGAAGACCAAGGCCGTCTGTAGGGATGCAGGGTGGCATAACCCCACCTGGAAAGGTCCTCGCAGAACGGGGAGGATGGGTGGGCGTTAAGGAATCTGCGGCTAGACTGTGTCTCTACCAGATACATTGTCACCGAAGGTAAGTAACTCGTTCATCTGATAGAGACATCTAGCCGCAGATTCCTTAACTTAGAATAGATACCAAAGCTATACCCCATAGGAGGAGGGTCTGCGACCGAAACCCATCAAGTGTCCAAAGGACATAGTCCGTCAAGAACAGTGACTGAAACAAGGTGGGGACCGCAATGCCAGCGCAGCTGACACCAAACCCATAAAGCTCAGCATTGCCAGCGCAGCTGACACCAGACCAAGAAGCTCAGGGTGGAGCATGAGCAGGGGAAGCTAAATACCACAATCCGTCAGAGGACGGCACAAGGCCACTGTCGGTCAATCAATCAATCAGGGGGTT
Source organism: Calotriton arnoldi (assembly GCA_963921515.1). Classification (NCBI taxonomy): domain Eukaryota; kingdom Metazoa; phylum Chordata; class Amphibia; order Caudata; family Salamandridae; genus Calotriton; species Calotriton arnoldi. Next base: position 5,719,628 of record CAWUFW010000110.1, on the reverse strand, counting down.
GTTAAAGCGTGACTACTCACCCGTAAGGGTCTCAAGGCGCTAGGGGTGGGGGGGTGGGGTGCAGGTTCCATTCCATCAAGGAGGGGGTCTGTCGAAGAGCCAGGTTTTGAGGTTTCTTGCGAAGATGGGGAGCGATGTTGTCTATCTGAGGTGGAGCGGAAGGACGTTCCATGCTTTGGCCGTGAGGAAGGAGACGGAGCGGCCTCCCAATCTGGTCTTTCTGGTGCGGGGGACCATGCGTAGGAGAGCTGGCCTGATCGTAGGGTCCTTTGGGGTGCGTGGAATTTGAGTCGGCTGTTCAGGTATGCTGGTCCGGTACCGTGGAGGGCCTTATGTGCGTGGGTGAGCATCTTGAAGGTGATTCTCGCCTTGACGGGGAGCCAGTGGAGTGTGCGCAGGTGCTGGGAGAAGTGGCAGTGTTTTGGCAGGTTGAGGACCAGTCTTGCGGCGGCGTTCTGGATGTTCTGTAGCTTGCGGGTGAGATTTTTGTTTATTCCGGCGTAGAGTGCGTTGCCGTAGTCGAGTCTGCTGGTGACCAGGGCGTGAGTGACGGTCTTTCGGTGTTCGAGGGGGATCCATTTGAAGGTCTTACGAAGGAGGCGGAGGGTGTGGAAGCAGGAAGACGAGACGGAGTTGATCTGGCGGTCCATTTTGAGCTCGGAGTCCAGGATGATTCCCAGGTTGCGTGCGTGGTCCGTGGGGGTTGGCGGGTTTCTGAGGGCGGGGGGCCACCAAGTGTCGCTCCAGACGTCTGGGTTTGGGCCCATGATGAGTACTTCTGTTTTGTTGGCGTTTAGTTGTAGGCAGCTATTTTTCATCCATTTGGCGACGGCTTCCATGCCTTCTCGAAAGTTGCGTCTGGCGGTGTTGGGCTCGTTGGATAGGGAGAGGATGAGTTGGGTGTCGTCTGCGTATGACACGATGTTGAGTCCGTAGGTTCTGACGATGAGGGCGAGTGGAGCCATTTAGACGCTGAAGAGCGTCGGGCTGAGGGAGGAGCCCTGGGGGACTCCGCATGTGGTAGGTGTGGGGTCCGAGAGGAAAGGGGGGAGTCTGACCCGCTGCGTCCTGCCGGAGAGGAAGGAGCGGATCCAGTCGAGAGCCTTGTCCTGGATTCCTGCGTTGTAGAGTCTGCATATTAGGGTGTGGTGGGAGACTGTGTCGAACGCCGCTGATAGGTCGAGGAGGATGAGGGCTACTGTTTCTCCTTTGTCCAGTAGGGTGCAGATGTCATCTGTTGCGGCGAGGAGAACGGTTTCCGTACTGTGGTTTTTTCTGAAGCCGGATTGGGAGGAGTCGAGGATGTTGTGTTCTTCAATGATTGTGGCGAGTTGGCTGTTGATGGCTTTCTCGATGACTTTCGCTGGGAACGGGAGCAGGGAGATGGGTCTGTAGTTTTTGAGGTCGGTGGGGTCCGCTGAGGGTTTCTTTAGGAGGGGGTTGACCTCAGCGTGTTTCCAGTCGTCGGGGAACGAGGCGGTCGCCAGGGAGCGGTTGATGGTGTGGCGGAGCATGGGTGCGATGGTGTCGGCGGCTCTGTTGAAGATGTGGTGGGGGCAGGGGTCCGTGGGGGCCCCTGAGTGGATTGACTTCATTGTCTTCAGTGTGTCTTCAGTGGTGAGGGCTGTCCAGTCGTCAATAATAATAATAATAACAAACTTATAAAGCGCATGGTTACACTAACCAGTGTGTCCCCGCGCTGCGGCACAAATTCAGAAACGCTGGCAGAGAGGAAAGGCACGAAATTTAAACCAGAGAGCTCAGAGAAGGAAAAAGCCAAGTCTTGAGTCCTTTCCGAAAAAGTGTCTCCACAGACTCCACACGGAGCCCCGGGGGGAGTTTATTCCAGTGTTTGGCAGCTAGAAAACGGAAAGAGCGGCCACCCATCCTCGCTCTTCTGATGCTAGGAATACAGACCTGCCCTGTCCCGCTAGATCTCAACTGACGGGAAGGAGAGTATGGAGTAAGGAAATCATGCAGGTAGGTGGGACCCTTTCTCTGTAAGATACGATGGCTCACACACATAGCCTTAAACAGGATGCGTTCCCTTACCGGGAGCCAGTGAAGGGAAACAAGGGCCTTATTGGAGGAGGCTCTCCTCGGTAACATTAAAACAAGACGAGCCGCAGCATTCTGAATGCGCTGGAGTCTTTGCACACACTTGGAACTGGCTCCCAGATACAGGACATTCCCATAATCCAAGCGTGACGTCACCAGGGCATGGACCATAGTTTTCCTTGCTGCAACTGGCAATACATCTAAGGTCTTCCAAAGACCTCTCATAACCCCAAAACATTTCCCCGCCACACGCCTTATATGATTATCGAAAGAGAGCTTGGAGTCCAGCCATACCCCAAGATTCTTCACCTGATCACATGGGGCGGGGTAGGACCCAGTGTCTGTGGCCACCACGCTGACGACCAAACAGTGGGGGCTCTACCCAACACAAGAACCTCAGTTTTGCCACCATTAAGTTTAAGGCAGTTGTCCGCCATCCAAACTGCCAGTTCTTGAAGGCAAGTCGAGAAATTGATGGCAGCCTTCTCAGGCTCCTGTGTTAGGGACACCACCAACTGTGTGTCGTCAGCGTAGGACACAACACTAATCCCAAATTTTTCAATAATCTCTGCCAGAGGGGCAATGTAGAGATTAAAGAGGGTGGGGCTTAAAATAGAACCCTGAGGGACCCCTGGTTTTCGGGTGTCGGGGGTGGTTGGTGAGGGTTCAGTGTGTTGGTTGTCTTCGTCGAAGTTGTCGTAGATGCTCTTGATTTTGTGGTGGAAAAAGGTGCTGAGTTTGTCGCAGAGGTCTTGTGAGGGAGGGATGTCGGTAGACTCGCTGGTGGGTTGGGCGAACTCCTTGATGATGCTGAAGAGTTCCTTGCTGTTGTGCGCGTGGGTGGAGATTCTGTCTTCAATCGCTTTTCTCCTTGTTTCTCTGATGAGTTGATGGTGGGCGTTGGTGGCGGCTCTGAAGTTGTTGTGAGCTTCTGTGGATTTGGTGTTCCTCCAGGCCTTTTCGAGGCGGCGGCATGTGCGTCTGGACTCTCGAAGTTCGGTGTTAAACCATCTGGCTTTCTTGGCGCGGGTATTGTTGTTTTTCTTGAGGGGGGCTATGGTGTTGGTGCTGTCCAAGATCCATCTATGCAGGGTTTGGGCTGCGGTGTTGGGGTCGTCGTTTTCCGCGATGGTTGGGGTGGAGTTGTTGAGTGAGGAGGTGAGCTGGTCGTCAGTGATTTTGGTCCAGTTTCTTCGTGGAAGCAGGTGCTGGTGTCTGTGGATGGTGGGTGTTCTGAAGGTGAAGTGGACGCAACGATGGTCGGTCCATGGGAGTTCAGTGGTGTGGCTGAAGGTGATGGAGTTTCCTGTAGTGAAGAGGGGGTCGAGGGTGTGTCCTGCTGAGTGCGTGGGCTCGGTCACGATCTGGCGGAGTCCAATGTTGTGGAGGTTGTCCAGGAGGGATGTGGTGTTGGGGCCCAGTTGGTTGTCGAGGTGGAAGTTGAGGTCTCCCAGCAGGGTGTAGTTGGTGGATGCGATGGCCTGCGGGGAGATAATGTCCATGATGGAGTTGGCGAAGGGTCCAGGGGGTCGGTAGATATGGGTTCCTCGGAGGGTGGCGGTGGGGCTGGCCAGTATCTTGAAGTGAAGGTGTTCCATCAGTTCTGTGGGCTCGTCGGGGAGTGTGCTCAGGCGGAGGCTGGATTTGTGGACGATGGCGATTCCTCCTCCTGGGCGGGTGCGGCGGTCCTTCCTGGAGATCTTGTATCCTTGGGGGATGGCGATGTCCGGTCCCGAGGTGGTGTTGGTCCAGGTTTCGGTGAAGAACGCTACGTCCTGGGTGGTGCTGTCGAGGAGGTCCCAGATTTCGGTGGCGTGTTTGTGGAGGGATCGGACGTTGAGGAGGATGCATTGCAGGGTCTTCGGTTTGGTTGTGTTCTTGTGTGCGAGTTGTGCTGGATCCGTGTTCTTAGCGGTGCTGCAGGTGTGCCGGCAACGGTGACAGCTGAAGGGTCTGTGGGTGTCGGCTGGTGATGCTAGCTTGCAGTTGTTGTTGCGGCCTGGGTTGAGTGCGTGGAGTGCTGTTGGGTCGTAGCGTTGGCGGGGCGGAGGTCCAGGGTTCATGGCGCTGGTCGCGGTCGGGGCGCAGACGAGCTTGCCTTTGACGCGCCTTCGGTGCGCCAGCGGCGCTCCCGCTGCCCGCGGCCGCCATTAAGTAGGGGTCGGGGAGGGCTGGACAGCTGGGAGGCGTGGAGGGGAGCTGGATTGGGCCGGTCGCGCTGGGGAGGGAGGGGCCGCGGGGGCAGCAGCGGCGGGGAAAGGTAAAGGGAGGAAATAAGGGATAAAGAAAAAAGGGAAAATAAGCAGAAATAAGGCACAAAAGAGCAGAGATGCAGATGCCATAACTTCTACGAAAAGAGGGAAACTGAGGAGAAGATCCCAGGAGCCGTAAGAGACAAAGGCCCAGTGAAGGGACTTAAACATGATGACAGATTCAAAACACACAATGTGAGCGGCACAACATCAGGTGCCAACAAATGACATGTCAGGGCAGAAGGTATCATGCCGAGACATGCGAACCACGACTACCAGAAGAGACAGAGGTGCGAATTACAAGAATACACGGAACAGACATTGCGTACCGTGAGAACCACAACACACAATGCATCACTCAAAGAAGCGGAACAGCAACAGCATGTCCGCGTCGACAGAGAAGACGTGCGCAGCACCAGGGAGCCAACCAGTCAACCGTACCCACAGGTGCAAAGACCAAGGGCCACCAGCAAGTTGGACACCCCTAAAGCTATCTCCCATGAGGGAGGAAGAGGAAAGACAGATAGAAAAACAGAGAGGAAATCTGGGACAATCCCCGGAAACCACCGCAGGGAAACCCTGCATGCTTGCCTACACACGTGTGCACGCAGCACAAAGAAATATATGAAAAGTCAAGAGATTGACCACCAAGGGGAAACTGGAAGAGTACCCCTAAAGAATAGAAAATCACCCAAGAGGTACCCACGGCACCGATGTGACACATATCAGGACATTGAAGTCCAACCACATAAGAAAGCGATCCAAACCCCCCGATCGGGAAGGGAAGATCGAACCACCGCACCACAGGCGGGAATACTGACCACCACACCAATGAAGAAGCAGAAGAAGTCAGTAACACTCAAACATAGAATGTCTGAAAAAGTATAGACCTATCTACAGAATGATGCCAGAAAGCATCCGTAGATAGAATACGTCTGTTGAAAAGTACAGCAGAGGCCAGGAGGAGAACACCTGAGCCATGAGCGGCAACAAACAGAAAAACCCCGAGCCTAGGCCAGGAAGTGGCCGAGATAAGCAATGGCACAAGGCAAAACCTTGATAACTATACAAGGCAAAACGCAACAGGGGTCAGCCGTGGCGAAAACTCTACCGCCCCTAGGCAAACCCCAGGCAGGGTGTGCCCAAGCCCTTCCCAACACCAGGGAAGAAGGCAACAGGAAGAGACCGCAGCCAAGACATTGGCTCAAGGAACACCACGGGTCCCCCGGGATAGCACACACCCCCAGTGTGGGCCACAGGTGGTGCCCGCCCAAAACACAGAAGAACCGATCCAGAGCGGAACGGAACAAGCGCCCACAGGGGCGCGTACCCACGCCCAAGACAGTCAACAGTGCAAGGGGCAGAATGAAGGCGGAAAGATGAGCCAAATGCAGGGCGGGAGGACGGACACCCCCTGGGGCGGGATGAAGATGACAAAACCCCAACAATACACCGGAGCAGACTGCATCCACAGACGCATGAGAGTGCGACGGAACAACCGTGGGCAGCACTACAGGAGCTCCAGGATAGGGCCACGGCAGTCCGTGGGTCTCAACAGAGGAGGCGTTCTACCATAGCAGGTAGTATGGGACAAAGGGAGATGCACACAGCATAACCCACAGGAAAAATCCCCAGAGGGACAGAAAGAACGAAGAGAACTCCACTGAAGCCTCCGAAACTTCCTGTAAGGAAGAGCAGCTACACAATAGCGAACAAATACCCCACATAGGGTATGTCACATCCCTATAAAAAGCAAGGGACACCTCTTGAGACAAGCTCATAGGCAGAGGTCAAAAAGAGCCATATAAACAGCAGGCCCTACCAAAGGAAGGAAGGAACCACGGCTGAACAGCCATACAGTCTGTCTGGGAAATAATGTGTTGAACCCAGAGGCAGAAATCATAAAAGCAGTGACAAAACTGCAAACGAAAATGCAAGTCCACTATAGAGGACTAAAAACCTGGCAGTCATGGGAATCCAGATAGGAGGCACCGGACCGCTGAGTCGGCATGCTCATCAAAAAGATGGACTCCATCAAAGGGCAGATCTCTGAGTCGCTCCCGAACATTCTCGGGGAAACTACCATCGCGCAGCCACGCATGGCGGCACAAAGCAACTGACCTGGCCATAGCTCGACCAACGGAGTCAATGGTGTCCATGGCCGAACGAACGGAAAACTGCGCCATGTCACGGCCATCCCGAATAATTTGGGCCAGGTCAGTGCAAGGGCCCTCCGGCAAAGAAGGAAGGAGTTGTCCAACTGAGTCCAAAAGGGCAAAAGTAGCCCGAGAAAACACGCAGGTCGTGTTCAGGACCGAAGGCCTGAGCTGGTGGACGCAAAGACATCGCGGCCACACGACTCCAACCACCTAGACTCCCGAGTGGGAGGAAGCAACGGAGGAGGAGAGGAAGGGAGCGCTGCCTGGACTACAAGTCCATGAACCCTAGGAAGGAGGGACAAACAGGCAGGGTCATCAGGAGCCAGACGATGGCGATGTGCAATAGTACGACCCACGGGGTCACCCGATGAGGGTCTGGCCCAAGTCCCCAGAAGGACATCATGTAATGACCCGCTAAAAGGCAATAAGGGCTCCACATCCACCGTGACCTGGTGGAGAAGATCCAACAAAGGATCCGAAGGCAGGGAGACAGAGGGCGGCTGCATCTGCAAGATATCCGCAGCCCTGCGAACCGCCCTCACAAACTCTGCGCCAGCCTCCGTGACCATTCGAGGAGGAGACAGCAAGTCATCCGTTGGTGACGGTTGCAAGCTAAGTTGTCCACCCAATGACAGAGGCCCTGCAGAAGAATGAACCGGCCAGTGCCTCATGGGCCCCTGCTGCGTGGAGCACTGAAAAAACCCTGGGGGTGGGGAACCCACTGGGGTCATGTCCTCCACCAGCAGAGGAACAGCCGGGGACGGAACCGGCGTCGACCGACGTCGAGACAGCGTCGGAATGACGTCGACGACCTCCGAAGAGGACTCGCCCACCCCGGCGTCGGACCGGCGTCGGACCGGCGTCGACTCGACCTCCACCAAGGCAGGGGCCAGCGGGGAGGAACGAAGTTGACTCTGAGTCGAGCTCCGTGCTGCAGCCGCATCCAGCGACGACGCAGGGAGCCCCGCAGCACTGTGCGAAGACGCATCAGGAGGGCTAGACGTCTGAGTGGGATGCCCCTCCGGGCCGTGTCCCGACGTCGCAGCGACTCCGGAACCGGAGTCAAGGCACTCGGTCAGCGCCGAGGGTGAACCCACCGGCGAACTCCCGACCTGAGTGCCTACCCCCACTGTGTGGCCCGAAGGCGCGCTAGGGAGTGGGGGTGACCCAAAGATGGCCTGCAGAGCCCTGGAATAGGCCTCCATCTGGGTCCGAGTCACCCCAGCACCAGGAAAAGGCGGGTAGGCGGGGGCCGACTCCTGAGGGCCCGTGTCCGGTGAAAACCGGGAGCAGCGGGCCCCAACATCACGCTTGTGCGATGTCGACGACCTCCGTGATTTCTTTCGGTGCTTACCTGAGGCAGGCGAGCGACGTCCACGGGAACGACTCCGGGACCTGTCCCGCACAGGATCCTCAGCGTGGGCGGAAGAGCTGTGCCGTTGGGAGCCTTCCGCCGGAGGCCTGTGCTGCGAGGATTCCGACCGGGCGGACATCAATTTCATCCGTTGTTCCCGCAGGGACTTCGGCTTCAGCTGCCGGCAGGCGTCGCACTCGACTGAGTCGTGGTGCTCACCCAAGCACCACATACAGATCTCATGTGGATCCGTCGCCGACATCTGCCGCGAACAGGACACACACGATTTGAAGCCCGCAGGCATCGACACACTGTTCCAGATGCAAAAAGGCGTCGTAAAAGCCTGAAATCAAAACAGGTCAGAGGAACCGCTTCTCCCGGATCCGCGTTGGGACGCGGAAAAGAAGAAAACTGACGTCAGCACGCCAGGGGGGTCTTATATGGCTCCATTGATGTCACTTCCGTGGATGATGTCAGGATGGAGCCGGGCGACGACGCCCCCCAGCGTGCAGAGGTACTGCTGGGGAAAAAAGTTTTCCGGATTGTCTGACGCCTGGGGATATTCTAAGTTAAGGAATCTGCGGCTAGATGTCTCTATCAGATACACTTGTAACCTGCTGCACAACCCAGGCAATATTACACTGGTAACCTACTGCACAACCCAAGCAATATTACACTTGTAACCTGCTGCACAACCCACGCAATATTACACTGGTAACCTACTGCACAACCCAAGTAATATTACACTGGTAACCCGCTGCACAATCCAGGCAATATTACACTGGTAACCTACTGCACAACCCAGGCAATATTACACTGGTAACCTACTGCACAACCCAAGCAATATTACACTGGTAACCTGCTAAACAACTCAGGCAACATTACACTGGTAACCTACTGCACAACCCAAGCAATATTACACCGGTAACGTTCTGCAAAATCCAGGCAACATTACAATGGTAACCTGCTGCACAACCAAAGATATATTACACTGGTAACCTACTGCACAACCCAGGCAATATTACACGGGTAACCTGCTGCACAAACCAGTTTATATTAGAATGGTAACCTGCTGCACAACCCAGGCAATACTGCACTGGTAACCTGCTGTACAACACGGGCAATATTACACTGATAACCTGCTCAACAACCCAGGCAATATTACACTGGTGACCTACTGCACAACCCAAGCAATATTACACTGGTGACCTGCTACGCAACCCAGGCAATATTACACTGGTAACCCGCTGCACAATCCAAGAAATATTACACTGGTAACCCGCTGTACAACCCAGGCAATATTGCACTGGTAACCTGCTGCACAATCCAAGAAATATTACACTGGTAACGTCCTGCACAACCCAGGCAATGTTACACTGGTAACATCCTGCGTAACCCAGGCATGTTACACTGATAACCTGCTGCACAATTCAGGCCAAATTATACTGGTAATCCGCTGCACAACCAAGGCAATATTACACTGGTAACCTGCTGCACAACCCAAGCAACATTACACTGGTAACCTGATGCACAACTTAGGCGATATTACACTGGTAATCCGCTGCACAACCCAGGCAACATTACACTGGTAACCTGATGCACAACCCAGGCGATTTTACACTGGTAATCCGCTGCACAACCCAGGCAACATTACACTGGTAACCCGCTGCACAACTCGGGCGATATTACACTGGTAGCCTGCCGCACAACGCAGGCAATATTACACTGGTAACCCACTGCACAACCCAGCCCATATTACACTGGTAATCTGCTGCACAACCTCGGCAATATTACACTGGTAACCTGCTGCACAACCCAGGCAGCATTACACAGGTAACCTGCTGCACAATCCAGGCAATATTACACTGGTATCCTGCTGCACAACCCAGGCAATATTACACTGGTAACCTGCTGTACAACCCAGGCAATATTACACTGGTAACCCACTGCACAACCCAGGCAACATTACACTGGCAACCTGCTGCACAACTCAGGCAATATTACACTGGCAACCTGCTGCACAACTCAGGCAATATTACACTGGCAACCTGCTGCACAACCCAGGCGATATTACAATGGCAACCTGCTGCACAACCCATATTACGCTGGTAACCTGCTGCACAATCCAAGAAATATTACACTGGTAACCCGCTGTAGAACCCAGGCAATATTACACTGGTAACCTGCTGCACAATCCAAGAAATATTACACTGGTAACCTGCTGCACAACCCAGGTGTCGGGGAATCCCTGAGGAGTGGGACCCACAGGTCTGTCCCGATAATGACGCTTTGACACTCCCCCGTGTGCAGGACTGGGGTGGCCCCTTTAAGTCTACCTGGAACCAGTGGGAGGAGGAGACAGGAGGAGTGACGTCGGCCCCTGCCCTCCTATCAGGAAGTCCCGCCAAGCTGAAAGGGGAGGAACCCGGACGTGGAAGCGCACAAGTCGGAGGAGCCTGAAGCGAAGCTGACGAGGAAGAGAGGAGACCCGAGGAGGAGCAGCGGAATCCCGAAAAACCGAAGAACCTGGAGGCCAACCGGAGGAGCCGGGAAGCGGACTGACGCCAGGAGGCCAACGACCCCACGCGTTGCCCCGCCACTCTCCAGGAGGAGTGTGGCTGGAGCAGGTACGTCGCCGTATGCAGGGGTTCTTTATGTCACGGGGAGGGAACGGGTAGAGCTTTGAGGGTGGGCACTGCTTTCTGTTCTCCGTTACACGTGGTGGCAGTCCTCGGTGAACCCTCGCACTCCCCTTCCTTTACGAATAGTGGCCGATAGTGCCTTCCACTGACCAGTGTTTTTTTTTTTGTTGTTTTCCTTTTATTGCCTTGGGACGGCCCCCGTCGGAGCAAAGGAGAACGGACCCCTCCTCGAGTACCATCAGCCTCCTAGAAGCGCCCGAGAACAAAGAGGCTTTTCCCCACGGCAGGAGCCTGTAGTTGTTCCTTTCTTTCATTTTTTTCAATAAAATCCTGTTAAACCCAGCCAACCTGACCTACTCCTCGTCTTTAGGGACACAGTGCCCTCCATAGATGGACTTAACCCCAGGGGCACGTGACACCAGGCAATGTTACACTGGTAACATCCTGCGTAACCCAGGCAATGTTACACTGGTAACCTGCCGCACAATCCAGGCAAAATTATACTGGTAACCCACTGCACAACCCAGGCAATATTACACTGGTAACCTGCTGCACAACCCAGGCAACATTACACTGGTAACCTGATGCACAACCTAGGCGATATACTGGTAACCGGCTGCGCAACCCAGGAGATATTACACTGGTAACTAGCTGCACAACCCAGGAGATAGTACACTGGTAACCCACTGCACAACCCAGGCGATTTTACACTGGTAACCCGCTGCATAACCCAGGCAATATTACACTGGGAACCCGCTGCACAACCCAGGCAACATTACACTGGTCACCCGCTGCACAACTCAGGCAATATTACACTGGTAACCTGCTGCACAACCCAGGCAATATTACACTGGTAACCCACTGCACAACCCAGTCCATATTACACTGGTACCCCGCTGCACAATCCAGGCAGCATTACACGGGTAACCTGCTGCACAATCCAGGCAATGTTACACTGGTATACTGCTGCACAACCCAGGCAATATTACACTGGTAACCTGCTGTACAACCCACGCGATATTACACTGGTATACTGCTGCACAACCCAGGCACTATTACACTGGTAACCCACTGCACAACCCAGGCAATATTACACTGGTAACCTGCTGTACAACCCACGCGATATTACACTGGTATACTGCTGCACAACCCAGGCACTATTACACTGGTAACCCACTGCACAACCCAGGCAACATTACACTGGCAACCCCTTGCACAACTCAGGTAATATTACACTGGCAACCTGCTGCACAACCCAGGCGATATTACACTGGCAACCTGCTGCACAACCCAGGCGATATTACACTGGTATACTGCGGCACAACCCAGGTAACATTACACTGATAACCTGCTGCATAACCCAGGCATTATTACACTGGTAACCTACTGCACAACACAGGCAATATTACACTGGTAACCTGCTGCATTAACCATGCAATATTACACTTGTAACCTGCTGCACATCCCAAGCAATATTACACTGGTAACGTTCTGCACAACCCAGGCAATGTTACACTGGTATCGTCCTGCAAAACCCAGGCAATGTTACACTGGTAACCTACCGGACAACCCAGGCAAAATTATACTGATAACCTGCTGCACAACCCAAGCAATATTACACTGGTAACCTGCTGCACAACCAAGGCAATAGTAGACTGGCAATCTGCTGCACAAACCAGGCAACATAACACAGGTAACCTACTTCACAACCCAGGCAACGTTATACCGGCAACCTACAGCACATTCCAGGCAATATTACACCGGAAACCTGCTGCACAACCCAGCAATATTACCCTGGTAACCTACTGCACAGTCCTGGCAATGTTACACTGGTAACCTGCTGCACAACCCAGCAATATTACACCGGTAACCTACTGCACAGTCCTGGCAATGTTACACTGGTAACCCGCTGCACAACCCAGCAATATTACACCGGTAACCTGCTGCACAACCCAGTAATATTACACAAGTAACCTGCTGCACAACCCAGCAATATTACACTGGTAACCCGCTGCACAACCCAGCAATATTACACTGGTAACCTGCTGCACAACCCAGCAATATTACACTGGTAACCCGCTGCACAACCCAGCAATATTACACTGGTAAACCGCTGCACAACCCAGCAATATTACACTGGTAACCTGCTGCACAACCCAGCAATATTACACGGGTAACCTACTGCACAGTCCTGGCAATGTTACACTGGTAACCCGCTGCACAACCCAGCAATATTACACCGGTAACCTGCTGCACAACCCAGCAATATTACACTGGTAACCTGCTGCACAACACAGCAATATTACACTGGTAACCCGCTGCACATCCCAGGCGATATTACACTGGTAACCCGCTGCACAACCCAGCCCATATTACACTGGTAATCTGCTGCACAACCTCGGCAATATTACACTGGTAACCTGCTGCACAACCCAGGCAGCATTGCACAGGTAACCTGCTGCACAATCCAGGCAATATTACACTGGTATCCTGCTGCACAACCCAGGCAATATTACACTGGTAACCTGCTGTACAACCCAGGCAATATTACACTGGTAACCCACTGCACAACCCAGGCAACATTACACTGGCAACCTGCTGCACAACTCAGGCAATATTACACTGGCAACCTGCTGCACAACTCAGGCAATATTACACTGGCAACCTGCTGCACAACCCAGGCGATATTACAATGGCAACCTGCTGCACAACCCATATTACGCTGGTAACCTGCTGCACAATCCAAGAAATATTACACTGGTAACCCGCTGTAGAACCCAGGCAATATTACACTGGTAACCTGCTGCACAATCCAAGAAATATTACACTGGTAACCTGCTGCACAACCCAGGTGTCGGGGAATCCCTGAGGAGTGGGACCCACAGGTCTGTCCCGATAATGACGCTTTGACACTCCCCGTGTGCAGGACTGGGGTGGCCCCTTAAGTCTACCTGGAACCAGTGGGAGGAGGAGACAGGAGGAGTGACGTCGGCCCCTGCCCTCCTATCAGGAAGTCCCGCCAAGCTGAAAGGGGAGGAACCCGGACGTGGAAGCGCACAAGTCGGAGGAGCCTGAAGCGAAGCTGACGAGGAAGAGAGGAGACCCGAGGAGGAGCAGCGGAATCCCGAAAAACCGAAGAACCTGGAGGCCAACCGGAGGAGCCGGGAAGCGGACTGACGCCAGGAGGCCAACGACCCCACGCGTCGCCCCGCCACTCTCCAGGAGGAGTGTGGCTGGAGCAGGTACGTCGCCGTATGCAGGGGTTCTTTATGTCACGGGGAGGGAACGGGTAGAGCTTTGAGGGTGGGCACCGCTTTCTGTTCTCCGTTACACGTGGTGGCGGTTCTCGGTGAACCCTCGCACTCCCCTTCCTTTACGAATAGTGGCCGATAGTGCCTTCCACTGACCAGTGTTTTTTTTGTTGTTGTTTTCCTTTTATTGCCTTGGGACGGCCCCCGTCGGAGCAAAGGAGAACGGACCCCTCCTCGAGCACCATCAGCCTCCTAGAAGCGCCCGAGAACAAAGAGACTTTTCCCCATGGCAGGAGCCTGTAGTTGTTCCTTTCTTTCATTTTTTTCAATAAAATCCTGTTAAACCCAGCCAACCTGACCTACTCCTCGTCTTTAGGGACACAGAGCCCTCCATAGATGGACTTAACCCCAGGGGCACGTGACACCAGGCAATGTTACACTGGTAACATCCTGCGTAACCCAGGCAATGTTACACTGGTAACCTGCCGCACAATCCAGGCAAAATTATACTGGTAACCCACTGCACAACCCAGGCAATATTACACTGGTAACCTGCTGCACAACCCAGGCAACATTACACTGGTAACCTGATGCACAACCTAGGCGATATACTGGTAACCGGCTGCACAACCCAGGAGATATTACACTGGTAACTAGCTGCACAACCCAGGAGATAGTACACTGGTAACCCACTACACAACCCAGGTGATTTTACACTGGTAACCCGCTGCATAACCCAGGCAATATTACACTGGGAACCCGCTGCACAACCCAGGCAACATTACACTGGTCACCCGCTGCACAACTCAGGCAATATTACACTGGTAACCTGCTGCACAACCCAGGCAATATTACACTGGTAACCCACTGCACAACCCAGTCCATATTACACTGGTACCCCGCTGCACAATCCAGGCAGCATTACACGGGTAACCTGCTGCACAATCCAGGCAATGTTACACTGGTATACTGCTGCACAACCCAGGCAATATTACACTGGTAACCTGCTATACAACCCACGCGATATTACACTGGTATACTGCTGCACAACCCAGGCACTATTACACTGGTAACCCACTGCACAACCCAGGCAATATTACACTGGTAACCTGCTGTACAACCCACGCGATATTACACTGGTATACTGCTGCACAACCCAGGCACTATTACACTGGTAACCCACTGCACAACCCAGGCAACATTACACTGGCAACCCCTTGCACAACTCAGGTAATATTACACTGGCAACCTGCTGCACAACCCAGGCGATATTACACTGGCAACCTGCTGCACAACCCAGGCGATATTACACTGGTAACCTGCTGCACAACACAGCAATATTACACTGGTAACCTGCTGCATAACCCAGGCATTATTACACTGGTAACCTGCTGCACATCCCAGGCGATATTAAACTGGTAACCTAATGCACCGCTGTAGGAAGCCTGCTCTCTATATAGCGTACTAAAACGAAGTACACTGTGCAGAGTCCAGTGAGGTCCCAATTGATTTACAGAAGCAAAAGTAGATAATACTAACGCTCTCTTTAGTGGTGGTGTGGGCGAGCAGTTAGGCTTATCAGAGGGTAGTACTAAGCATTTGTTGTACTCACAGAGGCAATAAATGGGGCACACACTCAAGAAGAAATCCAAGATCATATTAGAAAAATAACAGTTCTTTTTACATATGGTTTAAACTCAAGAACTTCATTTAAAGGTAAGTACTGTTTTTGAAAGCAATATTCACAGGTAAGTAAAACGTACAAACCTCTGCGCTTTTATGCACAATACAATCCTATGGGAGGAAAAGTCAAAGATGCATAAAAGTAGGTTTCAGGAGTTCATTTTCAGGGTTCAGAGTTGTAGTCGGCCAAGGTCTCAAGTACGACCAGCAGTCCTTAGGGAACCGCCCGGGTTCTACCAGGAGCAGGGTGCTGGCGAGGCTGGTAGCTGGGCGCTACGGTGAAGGGGGCTACCTAAAAATAGGCTGCACAGGGGGTCTTGTGGACAAGACCGAGGGCTCCCAAACGGAAGCTGGGGACACAAGGGGTCTTGGAGCATGGGGTCACAGCCGGTTTGTCGGGACCCGGGTCAGGCGACTCGGGTGCAGAGTGGTTAGGCCGGCTGGCCTTGGCGCGCAAAGATGCACCTTGCGGTCAGGGACAAACAGCTGGCAGGGGCAAAATCAAAGCAGCTGGGCCACTCGCAAAGTGGGTCTCAGTGATGCTGACGTCCCTCAGAGGCTGCTTGGTCCGGGTGCAGTGAGAATCCGGACAAGACTCTCACTGTTGGTGTTTGGTGCAGGGCGTCTGGTACCCCGGGAGTTGGTGCTGCACGGCTCCGGTTGGTCCTTGTGTCTTCACACCCGGTGGGGAGACAGATCTGCCCTTCCAGAGCATGAGTACTTTCTGGTCATCTGTGGCATCGGTCGGGCAGGGGAGCTGCAAGGCAGTGGACCGGACTCTTGACGTCGGTGCCTGCGGACTGAAGAGGAGTAGCTCCTCTACTCCAAGGGAGACTGTCGGTGGTTTTTCAAGTGCTGGCAGGCTACCCAAGGCTTTGGTAGTTCTCCAGCTCGCAGGACGAATCACTAGGTCATGATTGTCGAGAGAGGGTTGAGGATGGCTGGGTTTCGTGCCAAAGACCAAAGCTCTGCTGCAGTTCTCGCTAGGCAGTAAACTTTCTTCATCCTTCTTCTGTTGATCTATCGAATCTGAGTTCTTGGGTTCAGGGGTGCCACCTAAATACTCAATTTAGAGGGGGTTTACGGGAGTAACAGGTAGTAGCCAATGGTCTACCTACCTTTAGGGTGTGTACACCCTCTATAGGACCACTTCCTTTGGGAAGTGGGCATAACCCTGACCCTAAAATGCTAATTCTGTCCACAATAACATGCAGGAAACTGAAAAGTGGGGTCTATATGAGCTTGCCCATCCTAGGGGTGGCGCTGGCTGGATGTGGGCACACCTCCTAATTTTGCAAATTTTGCTGCTTGTCTTGCCGCCACAAAGTGGGGTCAGGACAGGGGGGTGGGCACCTCCACTTTCTGGAGAGGCACAGGGTTGCATAACGAAGGCGGCAGGGCCTTTGAAGCTTCCCTCCCTGCAATGCCCATCCTGCTTGGAGGAGGTGTGAACACCTAAGCCCAAAGCAGGTTTTGTTCCTGACCTCCGAAAGTGAAGACTCACCTCAAGAAGTCAGAAACCTTTCTATGGTGGCTGGCTGGTCGAGACCCGTCAGTCAACACGCTAGTAGTAGGTAGCTTTTCAGGGGGCCCCTTAAGGGTGCCCTCTGGTACATTTCCTAATAAATCCAACACTGGCATCAGAGTGGGTTTATTCGGACGAGGTGTTTGGTACCAAATACCTTGAGGTACTGTGAATCCATCATGCAGCTGGGGAACTCGTAATGACAAGTGTCCAGCCCATGTAGTCAGTATGGCTTCCCTGTGCACTGGTAATATCAATGGGTGGACTTGGATATCACCGGAACATATCCACTCCTGCAGATAAGCCCACACATGGTTACAGTGCACCCTGCCTTAGGGCTCTAAGGCCTGCCGTAGGGGTGTCTTACCTATGCCACATGTAGTACTGGCAGGCATGGCACAGTGTGCCATGCCGACTCTTCGGTTTTCTCTGCACCAAGACATGCAGGAGGCAATGCAGTTTGCATGAGCTTGGTGAGGGGTCCCTTAAGGTGGCACAATTTGTGCTGCAGCCCTTAGGGACCCTCTTTAGTTCCTAGGCCCTAGGTACCAGGGGTACTACTTACTAGGAACTTACAGGGATCCTAAAGGGGTGCCAATCGTGTACAATCGTACAGTTTAGGGAAAGAACACTAGTACTGGGGACCTGGTTGGCAGGAACCCAGTACACTCTCATTCAAAGTTGCACCAGATAACAGGCAGAAAGTGGGGGGTAACCATGTCAAAGGGGGCACTTTAATACAACCAGCCAGGCAATGCTACACTGGTAACCTGCTAGACAACACAGGCAATATTATATTGGTAAACCGCTGCACAACCCAAGGCAATATTACACTGGTAACCTACTGCACAACCCAGGCAATAATACACTAATAACCTACTGCACAACCCAGGCAATATTAGATTGGTAAACTGCTACACAACCCAGGCAATATTACACTGGTAACCTACTGCACAACACGGCAATATTACACGGGTCACCAATTGCACAACCCAGACAATGGAACACTTCACTGGCATCCTGCTATGTAACTTGGGCAATACTGAACTAGCAGCCAACTGCAGAACCCAGGCAGCGTTACACTGGCAGCCTGATGCACAACTACTGCGCTTCTTACAGTATCAAACTGGCAATTTATTGCACCATTTGAGTAATATTTAACTAGAAGCTTACTGCACACTCCAGGTTAACACTGAACTGGCAGCCTGCTGCATGCTTCGGGCAACACTGAAGTGGCAACCTCCTACGTGCTTCAGAAACATTGAACTGGCAGTGTACTGCGTACCTACCTGGGGGAGGGTCATTATACAGACATTAGTGCCCCAAAGGGGAAGGTGTTCTTCTGTATCATTGCCCCCGGTGGGGAGGTTGAGCACGGCAGGGGCGGGGGGTGTATTCAGCCATCATTTCCTCAGAGGGCCGGTTTTAAGGCATCAATGCCTCGAGGGAAAAGGTGCATTGTCCTAGAGATGGGGTGTATTTAAGTCTCATTGGCCTTGAGGGAAGATATTCTCGTGGCATTGCGCCAGAACACTCTTTCCGGTCCAGTGTCACTGCTGGCTCATATTTCGGGGCATGTTTTTTCTGAGGGCTTTACCTAGAATGCTGATACCTCTCATGCCACCCTCTCTTCTCTCTTCCCTGCAGGCATGCCCTCCAGATGTCATTCCGTTCCGAGCCATGCAGTGTGCCCTCTACAATTCAAAGCCAGTCCTGGAGAGCCAGGAGAGATATGAATGGGTGCCTTTCCTTGCAGGTAACGCCTTGCAGAGACTCCACCAGCACTCAAGTACATCTGGGCTGGTGGGAGAGATAATACGGAATATGTTACTTACCCTGTAGACATCTGTTCGTGGCATGTAGTGCTGTAGATTCAAATGCTGTGCATATTACTGCCATCTAGTGTTGGGCTGGGACGTATCCAACTTGTTTTTGTTCGAAGAACGTTTTTTGAGCTACAAGGTATATTGACTCCTCCCTTATGCAGTATTGTGCATGAACACCTACTCAATAGTTAAATAGCTTTCTCGTTCAGCGGGTGTAGGATAGAGAGTAAAGTGAAGCATAAGGATGTTCATGTAATAAGCAAGACAAAATAAAAAAGGAAGTAAGGTTTCTGCAACAACCGATGGCTTCCAGGGAGGAGGGTGGTGCGCGTGAATCTACAGCACTACATGCCACAAACAGATGTCTACAGGGTACGTAACATATTCCGTTTGTGGCATGTGTAGCTGTAGACACAAATGCTCTGCACAGATTAGAAAGCAGTTTCCACTATAAGGTTTTGGCTAGCCGGTGGATGTTGCAGAACAGTGAAAAAGTGTACGTAGAACAGCTTGTCCCACCTGGGACTGCTGTTTTGCCAGTACGTCCACACAGTAGTGTTTAGCAAAAGTGTGTAGCATGGACCAAGTAGCAGCCGTACAGATGTCTGTAATTGGTATTTAGCCTAAAAAAGCCACTGAAGCTGCTTTTTTCCTAGTAGAGTGTGGCCTTGGAGGTGCTACGAGCTACCTTTTGGCTTTGGCAGAGCATGTTTGAATACACCTGACTAGCCAGCGAGCTATTCCCTGCTTTGAAATAGCTGTCCCTCTACAAAGTTTGGAGAAGGCAACAAATAACTTTTGAGTTTTACGAAATGTCTGTGTTCTATCTATGTAATACATAAGGGCTCTTTTTTTACTATCTGGGGTAGGAAGTCCCGATCTGTTACTGCTGTTGGTGTGGAAAGAAAGCTGGTAATTCTATGGTTTGGTTGAGGTGAAAAGAAGATATTGCCTTAGGTAGGAACTTTGGGTTGGTTCAAATAACTACCTTGTGTGAGAAGTTGGCCTGGTATATGCTGTCCACTAATTAAAGTGGGCACCTTGCACCAGTCCAAACAACCCTTATGGTGATTTTAAGAGGTCAAAGATAACCTTAGAAAGCTATCCTAGTGGTAGCCGTGGAGAGCAGCCTTCAGGCTTAGTCTTGAAGGAATGTTAAGCAGCTTGTTTTACCAGAATGCAATCTTATTGCATTGGTTAAATGAAAGGAGAACCACACAGTAATTATAAGAATATATATTTATTGTTATAACACGTTAAATACCTCACAGTATCTGCTACACGTAGCACTAATACACAGTGGGCTCCCGGGGGAGACCAAACCATATACTAAAATAGTGGTATAAGAACCACGACTCAAGTTAAGACAGTGTCTAGAGGTTGTAGAATCGCTGGGACCCCAAGGAACCACCCAAGGTGAGTAAGTAGGGACCCCACGGGGGACGGGTGCAGTGTGAGAACACGACCGCGTGCTACGTACAATTCAATGGGAGAGTCGCGGTTGCAGTTTTAGTGTTTAAGGACCCTTCCCAGTGGATTACGAGGAAACCCTTTGGAACATAGAAGGTTGGAGAGCCACCCCACCCGTGGATACCGAAGTACCAGTTACCTATCCCAGGGAAGCCGGGTGCATAGGGTCGAAGTGGCGTCGGAAACCACCGTCGTTCTCAATGGGAGTCTTCAAAGAAATGCCACTGCTGGAAAGAAGAAAAGTGTCCGGTCGAACCCACAGGTGGATTCTTGAAGGAAGGACCCTGAAAGCAGAGGGGACAGAGTCTGGGTCACTCAGGAGTGACCAGGGGCTTGGTAGACGAATGCCCAGCGATGTCGGGTGCTTCAGGTGCGAAGAAGGAGACCTTGACTCTGCAGTCCCGGGGACCAGGAGACGTTGAAGACGACCAGGAGCCAGATACGAGCTGTCCCACGAAGGATGCCGAGTGCTGAGGGGTCGGTGTCCGGTGGGAGCACCAACAAGCCTTGGCAATGGCAACCCACGAAGAAGGTCGAAGAAGGTGACGGTCTGGCCCAGCAAGGACCAGAGGACTCACCACAGCAAGGGGTGTCAGGGCAGGCCTGGAGCAACCAGGGGAGCCCAAGAGAATCAGTGTTGTCCCTCAAATGGACCCACAGGCCAAAGGCACAGGAGTCGCGAGGGGACCTCTAGCAGTTTCACAAAGTGTCAGCTTGCAGGGCACAGAGTGCGAGGAGGCCGGAGTCCTTTGTACGAAATGTGCACAGAGGTTGGGGCTATTGCTAGCCCAATGCACGAAGTTGGGGAACACCAACAAGCATATAATAGTAAGAGGCATTTATAAAGCGCACGGCTAACCCCAAAGGAGGTGTCCTGGCGCTAAATGCAGATTACCAGAGAGGAAAGAGGGGAGAGAGCTATGGGAGGCTAAACAGCCAGGTTTTTAGTGCTTTCCTAAATGCCAGTTCAGACTCTATCAGCCGAAGGTGGATAGGCAAGGAGTTCCAGAGTGACGCCGTTCTAACCGAGAAAGCTCGGCCGCCCATCCTAACCTTAGAAAAGCGGGGAATTCTGAGCAATTTCAGGTGATTGGATCTCAGAACCCTGTCTTGGTGATAGATTTGGAGTCTTAATTTGAGGTAATGCAGGCCCCGATCTCTAGAGGCTCTGAAGGCAAAGGTGAGTGCCTTAAATTCAATCCTCCTTTTGACCGGTAGCCAATGAAGGCTCCGCTGATGAGGGGATATATGGTGGCGGAACGGCACCTTCCTTATGAGTCGGGCCGCAGCATTTTGAACAATTTGCAACCGGCGGATCAAATAAGCTGGTAGTCCGATGTAAAGGCTATTGGCATAGTCCAGCTGGGATGTGACCAATGCATGGACCACTGTCTTCCTGCCGTCCCTAGGGAGGAGATACAGGAATCTCCTCAAAGCTCTCAGCTTCCAGAAGCAGGATGAGGAGACCTGACAGATCTGGGCCTTGCAGGAGAGGTCCGAGTCAAATTTATACCCCAGGTTTCTAGCTGAATCTACTGGGATTGGCGGGGGGTTTAACTCAGTCGGCCACCAGAGCTCCAGTAGCGGGGGGAAGATTGATTAAAAATTAAAACCTCTGTTTTCTCGGTGTTCAATTTCAAGCAGCTTTCCGTCATCCAGGCCGCAATATTATTCAGACATTGTTTGAAATTGGCAAAGGCAGCCTCAGAGTGCTCTCTGAAAGAGAACACCAGCTGAGTATCATCAGCATAGGATACCACATATGCACTTGCAAATGTACATGGTGCACAGGGGTTCGGGTTATGCGGTCCCCACGAGGGATACTGGCCTCAAACTCGGTGAGAGGGCAGCTCAACCTCAAGGAACATAGGAACCCACCTCCTGTGTTGCTGGAGCCTTCGGAGTCCACAGGAGCTCAGGATCAGCAGACCGGTCAGTTGTGTTACGGTGCCTGCGAATGCAGGGGAGTGACTCCTTCACTCCAAGGGAGATACTTCTGATATCCTTGATGCGCCACAGGTCCTGCACGGAGCCTGTATGGAGCACGGGCACAGACGATGCTTTGGACAGAGAGGGAGACGAAGTCGGGCCCAGTCGAAGTCCAGTGAAGTCCAGAGTGTCCAGACGGTTGAAGTTCAGTGGTTTCTTGTTCAGAATCTTGTCCACGTCGAATCTAGGGTCCTACAGCCAGGTAAGCCCTTTTGTACCCACGGGAGAGGGTTGGACAGATTCAGGGGACCCTCCCAGGGGAGGGTCAGGACAGTGGGGAGGATACTCCCATGTCCTTTGTCCAGTTTCACTGCTTTGAGCTGGACTATGCACAGGGACACCAAATGTGCCCCTCCTGCAGACTTTCAGGCACTTTGGAAGTGCACCCTGTAGGAAGGTGGAATCTGACTATATGGTTGCCCCCACTTTTTTTCTGGTGTTTTGATGGTTTTTGACTTAGTTTGGCTGGGAACCTGCTATTCAGGTCCCCAGCCTATCTGCTTTCTCTTATAAATTGATTCCATGTACTTTAGGTACACCACAGATTGGATTCTGGA
Source organism: Calotriton arnoldi (assembly GCA_963921515.1). Classification (NCBI taxonomy): domain Eukaryota; kingdom Metazoa; phylum Chordata; class Amphibia; order Caudata; family Salamandridae; genus Calotriton; species Calotriton arnoldi. Next base: position 5,696,862 of record CAWUFW010000110.1, on the reverse strand, counting down.
GTGCCCTTATAAGTCCCTAGTATATGGTCTACTATGTACCCAGGGCATAGGTACCCCAGAGGCCTACCAGGGGCTGAAGCATGTATTGTACCACCCCTGGAAAGCCATCCAAAATGACACCACAGGACTGCCACTGCAGCCTGAGTGAGGTGGTGCATGCACCCCTTACAGAGATATAGGTTCACTATATCTGACCTATCACTGCACATAGAAACCTATCAGTCACCCCTATGGCAGGCCTTATCAATCCTGAAGGCAGGGTGCTTGGTTTTATGTGAGGGGGTGCCCATGCATGAGCAGAGCCCCTCTGCAGCCTGCGGAATCTCCTCTCCGGGGTTGTCTGTGGTGCAGCCTGACCATATACTCTTAAGTGCATTATATCCTCGCTGTAAATGCTAACTTTGGGGTGGCTGCACGGAAATATGTCGTGTTTGGTGTCAAACACCTTGGAATCATACCCCCACACCAGTAACTGGTGTGGGAGTATGATCCCACCCTTCTAGAGGGAGAGACATGACAGCACCGGTATACCCGGTACCAACTAAACAGAGCCCTGGCATCACAAAATGGATGCTGCAGCCACAGACACGAGTCTGGCCTCCTGCTGCTGACCGAAACTCCGGCAGGGGAGGCCTGGACAATAGGTTTCCTGTCACAGGGAGGTGTTACCACCTCCCAGACAGGCCTTAGTGGATTGGGGCTGGGGGTGCACTCCAAGAGTGCTTTGAAGTCCTGCACTGGGGGCACATTTGGTGTCCTCGTGCATACCCCAGTTCAAACCGGTTGCAGGGGCTGCCAGCCCCTGCTCTGGCGCGAAACTGGACAAAGGAAATGGGTATAGCCACCCCTCTTTCCAAACCCTCCCATAGGTGGGTCCACAGAGTTAGTCCAACCCCTTTCTTAGGTATAAGTAAGGAACCCCTGGCAACAGGACTTTAGATATCCCTGGACGAAACTCTGCAGCTGAATCCTGGAACTTCGACGCTCTACTCAAGACTAGAGGACTGAAGAAATCTCCCTTGGGGTCAAGGAGTGACTCCCCTGCTTGGCAGGCACCAATGAAGCATTTGCCGGTCTGCATCTCCGAAGCTCCAGCCGGACTCCGAAGTAATTGCAGCCCAGGAAGAGGATTTCCAGACTTCTCAGAGGCCGACCCGAGTCCCCAGCAAAGCTGAGACCCGCAGCCCTCACGAGTGACGTGGAACCGGAACCCCTGGACACCGTGCACATTTGCTAGTGCATCGACTTCTCGACGACTCTTGAAGTCCTGCTTTGGGTTACTTGTAGCCCAGGCCCCGAGCACCATTTGCACCGAAGATTGTGAGCCTACACTCCACGAGTGTTCCGTGGGCCCGCTTCTTGCATTTCCGCTCGAGGCTCCTTCGCGATCCCTGGTCCGTCGACTGGTGGGTCCCTATGAAGGCAACTCTGATTTTCTTTGGGCTTTCCTGGTTGATCCAGACGTGCTCTGACTCCCCACCGAGTGGTGAGTCCCTCAGACCTTGCTGGTCTGCACAGAAGCATCTTTCTCCTTTCTGCGTGGGTTGCTGTTGCCAAGGCTTGTTGTGTTCAATCCGGACACCAATGCTGCAGCACTCGACATCCTTCGTGGGACAGCTCGAATCCAGCTCCTAGTCATCGTCGACGCCTCCTGGTCCTCGTGGCTGAAGAGTCAAGCTTCACCTCTTTCACCTGAAGCACCCGACATCGGTGGGCATTCGACTATCGTGCCCCTGGTCACTGGCAAGTGACCCAGACTCTGTCCCCTCTGCTTTCAGGTTCTTCTCATCTCCGATCCAGGCTTGGATCCCTTCGGACACTTCGCATCTTCCCGGCAGCAGCACTTCCTTGCAGGCTGCCATTGAAATCGACGACGCGACCCGACACCATTCGACACCTATGCACCCGGCTTCCCTGGGTGAGGTAACTGGAGTACTCCAGTGCTCCCGTGGGTGTTGACCCTAGAACTGTCTAAGTCCAAGAGGGTTTGGTCCTAATCCATTTCTAAGTGTCCTTAAACTCTAAAACTCTAACTGCGACTTTCCCATAGACGTTAACGGAGCTCGCGGCTGTGTTCACACACTGCACACAGCCCCCGTGGGTCCCCTGTGTCACTACCTTGGGTGGTTCCTTGGGGTCCCAGCGATTCTACAGGCTCTAGGCCTTGTGTCTACTTAAGTCGTGGTTCTTATACCACTTTCTTAATATATGGTTTGGTACGCCCCTAGGGCTAATCGTATATTGTGCTAATTTACTGTGCTATTTGACTTGTAACTTGTGTACTTTGACCTCTAGCCTCATAAAGAGACTATTGGGTAGTGTTTAGTAATAAATACATGTATTTTATATACATACCTGGTGTGGTTCTCCTTTCATTTGGTCATTCACGAGATTATAACTGGTAAAACAAACAGCTTAACACTCCTTCAAGACTTAGGCTGAAGGCTGCTCTCCATAGCTACCACTAGGATAGCTTTCAATAAAGGTTGTCTTTAAACCTATCATCAATAAAAGTCGTTTGGACTGGTGCAAGGTGCCCACTATAACTAGTGGACAGCATATACCAGGCCAACTTCTCACACACCCACCCAGCCCCAATACACTAAATCCTGTCTGGGAGGTGATCACACCTCCCCGTGACAGGATGCCTATTGTCCTGCCTTCCCCTGCTCGAGCTTGGCTCAGCGGCAGGAGGGCAGAAATGTGTCTCTGGTCGGCAGCCACCATTTTGGGCTGCCCGGGTTGAGAAGGCTGGTACCGGAAAGACCAGCGACGCCACGAAGCTTGCTTCAGAAGGGTGGAATCATACCTCCCACACCGGTTACCGGTGTGGAGGTATGATTCCAAGGTGTTTGATACCAAACACAACATGTTTTGTTTCAGCCGTTTTCGAGATAGCATTTACCCCGTGGATATAATGCACCTCTACCTATATGTCTGGCTGTGTCACAGACAACCCGGGAGAATGGTCTCCGAAGGCTGCAGAGGGGCTCTGCTCATGCAGGGGCACCCTCTCACGTAAAACCCAGCACCCTGCCTTCAGGACTGTCAAGGCCTGCTAGAGGGGTGACTTATAGGTTTTAAGTGTAGTGACCTATAGATATAGTAAACCTATATCTAACGTAAGTGGTGCAAGCACCAGCTTACACAGGCCGCAATGGCAGACCTGTAGTTCCATTTTGCATGGCCTCTCATGGGTGGCATAATACATGCTTCAGCCCATGGGAGGCCTCTGGGGTACCTATGCCCTGGGTACATGTGTACCATATACTAGGGACTTATAAGGGTACCCCAGTATCCAATCTGGAGTGTACCTAAGTACATGTATCACATTTTAAGGAGAAAGCAGATAGACTGGGGTCCTGATTAGCAGGATCCCAGTCAGACTAGTCAAAAACAGTGTAACATCAGCAAAAAGTGGGGGTAACCTACTTTGAAAAAAGGTTCTTCTAGAGTTAACGCTTGAATCTCACTTACCCCTCTAAGGGAGGTAATGGTGACTAAGAAGGCTACTTTTCATGATAGAAATTGCAATGGACAAGAATGAAGGGGCTCAAAAGGGGGCCCCATTAATCTTGTGAGTAGTATATTCATATTCCAGGATGGTATTGGTGGTAGTCTGGGAGGGAGGACTCTTTTCAACCCTTCCATGAAACCCTTAATTACAGGGGTCTGAAGAGGCGTGGGTGTCCCCTGTTTTGCAAGTATGCTGCTACTGCAGCCACATGTAAGGGAGTACATGTGTAAGCTAGTCGTGAGCGTTGCAAGTTAAAAAGGTAGCAGACAATGTCCTGTACTTGGGGTTTTAGAGGATTGATCTGTTTAGGAACACAGCAGTTTACCACCTTACTGCATAACCAGCCCCAGTGGTGGGGCGATGGGCTTCTCCGAGTATATCCATGCACTCAAGGGTATATTAAGCTACCCAAATTCTAGGATTTCAGGAGCCAAATGGCTAAGTTGAGTTGCTTTGGATTGAGATGCCTTAGAGTTCCCTGATGTTGCGTGAGCAGGTCCATCTTGTTAGAGAGATTTGATGGGAAACTAGAGAGAGCTCAAGTAGAGTAGTGAACCAAGGTTGTCTGGCCCATGTGGGAGGAACCAGAATTAGTGTGAGGGAGGTTTGCTGTAGTTCCCTGACCACATATGGAGTAGTGAGAGAGGCGGATAAGCGTAGACCCATTCATCCATAGTGCATTTCCTTTGGACTGTGGAGAATCTGGAGGCGAGGCTTGGGCATTTTGCGTTTTCAGGGACTGCAAAAAGGACTATGTCGGGAATCGCCGCCATTTGGAAGTATGGGAGTAGGACTTGAGGGTGGAGTTCTCCCTCCTGGACTTGTTGCTGCCTCCTGCTGAGCAGGTCTGCAAAAGTTGTAATCCACTCCTGGTAGATGCTCTGGTAAAAGGTGGACTTTGTGGTGTATCGCCCATCGTCAAATGCTCTATGCTCACATGGACAGTTGAGGCAAGTGTGTGCAACCTTGTTTCTGAAGGTAGTACATAGCAGTCATATTGTCTGTTTTGATTAGGACTGTTTTGTGATGAATGTGGCAGGAAAATGCCTTGAGGGCTATTTGAATTGCTAACAACTCCAGGTAGTTTATGTGTGATGTTTGTTGTAGGGGAGTCCACAGATGATGAACAATCATGTTTTGTAGGTGTACTCCCAAGCCTGTTAGGGATGCATTTGTGGTAATGTTTGCCTGCGGAATAGGGTCTAGAAAAGGCCTGTTGCAAATTTTCGCTGTTCAACAACTTTACAGCGTGATATGCACTGGTCTTTAACAACACTAGATCCTCAAAGCGACCGTCCGCTTGTGACCATTGCTGCGCTAAGCTCTGTTGGAGTTGATGCATGTGAAGCCAAGTATGCAGTACAATGGCGATGCAAGATGCCATGATTCCTAACGGCACACAATTGATGGACGGAATGCAGAACAAATCAAAACATTCACCCCCAGTCAAGAGATCTGGGTTTAAACCATCATTCTTTTGCTCACCATGCCACCCCAGTTTAGACCCAATGGGCATATCACTTTACGAACTGGTATTTGACGATTTGGCTGAAAAAGAGGCAGCAGAGACTGAAAAGCTTGGATTTGAGCGGGACAGGAATAGGCTTTCCCTGTCACTCAGTCACTTAGTTTAGAATTGTCCCTAGAAAGAGTTGAATTTGTAATGGCTGTAGATGGGATTTCCCCAGGTGTATGATAAAGCCCAGATTGTGGAGTAGCTCCAACGTTCTCTGTGTGTGAGCAAGACATTGTTGTTTGCTTGTGCTCTTTATCAGCTAAAAGACGTGGACGCTCCTCCTTCATAAGTGAACTGTGACTGCAACTAAACATTTTGTGTAGACCCTGGGTGCTGTGGTGGCCCCAAAGGATAGAACTTTAAGTTGATAATGTAGGCCACTCACCACAAACATGAGGTAACACAAATGTGCTGGGTGGATTGGTATGTAGAAGCAGGCGTCCTTTAAATCCAGGACGGTCATGAAGTCAACTTGTCGTAGGAGCGGTGTGACATCTTGGAGTGTAACTATGTTGAAATGCTCTGATTTTATGTACTTGTTGAGAGGCCGCAGGTCTAGGATGGGCTGAAAGAACCGTCCATTTTTGGTGATGAGGAAATACAGTGAGTACACCCGCTAGTTTCTGTGGTGGCGTGGCACTGGCTCCTTTTTGTAATAGAGCTTTACTTCCTCTTTGAGAAGGCAGAGATGTTGAGGGGAGAAGTATGGTCTTGGTGCCATGTTTGGCGGTGTTGCAGTGAGTTTCTGCAATACCAGTGCTCCACAATATCTAGGACCCAGTGATCGGAAGTGATATTGCGCCATTGTGGTAGAAACCCCTGCAGACTTCCCCCGACAGATGTTGTGTAGCAGGGCAGAATGGAAAGGAAGTCACTGTTTGCTAGGAGCAGCAGCTTTAGCCGCTGCTCCTTTACCTCTGCCTGTGTTGTTAGTCCCTCTTTATGACCCTCTGAAGTACCCCCTAGTAGGTGGGGTGTGTGGTTGCTGCCTTTGATAAGAGGTGTGCACCTCGGGGAAGTGGTGCTAGAACCCCTGCAAAACTGTGGGCGACAAACATTGGTTCAAGACGATGGATACTGTAAAGCTCCCATTGCCTTGGCAGGGTCGGTATCTTTTTTTGATTTTCTTCAGCCTCTGATAAACTTGAGAGCCAAAAAGATGTTCTCCATCAAACATTCAGTTAATCAGAGGCTGTTGAACTTTTGGCTTAAATCCGAAGATTCGAAGACAGACATGCCTCCTAATAAGGATGCTCGAGTTAACCCCTCTTGCTGCAGCGTCATGGATGTATTATAGATGGTCTGGTCTTCTAATACTATTTCCTTTGCTCTTTGTTTGTTTTCGTCTTGTAGATGCTGTATAAGCTCTCCCACCTCATCCCAGTGGACACGATCATACCTTGCCAAGAGCCCAACAGAATTGGCAATTCACCAATGGGTTGCAGATTGTGCTGCAACTCTCTTCCCTGCTGCGTCATATTTTTTGCTTTCCTTATCCGGGGATGGGGCATCCCCGGTATCTTGTTCACTAGCTCTTTTACGTGCAGCATGGACTACTAGCGAGTCTTGTGGGATCTGACCAGTAATGTATGGTGGATCAGAAGGCAAAGGCTTGAATTTTTACTGACCCTTGGTGTAACTACTCTGGCCTTTACAGGTTCTTTGAACACTTCCTGTGTTGTCTTGAGCATGTCTTAACTATTGGCCGGAACTGGTTGGCCCTTTATGTGTGTGTGTGAAAGGGTCCTACCAAAAAATCATTTGCTTCTTGCACTGAATGAAGGTCTACCTTGTGGAAATAAGCTGCCCTCTGAATAACCTCATGGTGCGAGGTGGCACCATCAGGGGGAGAAGGCTTTGCCAGGTACAAGTCTGGATCGTTAGGTCCCGGAGGTACCACAGCGTAGTCCTCCCATGGATGGGAGGGGAGAGGGCTACCTTCCCCATAGTATGAGTGGTAAGACCACTGTGGTGATGGGGGTTGTTGTGGAGGTGGGGGAGGAGATGGCAGTGGAGGGGGTGGAGTAGCCGCGGTCCGTGCAGGTAACAGCGGTTATGCGGTGGGGCCATGTAAGGGGGGATTTCGAGGGACGATGCAGAGGGAAAATTAAATCCCCCCTTACATGGCCCCACCGCTGTTACCTGCACGGACCGTGGCTGGGGTGGAGGTGGAGGTTTAGGAGGAAGCGGAGGGTAAGCTGGTTGATTCTAGGTGGCTTGTACCACTGTCATGTCTTTTTTCTGCTTATGAGGTGGTATAGGCTCCATTGTTATTTGTTCCTCAAAGGTGAGCTTTCTCTTTCGAGGAGACCCTTTCCCGCACCACATCTTCAACAAAGCCAGCAGCTCCATCGCACCCCACCTGTGCAACGTCATCAATCTCTCCTTCGAGACCGCGACCTTCCCAGAGAGCTGGAAACACGCAGAGATCAACGCCCTACTCAAAAAACCCAAGGCGGACCCGAGAGACCTCAAGAACTTCCGGCCCATCTCCTGCTTCCGTTCCCAGCCAAGGTCATCGAGAAGATCGTCAACAAACAGCTAACCCGATACCTCGAAGAAAACAGCATCCTGGACCCATCCCAATCGGGGTTCCGCAGCAACCACAGCACTGAGACTGCCCTCATCGCCGCCACCGACGACATCAGGATCCTGCTGGACAACGGTGAGACCGCAGCCCTCATCCTGCTGGACCTCTCCGCCGCCTTCGACACTGTCTGCCACCGCACTCTACGCGCACGCCTCCACGACGCAGGGATCCGAGACAAGGCCCTGGAATGGGCCACCTCCTTCCTCGCCGGCAGAACCCAGAGAGTCCGCCTCCCACCATTCCGATCCGAAGCCTCCGAGATCATTTGAGGCGTACCCCAGGGATCGTCCCTCAGCCCAACACTGTTCAACATCTACATGGCCCCACTCGCACGCATCGCCAGACAGCACGACCTCAACATAATCTCCTACGCCGACGACACTCAACTGATCCTCTCCCTCACCAAGGACCCCCTCGCCGCCAAATCCAACCTCCATGAAGGAATGAAGGCCGTCGCCGATTGGATGAAGATCAGCCGACTAAAACTGAACACGGAGAAGACAGAGGTCCTCATCCTCGGCTCCAACCCCTCAGCCTGGGACGACTCCTGGTGGCCAACGACGCTGGGAGCAGCCCCGACACCCACCGACCACGCACGCAACCTGGGAGTCATCCTCGACTCAACGCTCTCCATGGCCAAGCAAGTCAACGCAGTCTCATCCTCCTGCTTCAACACCCTCCGCATGCTTCGCAAGATCTACAGGTGGATCCCGACAGACACAAGAAGAACAGTCACCCAGGCCCTCGTCAGTAGCAGACTTGACTATGGGAACGCCCTCTACGCGGGAGCCCCGGCCAAGCTCATCAAGTGACTGCAACGCAGACAAAACGCCTCCGCACGCCTGATCCTCGATGTACCACGCCACAGCCACATCACCCCCACCTGAGGAACCTGCACTGGCTCCCCGTCGACAGGAGAATCTCCTTCAAACTCCTCATCCACGCACACAAGGCACTCCACAAGACTGGCCCAGCCTACCTCAACAGACGACTCCTCTTCTACGTCCCCAACCGCCAACTCCGCTCCGCCGACCTCTCCCTCGCCACCGTCCCTCGCATTCGAAGAACTACCACCGGCGGCAGATCCTTCTCCCACCTCGCCGCCAAGACCTGGAACACCCTTCCACTAAGCCTACGACAGACCCAAGACCTGCTGACCTTCAGGAGGCTACTCAAGACCTGGTTGTTCGACCAGTAGCAGCACCCCCACCCCCTTTTCTTTTTTTTCCCTAGCGCCTTGAGACCCTCGCGGGTAAGTAGTGCGCTTTACAAATTCTGTGATTGATTGATTGATTGATTGAGGAGTCTGCTGGATTTGAGTGGAGGCTTGGTGATAATTTATACTGTATGAGGATGAAAACCCAGATGCCATTGCCGAGAGTCAAGATCTTCTTGCAGACATTCAAGAATAGGCTCCTGTAACTCTGAGTCCTCTGTAGAGGGGCGACTATGTTTCATAAGCTGTCTGGACTTCGAAGTTATCTTCGAGCTCGATGCTTGTTTCAGTTCTGAAATTGGTTTCCCTGTCGGCGCCTGTTTCGACTCTGATGCAGGATTCAGTGTTGAGCTTAGCCTTGAGCTCAAAGCGGTTTTCGGTGTTGATGAGTATTTCGGCTCCGAAGTGTGTATCGGGGTCGAAGATGTTGTCGAAAATCATGAATGGTTTGATTTTGGAGTGCTGACTCAGTACTGGATTAGGCTTAGAAGTCGACTCCGAACCTGTGGATCGATGCTGAGCATGTCTCGAAAGCAGTGGCGATGCGGTCAATTGAGAATGCTGGCTGGAAGTCCGGCAACCCGGAGACGCAGTGAGTGCTTTGATCAGATGCGGTACTCACTGCATAGCCACCGTATTGATGCATCAAAGCAGGCTGCAGATCTTGGTATTCAGACTCTGATATCGACTCTGGCTCCGGGCTGAATGCTGTTACTCGCCTGGCGATTATTTCCTCTTCAGCTTCCTCTTGTTCGACATCTTCCCCGAAGATATCAGGGATTTCCTCGCCCCTTCGTTGCTCCATTGCACGTTGTGCAAGACATCGTTCCCAACGATTCCGGATGTTTTTCTTGGACCTGAATGCAAGGCAGGCGGAGCAGGAAGCCTCATTGTGAGAAGTTGGCCTGGTATATGCTGTCCACTAATTAAAGTGGGCACCTTGCAGCTCTCCAAGTGGTAGCTGTGGAGAGCAGCCTTCAGGCTTGGTCTTGAAGGAATGTTAAGCAGCTTGTTTTACCAGAATACAACCTTATGGTATTAGCTCAATGAAAGAAGAACCACACAGTAGTTATAAAAATATGTATTTATTAATATAACACTCTCTAGTATGACACAGTATCTTCTACACGAAGATACTCACAAAGCACACAATACTGTAGCACAGAAACAATAGTAAGTAGCACTAATACACAGTGGGCCCCAGGGGGGGACCAAACCATATACTAAAATAGTGGTATAAGAACCACGACTCGAGTCGAGACAGTGTCTAGAGGATGCAGAATCGCTGGGACCCCAAGGAACCACCCAAGGTGAGTAAGTAGGGACCCCAGGGAGGACGGGTGCAGTGTGAGAACACAACCGGGTGCTCCGTACAATTCTATGGGGAAGTCGCGGTTGAAGTTTTAAAGTTTAAGGACCCTTCCCAATGGACTTCGAAGAAACCCCGTGGAAGTTAGGAGGTTGGAGAGCCACCCCACCCTTGGATACCGTAGTCCAGAGTTTCCTATCCCAGGGAAGCCGGGTGCATAGGTCTGAAGTGGCGTCGGAAACCGTCGTCGATCTCAATGGGGGACTTCGAAGAAGACCCACTGCTGGAAGGAAGAAAAGTGTCCGTTGGAATCCAAAGGTGGATTCTTGTCGAAGGGTACCTGAAAGCAGAGGGGACAGAGTCTGGGTCACTCAGGAGTGACCAGGGGCTCAGTAGATGAATGCCCACCGATGTCGGGTGCTTCAGGTGCGTTGAGGGGGTTCTTGACTCTGCAGCCACGGAGACCAGGAGACGTCGAGGACAACCAGGAGCCGGATACGAGCTGTCCCACGAAGGATGTCGAGTGCTATGGGGTCGGTGTCTGGCGAGAGCACCAACAAGCCTTGGCAACGGCAACCCACGCAGAAGGTCAAGAAAGGTTACGGTTCGGACCAGCAAGGTCCAGGAGACTCACCAAAGTCAGGGGAGTCAGGGCAAGCCTGGAGCAACCATGGGAGCCCAAGAAAAGTAAAATTGACCCTCAAATTGACTCACAGGCAGGAGGCAAAGGAGTCGCGAGAGGACCTCGAGCATTTTTCACAAAGCAGCAGCCCACGAAGCACTCGGTGCTAGGAGGTCGGAGTTCTTTGTAGGAAATGGTGCCAGAGGTTGGGGCTACACGGAGCCCAATGCACTTGCTCGGGAAATGCCAACAAGAATATGGAACTGCAAATGAATGCGGTGCACAGGGGTACGGGTATTGCAGCCCCCACGAGGGATTCTGACCTCAAACTCGGTGAGAGGGCAGCTCGGACCTCGAGGGACGTAGAAACCCACCTCCAGTGTTGCTGAAGCCTTTGGAGTCCGTAGGAGCTCAGGAGCAGAAGATCGGTCAATCGAGATGTGGTGCCTGCGGTTGCAGGGGAGTGACTCCTTCACTCCAAAGGAGATATCTTCGGTTGTCCTTGATGCTCCACAGGTCCTCCACGGAGCCTGTATGGTGCACGGGCACCGACGATGCTTTGGACGGAGTGGGAGACGAAGTCAGGCCCAAACGAAGTCCAGAGTGTCCAGACCGTCGAAGTTCAGTGGTTTCTGGTTCAGAATCTTGTCCACGTCGAATCTAGGGTCCTACAGCCAGGTAAGCCCTTTTGTACCCACGGGAGAGGGTTGGACAGATTCAGGGGACCCTCCCAGGGGAGGGTCTAGACAGTGGGGAGGTTACTCCCATGTCCTTTGTCCAGTTTCGCGCCAAAGCAGGAGCCAACGGCTCCCAGGACTGGTTTGAACTGGACTATGCACAGGGACACCAAATGGGCCCCTCATGCAGACTTTCGGTCGCTGGCAAGCGCACCCACCCAGCCCTAATACACTAAATCCTGTCTGGGAGGTGGTCACACCTCCCTGTGATAGGATGCCTATTGTTCCTCCTTCCTCTACTCGAGCTTGGCTCAGCAGCAGGTGGCCAGAAATGTATCTCTGGTCGGCAGCAACCATTCTGTACTGCCCGGGACTAGAAGGCTGGTACCGGGAACACCAGGGACCCAACGAAGCTCGCTTCTGAGGGCTGGAATCATACCTCCCACACTTGGTACCAGTGTGGGGGTATGATTCCACAATGTTTGACACCAAACACGATAGGGTTACTTTCAGCCGTTTTAGAGTTGGTCAGTACGCGGTCACATAATGCCACTCTATGTGTCGTAAATGGCTGATACACTGACAACCCGGGAGAATGGACGCCGTAGGCTGCAGGGGTGTTCTGCTCATGCAGTGGCACCCTCTCACTTAGAACCAAGCACCCTGCCTTCAGGATTGTAAAGGCCTGCTAGAGGGGTGACTTATAGGTTTTAAGTGCAGTGACCCTTAGATATAGCAAACCTATATCTAAGTAAGGGGTGCATGCACCAACTTACACAGGCTGCAATGGCAGACCTGTAGTTCCATTTTGAATGGCCTCTCATGGGTGGCATAATACATGCTTCAGCCCATGGGAGGCCCCTGGGGTACCTATGCCCTGGGTACAGGGTGTACCATATACTAGGGACTGACAAGGGTACCCCAGTATCCAATCTGGAGTGTACCTAAGTACATGACATAACAGTTTAGGGAGAAAGCAGATAGACTGGGGTCCTGGATAGCAGGATCCCAGTCAGACTAGTCAAAAACAGTCTCACATGAAGCAAAAAGTGAGGGTAACCATAAGAAGCAGATCCTACTCATTGTGTTCTGGGGAAAGACACAGGTTGCAGACTGCGTGCTGGTCTGTCCAGGAGTACTTGGAGTGGCACTGTGGACAGTATCTGAAAGGTATCTTTTCCATTACGCTGCAACCATTCTCGAAGGCAAGCAGAGGTGAAGAAGGCCCAGTCTGGGCGTGCCCTAGCTCGAGGAAATCCCCTTCGACGCAGAACCCGTCGACTATGGCATCGTTAATGGAAGAAACAGGTGCGCAGATTGTTCTTTAACTACACTCGGGAGGCCCTACAAAGTCTGCCACGTGGCGCCGATTCAGAGCCTCGATGAAGCACGTCCCAACCCGATGGCGGAAGAAAACAATCTAACTATAGAGCAGATGTTCATGCGTAATACTGTCATGAGAAGAGTCTCTAGACCAAGTGACTAAAAAAGACTTTCTTCGAACAAAAACAAACTGTACACGTCAAAGCCCAACACTAGACGGCAGGAGTATGCACAGCATGTCTAGCTACAGCTACACATGCCATGAACATATCCTTCCTGGTTTTGCAAGTACCCGAGTACTAACTCTCTGCTTGGTAATACCTGCCTGGATTCTGCAAGTAACCAAGTATGTGCTCCAGGCTGGACAACACCCTCTCAGGTATCAGCAAGAACCTGAGTACTCGCTGTTTCAGGAATAATGTCCTGCTCAGCTTCTGCAAGTACCTTGGTGCTCACTGTCTGTAGAATAATGTCTCACTCTGCTTCTGAACGTAACTCAGTGCTCACTGTCTGTGGAATCATGCCCTGCTCTACTACAGCAAGTACCTCAGGGCTCACTGTCTGTGGAATCATGTCCTGCTCAGCTTCTGCAAGTACCTGAGTACTAACTTCCTGCTGCGTAATACCTACCTGGCTTCTAAAATTAACAGAGGACTAACTTTCTGCTCCATAATACATGCCTGGATTCTGCAAGTGATTAGGTATGGGCTCTATGCTGGACGATACCATCTCAGGTTTCAGCAAGTATTTCAGTGCTCACGGTCTGTGGAATAATGTCCTGCGCTGCTGCTGCAAGTACCTCAGAGCTCACTGTCCGTGCCAGTCCTCTGCAAGTAGCGGGGAACACACAGTCTGTAGAATCACTTACTGATCCACTTCTGCAAGCACTCTGTGTTGGACAGTACTCTGAGAGGCTTCTACTCAAGTGCTCACTGTCAGCAGGATAACATCCTACCAAGTTTCCGCAGGAAATGGAGAACTCACTGTGGGATTAGGCCCTGCCAGGATACTGCAAGCACCTGAGTATTCACGCCTGTGAATGGATGTTCTGACCTGCTTCTGCGAGTGCCTGAATACTCACTGTAGGGTAACACAGTGCAGGAACTCTGCAAGTAGGCCACTATTCACTGACTGCGGGACAATGCCTTGACCTGCTTCTGCAAGAATACAAGCACCTGATCTATGCTGATTATTACCTTTCAGGCTCCTGCAAGCACTCTAGTAGGCCCTGCCTGATACTTGCCAGACTCCTGCACATTAATGAGTACTCACAGTCTGTGCATCCATGCCCTGCTCTGCTTCTGGAAAAACCAGAGCACGTGAGAACCTGTCTACTTTCTATGAGCATCTGAGTACTGGAGTACCTGACTCCTGCATAGCCTGAATAAATGTTGTCTGTGTTATGCCCTGCCCGTTCCCAACTATCCTCATTGTCTGCTGTATGATGCCACGATTCGCTTCGGCTAGTATCAAGTACTCAAGTACCCACCAAGCCTCTGTAAGAATGCAAGTACTCACTGACAGCATGACAACATCCGGAGTGGTTTTCACAAGTAACTACCGTCTGCAAGTACCAAAGTATTCATGCTCGTGGTCGGGTCTCCAATGCGGTAGGTCTATTGAAATTCTCTTTCTTCCTCTGCATTTTTATCCTGTTAAAGTTTTATTAAATATTTTAAGAGATATTTCTTTTAAAGTAAATCTCCCATTTTGGTCATTGTTGGTACTGCTACGTTATAGTGTATTTTGCTTTGCGTTGTTGTTTGTGCAAGTGGTATATAGACAGTTGTATGGTCTCATTGTCTGAGGCTACATCCACTGAAGAAGAAGCCCAGCAAAGGCTGAAACATATCAAAGGGGAGTTCGCTGGGTAGTTCAGCTAACGGTTTGGAGCTAAGACTGATTTAAATATGGTTTGTCCATGTCTGAAGTGAAAATGAACAAAAAAACAATGGACTGGAATGTGGCCAGAGTAATTACCAGTGACGGAGATTATTTCAAGCACTCCACCCATTCCTTTTTTTGTTTTACTGAGTTTGGTCGTGGTGTACAAGTTACTCTCCCTCAAGAATGTAATATCTGATAGAGACACAGTCTAGCTGCAGATTCCTTAACTTTTAAATTCTCCCCAGGCGCAAGTCGTGATCCGGAAATTTTTCAGCAGTACCTCTGCACACCGGGGGACGGCGTTGGACGGCTCCGTGATGGCGTTGACTCCGGTCATGACGTCAGTGGAGCCTTATAAGTCCCCTCTGGCGCGCGGACGACAGTTTCTCCTGTGAAAACTTCCATGCCAGAACACGGAGCCACTCTAGAAACTGGCTTTGGAAACAGTGTGAACAAAAACTTTTAAAACACCATTTACGAACAACATGAAATGATATGCCAAAACCATCCAAAGGGTTTAAGGTAAAAACCCCACATTAATCAACTATGCTTAGGCTACGTGAAACCCTGAAGCAGAACCATCCTTAAAAAGGGGAACACCCTCCACTCTCCAGACCACTCACCAATGGAAGGGAGAGATATGGCCATACCAATATAAGACCCATGAAGCAACAACAAAATGTTTGTTGAGTTACCATTACGTGACATAATGACCACTGGTTAAGGAATCTGCGGCTTGACGGTGTTTCTACCAGATATTACTTTACCGAAGGTAAGAAACTTGTACATCTGATAGAGACATCTAGCTGCAGATTCCTTAACTTTTGAATTAAATACCATAGCTATACCCCCCTGGAGGAAGGTCTGCGAACCAATCCTACAAAAGTTCTCAAAGAGAACCAGCTGGTCAAAACCAATAACTAACTAAATGTACGTAGGAATAGTAGGAAAAGATCCTGGCTCTTAATACTACCTATGATCACTATCACAGAATATATAAATAATAAACCACCCTATAGCCCCAAAAAAATAGAGTCCTGAGGGAAAAAGGGGGAAATCCCTAAATAAACACCTGAGAGTTATCAGATACTATCATCTATCCCCCAAGGGGAAAGAGAACTCGTGGACCAAAAGGGTCATGAACAAGACAAAAGCCTTGAAATCCGTATTCTTCACATCAATAAAGAAATATCAGTGAAGAAACATCCTGATAAAATCCATAAATAGGGACTCCCAGGACTCATCCCCACTATACTAAGATGAATGAGTCTCAATACAAAACTGAAGACATAATCCGTACACCGTGAAAGGAGAACAATAAGACCTCCCTGGCACAAAGAATATTTGCTTGAACAAAATGACCACCCGAAGGTTACATCATACATTGTAAATATGTTAAAAAATGACACCAAACCGCTTCAAATCTGGTATAGGTTTCATTAAATATGCCAGATGTATAAAATCTCGCCACAAAGATGTATATATATGTGCCAGGTATCATCCACCAGAGACTCCGAGTGACAACTCACGAAATTTCGCTGGCCATTGTCCTCTGCTGGACCGCAAAGATCTCCAAAGCTTGTCCCTGCACGGCCTTCAGAGCCATGGCCCGGCAGTCTGAACATGACCTCGAGTCATGGACCCCTCGAGGCACCAAAGGGAAACGAGGAAAGAGAAGCAACCGCATCTCGCACTAAAAACCTCTTTCTGTTTTTTTCCTCTCTTTCTTTTTTTTTAGACCAAACATGTGTAGCACATGCACACAGCCGTGTATACCCTGTATACATAATGGCGAAACAGAACTGAAAAACCAGTTCAAAACACTGCATAACATTATTGAAAAAGGTACAGCACCTAACAAAACAAACCACCTTAGGTGCCAAACGTATCATAACCACAGGTAACCTGGCATTACGATCATGCCTCCTGTAAACTGAACCCTTGACAGCAGCAAGCACCTGCGATCACACTTGAGATCTGAAACAAAATGTGATTGTTATTTCACCCACACATATATCATTTACACTTCTTCAAGAAGCAACAGCCATGATTTCTCCAGGACTGTTAAGTACCGAAAAGAAAATTAGATACATACCTCAAAAAGACCAGTAATGTTTAACCTTAGAGAGAACAAAATATGCAAGAACATAGTCGGAGAATAATAAGGAGACCTTCTCATTCTAAAAAATCTCCAACTATGTAGCACATGACTGAAAACATCCTTAACCGTTTCAGACACTACCTCTCAGACAGTCTGAGGCATTGAGCTTACACCCCGTGTTCCAAGATTGAATATAGGAATTACCTATGCCCTCCAAGAAAAGAGGGAGCCACAAACCTGTGTATTCCAAAGAATACAATCATCGTGTTCCAAACATCGAAACACTCATAATACATATGAAGTCCGCTCAAGAAGAGAAAACAAACCGCACTAAATACCCTGGTTAAGAAAAAACAGACGAGAGTGAAAGGTAGCACGGAAGAAAAAGAATGGCTATGAGCCCACCATAATGGCCCCTAAAGGGCATAATATAGTCCAAGAAGGACCAATCCAATAGCAAACAACTAAACTACGTAAGTAGTACACATACAAGCTATACATTAGCAAACCAATACTCCACCTAGAGTAAGACGTATACCATAAAAGGTATGAACTATTGAGACTAAGCTCCTCATCAGAGTAAAATAAAATAACAAAACAGCTATGCAGCTCAAGGGTCATCCGGAGATCAAAAATAGTCAAACCCGGAGGCAAACACTCTCTCAGTAAGAAAGAAGTACTGCTTAATATTTCAACACCACAAAGCACAACAGCGGAGGCAGGAAATAAACCTTTACCCAACTTAAAGATACACGACCGTAACTATATAGAAGGGAAGCAAAAGACCAGAAAAGGCCATACTACAAGCGACCAGAACAAACACCATCAGAGGTCATACTTACCCGAACAGACTTGAGGAACCTCGACTACCGCAACAAAGCTTGTCTGCAAAGAGCAGCAGAACGAGCCATGGCTCCACCAATAGAATCAGTGGTGTAAAAATTATACAGACTGAGTCAACTCAGGCAAAAATGAATGGTAACCCCATCCACGCAAATTGAAAAGGGAAGGAGAAGACAGGCTATGGGTTGGACCCTCCCCGACTAACCCGAAACCTGTGTAAGGCCGCATCCGCTTGGGCTCCATAAAGATGCGCTCCATCAAATGGCATGTCAATTAAGACAAACTGGACTGCTTCTAAAAATCCAGACGCCCAGAGCCACGCGTGCCGGTGCAATGCCACAGCAGACGCCATTGCCCGCTCAATGGAGTCAGTGGAATCCATTCCACACTTGATGAGCAGTCTGGCTGCCTGACGGCCATCTGAAATCAACAGATGCAACTCGCCCCTGTTAGCCTCGGGGAACAAGGGTAAAAGTTGGCCCAAAGACTCCCACAAGGTATGGAAAAAACGACTGGGGACGCTGGCCGTATTAGTGGCGCTTAAAGCTGCACTACTTGGGGAAAACATCAGCTTCCCACAAAAATCCTGTTCCCTGGACTCTTTATCAAGGGAGTAATGAGGGAGGTTCTCCATCTCAGGGGACGCCGTAATGGCCTGGACCGCGAAGCTGTGGTGGGCCGGCTGCTGAACAAGGCAAGCAGGGTCACCAGGGGCAGGGCGATATGTGTGGGCAATAATGCGGTCCACTGGCACACCTGACTCCGGTTTTGCTAATGCCCCCAATAAAATGCCAGTAAGGGCCTCACAAAAAGGGAGAACCAGCTCAACCCCCGACTGGCCGGGATGAAGGACCTCAATAAAAGGGTCTGTAGCCTTTTCCACAGTAGGCAGCGTGAGATGCAAGACATCAGCCACTCTCCTTAAAACCTCTGCCAAAGGGGAACTAGCTTCCGAGGCAAGGCCAGGAGGTGACAAAAGGGAGGAAGCAGGGGACAAATCTAGCCTGCTTGCTTCACCCAGCTCCGCAATCCAGCTGTCCAACCCAGAAGGGGCCACTGGCTGCTCCAGGCGGTCATCTCCTCACAACCTTCCCCTAACAGGATATGTGGATCCTCCACAGAAATGACCGGCGCTGCAAACGGCTTCATAAACGATGTTGAATGGCGTCGAGGCGATGCTGTGCCGAGGTCCACCAGGGAAGGAGGTGAGACATCAGCCAGTATCTGTCGGAGTCGCGGCGAAGCCGAATCTACAGTGCACACCGACTCCAGCTCGGAGACTACCGACGCCGCAACGACAGGCACCGTAATGGCGACCGACGTCTTACCGGAGCCGACCGACGTCTTATCGGAGCCGACCCACGTCGTGCCTAAGTCGACCGACACCATTGATGGCCCCGAATAACCGTACACTGGCGCCTCAGAGTCCGAGGCTAGAACTGCCGCTGACGGCGAACCCGACGGCGATGATGCAGTAACGGCACCTACGACCTCCTTGGGGCCCGCAGGCACTCCAGAGGGAGATGAGGGCCCAAAGACCAGATGGAGAGCTTCCTAGTACTTGTGCAACTGCTTCCAGGTCGCCCCAGCTCCAGGGAAAACCGGGAGCTCAGGAGTGACGCCGTCGCGGGAGTTTCTTCACTAGGGTGAGACACCTTTGTGATCCACAGCGCAAGTCCAAGACGCCATACAGGGCTGGGCCTTCGACCCCTTGCAACGGCGCTTACCGTATGATGTAGACAGAGACTGGGAACATTGCAGTTGACCACGGGGTGAAGAGTGACGCTCCCCGGAACGACCTCTGGCCCGGGAGGAAGACCGATGACGTGAGCTGGAAGTCCGCGACAACCGCGCCGTCAGAAGCTTCATGCGCCGCTCCCGCAGTGCCTTCAACCTCTGACAGGCGTCACACTCGTCGGCGTCGTGGTGTAGGCCCAGGCACCACATACAGATAGAATGTGGGTCCGTACCCACAATTCTGCGAGCACAGGACCCACAAGACTTAAACCCAGAGGGCATAGAGCACACTGTTTCAGACGAAAAAAGTTCATCACAGCAGGCCGAAAAACAGCCAGAGATACGCTTCTCCGGATCCGCGTTGCAGTGTGGAAAAGAAGAAACTGTTGTCCGCTTGCCGGAGGGAACTTTTATGGCTCCACTGACGTCATGACCGAAGTCGATGTCATCAGGGAGCCGTACGACGCCGTTCCCCGACACGCAGAGGTACTGCTGAAAGATTTCCGGATCCAGACTGGTGCCTGGGGAGAATTCAAAAGTTAAGGAATCTGAGGCTAGATGTCTCTTCAGATTGTTACGCTACCAGTAGTGACCGCAGTCGCTCCTGCTTTACCCATTACTGGTTAGTGCCTGTATGAGAGATTCCAGGAACTAAGGTAAGAGCCACTTAGGATCTGCCTGTCTCTCCTCACTCTGGCCCTGGCACAGTGTGAACACCCGGTTATCTGAGCACCAGGAGCACCTGTTTGAAGTCATCAGTGCCCAGCTGCATAAATGCAAACCACAGGTCTTCAATTTCCAACCATCTCCTCTTCTTTTACTTTTCACAGCTCCGAACCCTTGTGACCTGATCTGTCAGGCTGTGGGACACTCCTTCTACCACACCTTCGGACGAGTACTGGACGGAACCAGGTGCTTGGCTGACTCTGAGGGCATGTGCATCAACGGCCGGTGTCTGGTGAGGATTCTGGATGCAGTCAGTACCTGATGAGGACTCTAGATACAGAGGCAAAGCCTAGTGAAGGCTCTAGAAACGCAGTCAGTGTCTGGCGAGGGATCTACACATGCAGTCAGTGCCTGGTGAGGGCTGTACACATGCAGTCAGTGCCTAGTGAGGGCTGTACACATGCAGTCAGTGCCTAGTGAGGGCTGTACACATGCAGTCAGTGCCTGGTGAGGTATCTACACATGCAGATCGTGCCTGGTGAGGGCTGTACATATGCAGTCTTTGCCTGGTGAGGGCTGTACATATGCAGTCAGTGCCTGGTGAGGGCATGTGCATCAACGGCCGGTGTCTGGTGAGGATTCTGGATGCAGAGGCAAAGCCTAGTGAAGGCTCTAGAAACGCAGTCAGTGTCTGGCGAGGGCTTTGTATGTACAAGAAAATATCTGGAGATGCTTCTGGATTCACTGGTAGGGCCTGGTGAAGGCTGTACACATGCAGTCAGTGCCTGGTGAGGGATCTACACATGCAGTCAGTGTCTGGTGAGGGCTCTGCATATGCAGTCAGTGCCTGGTGAGGGCTGTACACATGCAGTCAGTGGCTGGTGAGGGATCTACACATGCAGTCAGTGCCTGGTGAGGGCTGTACACATGCAGTCAGTGCCTGGTGAGGGCTATGCACGTGCAGTCAGTGCCTGGTGAGGGCTGTACACATGCAGTCCGTGCCTGGTGAGGGCTGTGCACGTGCAGTCAGTGCCTGGTGAGGGCTGTACACATGCAGTCCGTGCCTGGTGAGGGCTGTGCACGTACAGTCAGTGCCTGGTGAGGGCTCTACATATGCAGTCAGTGCCTGGTGAGGGCTCTACATATGCAGTCAGTGCCTAGTGAGGGCTGTACACATGCAGTCAGTGCCTGGTGAGGGATCTACACATGCAGTCAGTGCCTGGTGAGGGCTGTACATATGCAGTCAGTGCCTGGTGAGGGCTGTACATATGCAGTCAGTGCCTGGTGAGGGCTCTGCATATGCAGTCAGTGCCTGGTGAGGGCTGTACACATGCAGTCAGTGCCTGGTGAGGGATCTACACATGCAGTCAGTGCCTGGTGAGGGCTGTACATATGCAGTCAGTGCCTGGTGAGGGCTGTACATATGCAGTCAGTGCCTGGTGAGGGCTCTGCATATGCAGTCAGTGCCTGGTGAGGGCTGTACACATGCAGTCAGTGCCTGGTGAGGGATCTACACATGCAGTCAGTGCCTGGTGAGGGCTGTACATATGCAGTCAGTGCCTGGTGAGGGCTGTACATATGCAGTCAGTGCCTGGTGAGGGCTCTGCATATGCAGTCAGTGCCTGGTGAGGGCTGTACACATGCAGTCAGTGCCTGGTGAGGGATCTACACATGCAGTCAGTGCCTGGTGAGGGCTGTACATATGCAGTCAGTGCCTGGTGAGGGCTGTACATACGCAGTCAGTACCTGATGAGGACTCTGGATACAGAGGCAAAGCCTAGTGAAGGCTCTAGAAACGCAGTCAGTGTCTGGCGAGGGCTTTATATGTACAAGAAAATATCTGGAGATGCTTCTGGATTCACTGGTAGGGCCTGGTGAAGGCTGTACACATGCAGTCAGTGCCTGGTGAGGGATCTACACATGCAGTCAGTGTCTGGTGAGGGCTCTGCATATGCAGTCAGTGCCTGGTGAGGGCTGTACACATGCAGTCAGTGGCTGGTGAGGGATCTACACATGCAGTCAGTGCCTGGTGAGGGCTGTACACATGCAGTCAGTGCCTAGTGAGGGCTGTACACATGCAGTCAGTGCCTGGTGAGGGATCTACACATGCAGTCCGTGCCTGGTGAGGGCTGTACATATGCAGTCTTTGCCTGGTGAGGGCATGTGCATCAACGGCCGGTGTCTGGTGAGGATTCTGGATGCAGAGGCAAAGCCTAGTGAAGGCTCTAGAAACGCAGTCAGTGTCTGGCGAGGGCTTTGTATGTACAAGAAAATATCTGGAGATGCTTCTGGATGCACTAGCAGGGCCTGGTGAAGGCTGTACACATGCAGTCAGTGCCTGGTGAGGGCTGTGCACGTGCAGTCAGTGCCTGGTGAGGGCTGTGAATGTGCAGTCAGTGCCTGGCGAGGGCTGTACACATGCAGTCCGTGCCTGGTGAGGGCTGTGCACGTGCAGTCAGTGCCTGGTGAGGGCTGTACACATGCAGTCCGTGCCTGGTGAGGGCTGTGCACGTGCAGTCAGTGCCTGGTGAGGGCTCTACATATGCAGTCAGTGCCTGGTGAGGGCTCTACATATGCAGTCAGTGCCTGGTGAGGGCTGTACATATGCAGTCAGTGCCTGGTGAGGGCTGTACATAAGCAGTCAGTGCCTGGTGAGGGCTGTACATATGCAGTCAGTGCCTGGTGAGGGCTGTACATATGCAATCAGTGCCTGGTGAGGGCTGTACATATGCAGTCAGTGCCAGGTAAAGGCTGTACAAATGCAGGCAGTACCTGATGAGGACTCTAGGTACAGAGGCAAAGCCTAGTGAAGGCTCTAGAAACGCAGTCAGTGTCTGGCGAGGGCTTTGTATGTACAAGAAAATATCTGGAGATGCTTCTGGATTCACTGCTAGGGCCTGGTGAGGGCTGTACACATGCAGTCAGTGTGTGGTGAGGGCTGTACACATACAGTCAGTGTCTGGTGAGGGCTCTGCATATGCAGTCAGTGCCTGGTGAGGGCTGTACACATGCAGTCAGTGCCTGGTGAGGGATCTACACATGCAGTCAGTGCCTGGTGAGGGCTGTACATATGCAGTCAGTGCCTGGTGAGGGCTCTGCATATGCAGTCAGTGCCTGGTGAGGGCTGTACACATGCAGTCAGTGCCTGGTGAGGGATCTACACATGCAGTCAGTGCCTGGTGAGGGCTGTACATATGCAGTCAGTGCCTGGTGAGGGCTGTACATATGCAGTCAGTGCCTGGTGAGGGCTCTGCATATGCAGTCAGTGCCTGGTGAGGGCTGTACACATGCAGTCAGTGCCTGGTGAGGGCTGTACATATGCAGTCAGTGCCTGGTGAGGGCTCTGCATATGCAGTCAGTGCCTGGTGAGGGCTGTACACATGCAGTCAGTGCCTGGTGAGGGATCTACACATGCAGTCAGTGCCTGGTGAGGGCTGTACATATGCAGTCAGTGCCTGGTGAGGGCTGTACATATGCAGTCAGTGCCTGGTGAGGGCTCTGCATATGCAGTCAGTGCCTGGTGAGGGCTGTACACATGCAGTCAGTGCCTGGTGAGGGCTGTACACATGCAGTCAGTGCCTGGTGAGGGATCTACACATGCAGTCAGTGCCTGGTGAGGGCTGTACATATGCAGTCAGTGCCTGGTGAGGGCTCTGCATATGCAGTCAGTGCCTGGTGAGGGCTGTACACATGCAGTCAGTGCCTGGTGAGGGATCTACACATGCAGTCAGTGCCTGGTGAGGGCTGTACATATGCAGTCAGTGCCTGGTGAGGGCTGTACATATGCAGTCAGTGCCTGGTGAGGGCTCTGCATATGCAGTCAGTGCCTGGTGAGGGCTGTACACATGCAGTCAGTGCCTGGTGAGGGATCTACACATGCAGTCAGTGCCTGGTGAGGGCTGTACATATGCAGTCAGTGCCTGGTGAGGGCTGTACATATGCAGTCAGTGCCTGGTGAGGGCTGTACATATGCAGTCAGTGCCTGGTGAGGGCTCTGCATATGCAGTCAGTGCCTGGTGAGGGTTGTACACATGCAGTCAGTGCCTGGTGAGGGATCTACACATGCAGTCAGTGCCTGGTGAGGGCTGTACATATGCAGTCAGTGCCTGGTGAGGGCTGTACATATGCAGTCAGTGCCTGGTGAGGGCTCTGCATATGCAGTCAGTGCCTGGTGAGGGCTGTACACATGCAGTCAGTGCCTGGTGAGGGATCTACACATGCAGTCAGTGCCTGGTGAGGGCTGTACATATGCAGTCAGTGCCTGGTGAGGGCTGTACATACGCAGTCAGTACCTGATGAGGACTCTGGATACAGAGGCAAAGCCTAGTGAAGGCTCTAGAAACGCAGTCAGTGTCTGGCGAGGGCTTTGATTGTACAAGAAAATATCTGGAGATGCTTCTGGATGCACTAGCAGGGCCTGGTGAAGGCTGTACACATGCAGTCAGTGCCTGGTGAGGGCTGTGCACGTGCAGTCAGTGCCTGGTGAGGGCTGTGCACGTGCAGTCAGTGCCTGGTGAGGGCTGTACACATGCAGTCAGTGTGTGGTGAGGGCTGTACACATGCAGTCAGTGTCTGGCGAGGGCTTTGTATGTACAAGAAAATATCTGGAGATGCTTCTGGATGCACTAGCAGGGCCTGGTGAAGGCTGTACACATGCAGTCAGTGCCTGGTGAGGGCTGTGCACGTGCAGTCAGTGCCTGGTGAGGGCTGTGCACGTGCAGTCAGTGCCTGGTGAGGGCTGTACACATGCAGTCCGTGCCTGGTGAGGGCTGTGCACGTGCAGTCAGTGCCTGGTGAGGGCTCTACATATGCAGTCAGTGCCTGGTGAGGGCTCTACATATGCAGTCAGTGCCTGGTGAGGGCTGTACATATGCAGTCAGTGCCTGGTGAGGGCTGTACATATGCAGTCAGTGCCTGGTGAGGGCTCTACATATGCAGTCAGTGCCTGGTGAGGGCTGTACATATGCAATCAGTGCCTGGTGAGGGCTGTACATATGCAGTCAGTGCCAGGTAAAGGCTGTACAAATGCAGGCAGTACCTGATGAGGACTCTAGGTACAGAGGCAAAGCCTAGTGAAGGCTCTAGAAACGCAGTCAGTGTCTGGCGAGGGCTTTGTATGTACAAGAAAATATCTGGAGATGCTTCTGGATTCACTGCTAGGGCCTGGTGAGGGCTGTACACATGCAGTCAGTGTGTGGTGAGGGCTGTACACATACAGTCAGTGTCTGGTGAGGGCTCTGCATATGCAGTCAGTGCCTGATGAGGGCTGTACACATGCAGTCAGTGCCTGGTGAGGGATCTACACATGCAGTCAGTGCCTGGTGAGGGCTGTACATATGCAGTCAGTGCCTGGTGAGGGCTCTGCATATGCAGTCAGTGCCTGGTGAGGGCTGTACACATGCAGTCAGTGCCTGGTGAGGGCTGTACACATGCAGTCAGTGCCTGGTGAGGGATCTACACATGCAGTCAGTGCCTGGTGAGGGCTGTACATATGCAGTCAGTGCCTGGTGAGGGCTGTACATATGCAGTCAGTGCCTGGTGAGGGCTCTGCATATGCAGTCAGTGCCTGGTGAGGGCTGTACACATGCAGTCAGTGCCTGGTGAGGGATCTACACATGCAGTCAGTGCCTGGTGAGGGCTGTACATATGCAGTCAGTGCCTGGTGAGGGCTGTACATATGCAGTCAGTGCCTGGTGAGGGCTGTACATATGCAGTCAGTGCCTGGTGAGGGCTCTGCATATGCAGTCAGTGCCTGGTGAGGGCTGTACACATGCAGTCAGTGCCTGGTGAGGGATCTACACATGCAGTCAGTGCCTGGTGAGGGCTGTACATATGCAGTCAGTGCCTGGTGAGGGCTGTACATATGCAGTCAGTGCCTGGTGAGGGCTCTGCATATGCAGTCAGTGCCTGGTGAGGGCTGTACACATGCAGTCAGTGCCTGGTGAGGGATCTACACATGCAGTCAGTGCCTGGTGAGGGCTGTACATATGCAGTCAGTGCCTGGTGAGGGCTGTACATACGCAGTCAGTACCTGATGAGGACTCTGGATACAGAGGCAAAGCCTAGTGAAGGCTCTAGAAACGCAGTCAGTGTCTGGCGAGGGCTTTATATGTACAAGAAAATATCTGGAGATGCTTCTGGATTCACTGGTAGGGCCTGGTGAGGGCTGTACACATGCAGTCAGTGTGTGGTGAGGGCTGTACACATGCAGTCAGTGTCTGGCGAGGGCTTTATATGTACAAGAAAATATCTGGAGATGCTTCTGGATGCACTAGCAGGGCCTGGTGAGGGCTGTACATGTGCAGTCAGTGCCTGGTGAGGGCTGTACATATGCAGTCAGTGCCTGGTGAGGGCTGTACATATGCAGTCAGTGCCTGGTGAGGGCTCTACACATGCAGTCAGTGCCTGGTGAGGGCTCTACACATGCAGTCAGTGCCTGGTGAGGGCTGTACATATGCAGTCAGTGCCTGGTGAGGGCTCTACATATGCAGTCAGTGCCTGGTGAGGGCTCTACACATGCAGTCAGTGCCTGGTGAGGGCTGTACATATGCAGTCAGTGTCTGGTGAGGGCTCTACATATGCAGTCAGTGCCTGGTGAGGGCTCTACATATGTAGTCAGTGCCTGGTGAGGGCTGTACATATGCAGTCAGTGCCTGGTGAGGGTTCTACATATGCAGTCAGTGCCTGGTGAGAGATCTACATATGCAGTCAGTGCCTGGTGAGGGCTGTACACATGCAGTCAGTGCCTGGTGAGGGCTGTACACATGCAGTCAGTGCCTGGTGAGGGCTGTACACATGCAGTCAGTGCCTGGTGAGGGCTGTACATATGCAGTCAGTGCCTGGTGAGGGCTGTACATATGCAGTCAGTGCCTGGTGAGGGCTCTACATATGCAGTCAGTGCCTGGTGAGGGCTGTACATATGCAGTCAGTGCCTGGTGAGGGCTGTACATATGCAGTCAGTGCCTGGTGAGGGCTGTACATATGCAGTCAGTGCCTGGTGAGGGCTGTACATATGCAATCAGTGCCTGGTGAGGGCTGTACATATGCAGTCAGTGCCTGGTGAAGGCTGTACATATGCAGTCAGTACCTGTTGAGGACTCTAGATACAGAGGCAAAGCCTAGTGAAGGCTCTAGAAACGCAGTCAGTGTCTGGCGAGGGCTTTATATGTACAAGAAAATATCTGGAGATGCTTCTGGATTCACTGGTAGGGCCTGGTGAGGGCTGTACACATGCAGTCAGTGCCTGGTGAGGGCTGTACATATGCAGTCAGTGCCTGGTGAGGGCTCTACATATGCAGTCAGTGCCTGGTGAGGGCTCTACATATGCAGTCAGTGCCTGGTGAGGGCTCTACATATGCAGTCAGTGCCTGGTGAGGGTTCTACATATGCAGTCAGTGCCTGGTGAGAGATCTACATATGCAGTCAGTGCCTGGTGAGGGCTGTACATATGCAGTCAGTGCCTGGTGAGGGCTGTACACATGCAGTCAGTGCCTGGTGAGGGCTGTACACATGCAGTCAGTGCCTGGTGAGGGCTGTACACATGCAGTCAGTGCCTGGTGAGGGCTGTACATATGCAGTCAGTGCCTGGTGAGGGCTCTACATATGCAGTCAGTGCCTGGTGAGGGCTGTACATATGCAGTCAGTGCCTGGTGAGGGCTGTACATATGCAGTCAGTGCCTGGTGAGGGCTGTACATATGCAGTCAGTGCCTGGTGAAGGCTGTACATATGCAGTCAGTACCTGATGAGGACTCTAGATACAGAGGCAAAGCCTAGTGAAGGCTCTAGAAACGCAGTCAGTGTCTGGCGAGGGCTTTATATGTACAAGAAAATATCTGGAGATGCTTCTGGATTCACTGGTAGGGCCTGGTGAGTGGTGTACACATGCAGTCAGTGTGTGGTGAGGGCTGTACACATGCAGTCAGTGTCTGGCGAGGGCTTTATATGTACAAGAAAATATCTGGAGATGCTTCTGGATTCACTAGTAGGGCCTGGTGAGGGCTGTACACATGCAGTCAGTGCCTGGTGAGGGCTGTACATATGCAGTCAGTGCCTGGTGAGGGCTCTACATATGCAGTCAGTGCCTGGTGAGGGCTCTACATATGCAGTCAGTGCCTGGTGAGGGCTCTACACATGCAGTCAGTGCCTGGTGAGGGCTGTACATATGCAGTCAGTGCCTGGTGAGGGCGCTTCATATGCAGTCAGTCCCTGGTGAGGGCTCTACATATGTAGTCAGTGCCTGCTGAGGGCTGTACACATGCAGTCAGTGCCTGGTGAGGGCTGTACATATGCAGTCAGTGCCTGGTGAGGGCTGTACATATGCAATCAGTGCCTGGTGAGGGCTGTACATATGCAGTCAGTGCCTGGTGAAGGCTGTACATATGCAGTCAGTACCTGATGAGGACTCTAGATACAGAGGCAAAGCCTAGTGAAGGCTCTAGAAACGCAGTCAGTGTCTGGCGA
This sequence comes from Calotriton arnoldi, assembly GCA_963921515.1. NCBI lineage: Eukaryota > Metazoa > Chordata > Amphibia > Caudata > Salamandridae > Calotriton > Calotriton arnoldi. The sequence continues at coordinate 5,668,397 of CAWUFW010000110.1, read as the reverse complement.
GGGCTTTATATGTACAAGAAAATATCTGGAGATGTTTCTGGATGCACTAGCAGGGCCTGGTGAAGGCTGTACACTTTCAGTTAGTGCATGATGAGGGCTGTACACATGCAGTCAGTGCCTGGTGAGGGCTGTGCACGTGCAGTCAGTGCCTGGTGAGGGCGCTGCATATGCAGTTAGTGCCTGGTGAGGGCTCTGCATATGCAGTCAGTGCCTGGTGAGGGCTGTACATATGCAGTCAGTGCCTGGTGAGGGCTCTGCATATGCAGTCAGTGCCTGGTGAGAGCTGTACATATGCAGTCAGTGTCTGGTGAGGGCTGTACATATGCAGTCAGTGCCTGGTGAGGGCTGTACTAATGCAGTCAGTGCCTGGTGAGGGCTCTGCGTATGCAGTCAGTGCCTGGTGAGGGCTCTACACATGCAGTCAATGCCTGGTGAGGGCTCTACATATGCAGTCAGTGCCTGGTGAGGGCTCTGCATATGCAGTCAGTGCCTGGTGAGGGCTGTACATATGCAGTCAGTGCCTGGTGAGGGCTCTACACATGCAGTCAGTGCCTGGTGGGGCTCTGCATATGGAGTCAGTGCCTGGTGAGGGCTGTACATATGCAGTCAGTGTCTGGTGAGGGCTGTACATATGCAGTCAGTGCCTGGTGAGGGCTCTACACATGCAGTCAGTGCCTGGTGAGGGCTGTACATATTCAGTAAGTGCCGGGTGAGGGATCTACATATGCAGTCAGTGCCTGGTGAGGGCTGTACATATGCAGTCAGTGCGTGGTGAGGGCTGTACATATGCAGTCAGTGCGTGGTGAGGGCTGTACATATGCAGTCAGTGCCTGGCGAGGGATCTACATATGCAGTCAGTGCCTGGTGAGTGCTCTACACATGCAGTCAGTGCCTGGTGAGGGCTCTACATATGCAGTCAGTGCTTTGTGAGGGCTGTACATATGCAGTCAGTGCCTGGTGAGGGCTGTACATATGCAGTCAGTGAATGGTGAGGGCTGTACATATGCAGTCAGTGCCTGGTGAGGGATCTACACATGCAGTCAGTGCCTGGTGAGGGCTGTACATATGCAGTCAGTGCCTGGTGAGGGATCTACACATGCAGTCAGTGCCTGGTGAGGGCTCTACATATGCAGTCAGTGCCTGGTGAGGGCTGTACACATGCAGTCAGTGCCTGGTGAGGGCTCTGCATATGCAGTCAGTGCCTGTTGAGGGCTCTTCATATGCAGTCAGTCCCTGGTGAGGGCTCTACACATGCAGTCAGTGCCTGGTGAGGGCTGTACATATGCAGTCAGTGCCTGGTGAGGGATCTACACATGCAGTCAGTGCCAGGTGAGATATCTACATATGCAGTCAGTGCCAGGTGAGATATCTACATATGCAGTCAGTGCCGGGTGAGGGCTGTAGATCCTTGGCAGTGTCATGCGAGTGCTCTAGATACACATAACGTGTCTGGCTCAGGTTGTAGATACATGGGCAGCGCTGCACAGGCAGTGCCTGGTAAGGGCTCCTCCCTGCTCTGGCTTTCTAAAAAGCACATGTGCCATACTGTAAGCTGGCAGCCTCCAGTGCCTTGAGCATGTGGTTCTTGTAGAGGGTTTCCTGGACATTCGTGGAGGAGCAGTAACTGATGCGGCACGGAGCCTCTGCTCTAAGTTTGCTTCTTCTGCAGGGATTGTTGTGCCGTCCACTTAAATCACTGCATCCATCGTGGACCCTGCACTCACCACCCATGCACCACCTGAAGTGGACTGCCTTTTGCCTGCGCTGGGTGTGGTCACTCTTGATTTGATAGCAGTAACAGTAAAGGTGGGTACATGCTCTACAGATCGAATGATGAGTTGAAAATCTAGGCTTGTACACTACCTTTGAATGTGGGATAACTAAGTTGATTTTTAGCTTCTCTAACAACGAGCCGTAAATAGCTAGTTGAGAAAACTAAAGTCCTGAAGAATGCACAAGAAGTAATGACAATCAAGTAACTCCGAAACGAATATATGACGTAACAACGCAAACAATTACAACGCATGCTTTTACAACGCGGTTTTTACATCGCAACTACCATTACATCGCATGATTTTACAACGCATTTGTAAAAACTACCATTACAACCCATTCCATTACAATGCATACCATTACAACGCATACCATTACAACGCATAATACTTTTAGGGCAACAGTATGGAAAGTGTTGGATAGTGTAGGGGTAAAAATTACTATTTCCATCTACCCCAAAACACATACCCACCCTAAAACTAAAAAATCACTATTACTTACCATATAATGCGTTGTAATGGCACGCGTTGTAATGGTATGCGTTGTAATGGTATGCGTTGTAATGGCATGCGTTGTAGTGACATGCGTTGTAATGGCATGCGTTGTAATGGCAGTTGCGTTGTAACAGCTGCATTGTAAAAACAGTGCAATGTAATGACTGCGTTGTAATGGATGTTTCCCTCCGAAACATGTCAATGCAGCATAGAAGTGAGTTGTACTTGCAACCGTTTGTTAACCTTGTGAAGGATAATCTGGGGAATAAAAGTGATGTCAGAGAGCTGTAGACACATTTAAAAGCTTTCTGTTCCACCTTCTCCTCAGTGCACCATCTCTCAGGGTTTTTGCTATCACATTAAGCTGAGACATGCCTAGATAGGGACAGCGCCGATATTCATTGAAAATGCTTGGCGTAAAGATGGCAAGAAGATGAATGTAACAGAAGTAGGCCTAGCCCCTGGAGCTAGGGCAACATGCTTCCTCCTAACTAGTCCCACCTTTGGATAATACTACTTGGGATCCAAGCACCAGAATGGGTTGATCCTTGGAGTTTGTGGACTTAAGTTCAGGTCCCCATTAGGCAGTGAACAGTTTGTTACAACCTCTCTGGCCTGAAGCTCTCTTCCACCCTCCAACTGGTGATGGCTGGACATACTCCCAGGATCTTTCAGCAGCTGGTATTTGCACAATGGCACCCTCAGCAGTTCAATGTGATGTGCAGAGTGTAAGTATGAGGTATGGGGGTATTTCCATCGGTTCTTTTCTCAGCCTCCTTCTGTTACACATGGTGTATCGGATGGTACATGGTACACACGCGGCTCTGTGGTACTAATGTAGTACTTTAAAGTACATACTCAGCAGGTGCTGCATGTACAGTACCAGTACTCTGTACTGGGT